>JAJGOT010000470.1:305000-635000 GCA_022457155.1 Cladopsammia gracilis
CTGGGTTAGGACTGCCCCGAGGCCTACGGGGCTCGCATCTGTGATAAGCTTTGTTTCCTCTGCATTGCTGTCAAAATAAGCCAGTGTCTCTGCACGCCCCAGGCTTCTCTTCAGGGCATCAAAAGCAGTTTGTTGTACTGCACCCCACACAAAAGGCACATCTTTCCTTGTCAACTCTCGAAGTGGCTCTGTAATACTTGCTAGATTAGGGATGAAACGGGCACTAAAGTTCACTAATCCTAGGAAACTGCGCACCTCGCCTGCATTTCCAGGCTCCTTAGCTCGGACAACTGCTTCAACACGTGACTCAGTTGGGCCGATTTCTTTGCTTGACAACAGGTATCCCAAAAACGTAAGTTGTGACATCCTGAATACACACTTGTCCTTGTTCAGGGTTAGTCCCTTCTCACGAATACATTCCATGGTCTTCCGCAACCGACTGTCGTGCTCTTCAACTGTACGACCATGGATAATGATATCATCATGTATGTTGTAGGCACTCTCACACCCTGCAAGCGCTTGTTGGATAGTATGCTGATATAACTCTGGGGCGGAGCTGATGCCGAACATAAGGCGTTTGTACCTATACAACCCTTTGTGAGTGATGAACGTGGTGATAGTTCTGGACTCCTGTTCTAGCTCAATCTGGTGAAAACCCCATTTAAGGTCCAATTTACTGAACATTGTGCTGCCATTCAGGTGGTACAAAACGTCATCTACACTGGGTATTGGGTGGCGCTCCCTCACTATAGCCTCATTAGCTTTCCTCATATCTACGCAGAGCCTGATTTCTCCTGTGGGCTTGGGAACCACGACTACTGGACTTACCCAAGGTGTTGGGCCTTCAACGGGTTCAATGATATCAAAGTCAACAAGTTCATTGAGTTTCTGTTCGATTTTGTCTCTTAGCCCAAAGGGTGGCGGTCTCAGTTTCTGAGCAACTGGTTTAACTGATTGATCAACATGAAGCTTTGCTTGGAAATCTTTAGGTCTCTTCACTCACAGTGTTTATCTCAATCTTTAATATGCCCAACTCTTCAGAAGTTTGACGGCTGAGTATTGCCCTAGCGTTCTCTTTCACAACAACAAAAACACACAGTACAACGTTTATCTTTATAAGACAGTTCAGTTTCAAACTCACCAGCTGTAGTAAGTGGTTCGGCAGAACCATAGGAGTACAATTTCCTGCTTGATCTCCTCGAGTTACATTTAATGTGGTTAGACTTAAGCATCTCCCATGTTCCTCTGTCTATAACATTGCATGTCGATCCAGAATCAACAAGGACTTCTTTTAACTTTACTCCCCCAAGCTCAATGTCTACGGTTGGCACTGTTATTTCACGACCACATGTCTGAACAGTGAAGGCAAATTCGTCATCTTCGCTAACTTGGCGAATGTCTCCTTTCTTGGATCTGTCTTCCCTTTTGTGTCTTGCAAACTTTAGCGAAATGCCCCACTTTTTTGCATTTCATGCAGGTAGCTAGCTTTGCCTTGCACTCTGGGTCACTTGAGAAATGTCCCTCAAGTCCACATCAATAACAATTCCCTCTTCTAGCTGGTCGTGCCTTACACTCTGGATCGTTTGCGAGATGTCCCACAAGTCCACATCGATAACAATTTCCTTTTTTCCGTCCCCACAACTCGGAGTGTAGATCTTCCAAAACGTTCACATTTTCACCCTTCGAATCACTTTCAATTGATCTCGCCTGGCTTTCAGCTGCTTCCATGGATCTAGCAATGTCCCGGGCTTTCTGGAGAGTGAGTTTTCCGCTTGTAACCGCAAGAAGTTTCTTACGAAGATCGTGTGACCGACACTTATCGATTAGCTGATCACGAATCTGTTCTTCTTTGGTTGTTCCGAAGTCGCAAGTTTCTGCAAGCTGAAATAATCGGGTCACAAATTGGTTGGCTGTTTCCGAATCCTCTTGTCTAGCTTGGCGAAACTGGTGTCTCTCGAATGGGACGTTTACTTGTGGTAAGAAGTGTGCATCTAGCGACCTCATGGCTTTTGCGTATTCTGTATCGTGTTCGGGAACCGGTCCGGGGTCGGCTAGGGTATCGAAGATATCTTGTACATCTTGTCCGGCACAGTGTAACAACAAGGCCTTTCTCTGTGAATCCTTTGTAATTCCTTTGGCCTCTAGAAAAAACTCAAAAGATCGTTTCCAATGCCTCCAGCGGGGTCCCACGCTCGTCGGGTTGCCCGTGCAATCGAACGCATTTAAGCTACCAAATTCGATGTTTACGGCCATCGCTTCGTTTTTGGCAATCAGTGAAGTTCCTTGTTCATCCTCGTCGCCAGTTGTAGAATTCTAACACACATTTAAGTACGGATTAAACCGAATTTTATTCTCCAAACACAACAACTGCATGTGACTCGTCTCCGACGTTTCGGTTCCCCGCATCCAGTCCATAATAATATTTTGGGGTATCCCGGCATACACTACAAGAAAGTCCTTGAGTTTCTCGTGAGTTTGAGGCAACTTGCTCCCTCTTTTCCTTGTAGTGGTCTTTTTTGACTCTTTAGGTGATTTACCCAAGGCTGTGTTGACTGTGTTTTTCGTGCAGGTCGAAGAGTCACAACAATTTGCATCTGTTGAGGTTGAAGATGAACTCTCGAACACAATGTTTACTGTACCTTTTTGAAACGATGCTACTCGCTGGATCACTTTAACTAATAACGAGTGTGACTCACTCGCTCTAAGAATTCCAATTGTCTCATCCGTTCGCAGTATAAATGCTGCTTTCTTCGGGTTAGCTGGTTCGACATGGTCCACATAGTACAACTCGATTGAATGGTCCGAAAAACCACGCTTTGCAGCGGAATGTTCAATTCCACAACTGTTTACAACTGTGTTTTCCAATTCCTTTGGACTACAGTTTAAATCCAAGAAAAGTTTAGAGTTTTCGGTGTGTATAACGGCGTTATTTGCATTGACGTACTTGATTTCTAGTACCATTTTGCGAGAAACCTATTCCGAAGCCATTTTTATCTTCCCTTCACAATATCTTCCCGCCATATGCAAACTTGCAGAACTTGTCCGCTGACCAGGAAAACTGACAGAACGTAACTATGTAACCGTGTAAGCCTGGCAGCTAGACCGCTGGCGCGAAGGCGAAAAATACTGATTTCACGGTCTCTACTGTGTCTACTGAGGAGTGCAAGGTCTATTGCTACGAAATTTTATTTTTCTATTTCAAAATATTGGAGCAAAGACCGCTGAAGAAAACGAATCCCATTCCCATTTTATAATTGTTCATCCCATTCCCAGTGGCTAAATCCCAGTCCCAGTGAGTAAATCCCATTTTCCCAGTCCAAAATAAGGCTAATCCCAGTTCCCATTTTACCCCTTCACGACCCTCTTGAGAGACTAGGGCCGAGACAAATTACGAATGGAACACAAACGTTCTGTTAATTCCGGAATTTCCATCAAAGAGGACAACCTCAAAATGTATTCCTAAAATTTCGGAATTTTCTCCCGAAATTTTTCTGTTTCATTGGATTTCCGACCAAAACTTTCGGAAATTTTGACCGAATGGAAAGCTCCATTAATTCGAAAAGTTATGCTTCGGTTAGCAGCTCGAACAGAAAAAAATCTGATGGTTTCATCGTCCTTGATAAAGTGCTCGGTAAAGGTAAACATTAAGCGTGCAATTTACTTGAAGAGTTTTGATTTTAAGACCATAAAAAGACCCCGGTTTGATTTTAACTTTTGCTGTCGGCAACTTAGCGTAAATGACCCAGTGACCCTAAAATCATTTTGGTTTTGCACGCTTGAGAGTGTCAGAAAAGTTTTGCCTGCTTTCGTTGGGGGTGTTTGGCACACTAGCTATTGTTTTGTAGCCGCTGCGGAGCCCCATACTCATAGAACCTATGAAGCTAGAACCTGTGCCAGTCATTTTCCATGGTCATGGCTAGCGGAATGTTTCGCGGGCGCGTCGTGTGCCCGCCCGCCGATGTCACGTCGCATTTTTTCGCGTTTTTTTCGCTATTATAACGAAGAAGTGAAGTTGCTATTTCCCTGCATTTTTTTGCGGTTTGCTACTCAAGACAGGGGGATACTCAGAAGCCGCTTTTAATTAGTGAAAAAAGCAGAGCTTTCAGGGATAAAATCTTGCTTCAAGGAACTTCATACGTTTTTATCGATGCAGGAGCAATGCGGCCATGCGGGAAGATGTTTGTTTTTATTACGTATTTCAGAACCAAAGAAGCGGAGATTTAAAGAATTTCCAAGCAAGCGAGCGACTTTAAGGTAAAGCATTACATTTTCCTATAGGAATTTATGTTGATATCAATCTGTGATTGACTTTTTCTTTGTGTTCTTGTGTAGTTTTGCAGAGAACTGTTTTGAAAAAGTGCTTAACTTCAGTTATCGATTTCTTGAATTTCAACGAAGGCAGCTCGAACTCGATGCGCTATCGAAATGGTACGCGTTTTGCTTTTAAACGTAAACTAATGGAGATTCGAATAAAATTTTTCGAGAAAAGATTGTGCTGTCCATTTTTTATATGTTTGTTCGTTTATTACATAGATTGAAAAATGATTTTATGTGAACAAAACAAGACTTAGATTTTATATTTCTATCCTCACTCGCGTCGCCTTATGCAAATATGTTTGTATATTTTTCCAATTTTGATTCCCAAATCAGTTTCTCGTGCAATTTTTGAAGGCAACAACTGCATTTTATTCGGAAAGTAGTCCTACTAGTTATTCTAGACGGAGAAAAAGTTGTTTTTGTGAACTTTTGTACGGCCAAATGTACTGTGCAGACGGTCGCGTAATACTGTTTTTTGAGAATTGCTAAAAATGAAAAATAGCCCGGTCGTCAACCAGCATTATTGTGCTTCCGACCTTTTTGCCTCAGTTAAGTTTCACCTTACTAAGCTTGTTCATAGAGCGACTCTGTTAGGCTCACCCTATCTATACGTATTTTACACGTTTGTCTTCTTTAAATTCGGATAACTTTTTTGCGCATCGTGTCGATGTTGACATCTTATCATTTATAGATCGCATTTGCCTGTTGGTCAAATTTCTTCGGAACTTTATAATTTTTCGATAGCCGTTTATTGTAGGCCTTTTACAACCAACCATTCGAAATTTTTCTTCCGCCGTTTAGCCGTTCAGCGCGAACCGTTCGAAATAATTCTTTAGCCGTTCAGCCGTTTACAGCCAGCCGTACACAGCCAGCCGTTCGGAATAATTATTTTGCAGTTCAGCCGCTCACCGGGACCCGTTCGAAAAGGCAAAGCGGCCAACTCTTAAATTTCATTACGTCATAACAACTGACCCATTAGGTTTCTTCCTTATAGAGTGTTTTCACTGACGTCATATCAAAATTCAGAAGCAGTTTTCGATTGTAAAATGTTTATGGAATTGTAGAGAGTTTTAAAACTACACATCTGGGCCAAATTTTGAAGCGCAAGAGCATTTCATTCAAGAGTTATAGGCGAATGAGTATAGACATTTTTAGTAAGATATGTATGGAGCGGCCATCTTCGTGTCCCACTTAGGGACACCAAAATGGCGGCCAAAAATTCAAAGTCTTAATAATAACACCAAAAATCTCATCACAAAATATTGTATTCACTATAAGAGGCATGAAATCGGCTTATAAGCATCTATAATTCAAAAATAACTTTCAACTACTTCAATTTTGTTTATTTTCACGGCTTATCTGAAATAGCGTGACGAATTGCGTGATACATTTACATCCTTTATAAATCGAAAACGAAACATCGTTAAAACCTGAAACTTTTTGTGAAAGATTATAACACTGGTATCCACATACCATGATGTTAGAAACAGCTTTGTAGGATGTATACTTTAGATTTTTGAATTTTTATGACGTCATGTGCAAACACTCTATAATAGCCGTGCAATATAACTACGCGCTAAAAATAGATTGAAAAAATTATCATTGAAAGAGGCCCCTGTATGGGGGATTTTTTTCTCTTAGTTCAACATCCTCTCTTGCATGTCATCATTTCATTAACTTTTCACATCTCACCTTACCGATTTATACTGCAAATAGAATTAGAATGGAAAGTTAACATTTATCAGTTAAATAATTTTTCGCTCTTTGTTTTAGACTTATTCGCTCAAATCACTGTCCGTTGCTCGCAAAGGCATAAAGCGCCAAAAACGTGGATTCTTGCGCGTGTCTTCCAGCGAATTTAATATGTAATGTTTCGTTTCAGATAATGGCTGTTTTGAATACGCTAGAAATAGTCGCGCGTACATAAAAATTTCACTAAATCCAAGGCCATCTCAGAGTCGTCGGCGAAACGAAAATTCAATGGAACGGTCTCTTACAAGAAGAAAACAAAACTAGTGATGTATTCCTCCAACTTTATGTATAGCTTCTCAAGCCGCTATACGGATTCGTGACGGCGAAAGGATATAAACTACAAACAGTGTTTACGAAAGGTCTGCTTTCAAATGAAATTCACATAAATCAGTAGTCTCTCCTTGAATTAGGCCAAAACATAATGCAAACAAACATACGTACTGTACGTTTGTGTAAATATCTACGCTCACATGCTTCACTTATCGGCAACTTGATGGAAACTCTGTACGTTGATGATTGCCAAGATTCGGCCGAAAGGTCATCATTTGGGACGCCTCTTTTAAACAAAATTGCCTTATTAACATCCAGAATAAAAAATAATCGTGAGAAAAGTGAGCAAAACGGTTCGGTTCAGGACAGAAGTTGACCCAAACTGCCCAACGTCCGCCATGATCCGAGCCACGCCTACTGAACACATGGATAGTACGATCCATGCTGAACACAATAATTACTAACCAGTCTCTGAGCATGGCAAATACGGAAGACCACGGGTCATTTATTTTGTAGGCTTACAAAGGCAAAAAAACTGAGAGGAGCGTAGACTGAGTGCTGTTGTGCATCCTCTCGCCATTGGAGAACCGTTACCAGCACAAAATTCAAATTTGGCAAGATAAAATAATATATATACATAGCCCAAGCCTAACAGCGTCGCACTTTGAACAAGCTTAACTAAGGTGAAACTTAACTAAGGTGAAAGGTTAGAAGCACAAGAATTAAGATTGACGAATGGGCTATTTTCAATTTTAGCAATTCTCAAAAACAGTATTACGCGACCGTCTGCACAGTACATTTTTATAGACCGTACAAAAGTTCAAAAAAACAACTTTTAATTTTCTCTGTCTAGAATAACTAGTACCACTAGTTTCCGAATAAAATACAGTTTATGTTTGTCAAAAATTGCCCGAGAAACTGATTTGAAAATCAAAAAATTGCAAAAATACACAAACATATCTGCATAAGGCGATGCGAGTGAAGATAGAACTGTACTATATTATCAAAGTCTTGTTTTGTTTACATAAAATCGCTTTTCAATGTATCTAATGAATGAACAAACACATAAAAATGGACAACACAATCTTCTTTCGAAAAAAAATATTCAAATCTCCATTAGTTTACGTTTAAAAGCAAAACGCGTACCATTTAAGCTTAATTATAGGTCATCGAGTTTAAGCTTTCTTCGATGAAATTCAAGAGATCGATACAACTGAATTTAAGCACGTTTTAAAATCAATTCTCCAAAACTAACAATAATACTAATAAAAAAGTCACTCACAGATTGATATCAATATAAATTCTCATCGAAAACTGTAATCTGTTTTACTTTTAAGTTCCTCGCTTGCTTGGAAATTCAAATCTCCGCTTCTGGTTCTGAAATCCGTAGAAAACAAAGATCTCCCGCATTGATAAAAACGTAATACATGAAGTTCCTCGAAGCAAGATTTTATTCCTGAAAGCTCGTCTTTTTCCACTAAAGCGGCTTCTGAGTATTCCTTAATTAGTATCCCTGTCTTGAGTAGCAAACCGCGAAAAAATGCAGGAAAATAACGACTTTAATTCTCCGCTAGACACAACAAAACAACTAAAGAGTTTACCGAGCTCACGGCTGTGTGGCCGCGCGAAAAACAAAGCCTTGCTTTCAAGATCCCGGATGTTGTTCCAACACGGCGGGCGGACGGACACGCGCCCGCGAAACATTCCGCTAGCCATGACCATGAAAAATGACGGCGAAAGGTTCTATGAGTATGGAGCTGCGCAGCCAGGCCTTCGGTCTGGCAAGTGCTCCGCTATTATATTCATGCTAAAAGGCACATACCTTCAAATTGTTTTTTGGCTTCAATTTCGTGAAAGGGGTTTTCCTATACAAAATTGAACTGGCGAAGATAGAATTACACTTCTTTTTTGGGGCAACGGTCTTCCTACTTGTTGCTCGCAATGTCAGACATCATTGATTAGACGTTGAAGCAGTGATGGCGTGGCAAAGATGGGGGCGGAGCTATCTATTTTATAGTGCGAGTCATTGTTTAATAGCGCCTCACATTATAACCTAAACAACCTTTCTTAAAGAAAATTTGAGAGTTTACGTATACCGCTTGTCACACAATCGCGCGCGATATCACGCAATGTAACCTTACATATGAGGCCATTTACAAATAACGGCGAGCTATATGGCAGAGACAACCAGATCAGCAACAGAACTTACGGTAATAAGCAGTTAGTCAGAACAACAAGACTTAAATTTCCTGTTTAATCTCTTACGTCTTACAACCTCATTATAAGAACCAAACTGTTTCAATTAGCCAAGATTACCCACTTAGCCAACATACCTTTCAACTCGGTATTACATCAGGCAAACCAGCCCAAAAGTACTAAATTAACAATTCACACTAGCAGAACAAACCCAATCAAGTAATCAAACCCGTTTTAACTGTTCTAATAAGAGGTTTTAAAGCTAACACTATTATCCACACGCACTAACTGAATTACACTTGATGGAAAGCCTGAGATGACTCCTTCGCTTTCATGGTGATGTGTACTACACATTCAGAGATTAGCTCTTACGTCTTTAGAATGTTTAGTTATGCCGTGTTTTGTTTTTGGTAACTTCAAAAATTAAAAGTCTACACTCTCCTTGTCTTTGTTGCAAGATAACTTCTGACCCTTAAAGTGTACATGACAGATATTTTTTTATTTGCTTGATGGAATCTACATGGCGTTCTGATGAGAAAATCGAAAAGAGTTTTTTCGATATCCATTTTCTTTTCCGTGTTTTAGCTGTCTAAAAATGTGATATTTCACTTCCGGTTGGTTACAAAAAGACTGGAAATAGTCCGCTGTGACGCGTGATGCCAATGTCGCGGTTTCTCGGTTCCTCGCATTTTGTGGTGTGCTCTGAGGAAGAAACATGGTTCTATTAAGGTGCGTTGTCTATGGTTGTAGTAACACGCACCAAGAAACGGAGGAACTGAGAAACCGCGAAACTAGCCGTCTTGTATTGACGTCATAGCGAACTATTTCCAGTCTTTCTTCTTGCGCGGTTTTGTAATCCACAGGAAGTGAAATTTCACGTTTTTAGAGGGCTAAATCACGAACAAGAAAAAATGATATCGCTCTTAGAGCCCTTTGATATGGTTGTCACATTAACTTAAATTTATATTTAAGTTAATCTCCAGGCTACTGTAAGGTCCCAATCCTCTCCCATCTTTTCATGGAGTGATAATCTCCAGGCCACTGGGAGGTCATAATCATCTCAATCCTTTCCATGGGATCCTAATTTCCGGGCCAGGGAGAGGTCCTTATCCTCTTCCATCTTTCCATGGGGTGCTAATCTACTGGCTACAGGGAGGTCCTAATCCTCTCTCTCTTTTCCATGGCCACTTTCAGGTCCTAATCCTCTCCTCTTTTCCATAGGATCCTAATCTCCAGGCCACCGTGAGATCCTAATCCTCTCCCTCTTTTCCATAAGATCTTAATCTCCAGGCTACTGTGAGGTCCTAATCCTCTCACTCTTTTCCATGGCATCCTAATTCCCAGGCCACTGAGACGTGCTAGTCATGTCCCTCCTTTCCATGAGATCCTAATCTCCATGCCACTGTGAGATCCCAATCCTCTCCCTCCTTTCCACGAGATCCTAATCTCCAGGCCACTGAGAGATACATATCCTCTCCCTCCTTTTCATAGGAACCTAATCTCCAGGTCACTGGGAGGTCCTGATCCTCTCCTTCCTTTTCAAGGAATCCTGATCCACAGGCCAGTGAGAGGTCCTAATCCTATCCCTTCTTTCCATGGGGTGCTAATCTCCAGGCCACTGAGACGTGCTAGTCATGTCCCTCCTTTCCATGAGGTCCTAATCTCCATGCCACTGTGAGATTCCAATACTCTCCCTCCTTTCCACGAGATCCTAATCTCCAGGCCACTGAGAGATCCATATCCTCTCCCTCCTTTTCATAGGAACCTAATCTTTCCCTTCTTATCATGGGATCCTTATCTCAAGACCACTGAGAGGTTCTAATTTTCTTCCTCCTATCCATAGGATACTAATCCTCAAGTCACTATGAGGTGCTAACCTTCTCCCTCATTTCCATGGGGTCCTAATCCTCAGGCTACTGAGAGGTACTAATCCTCTCCCTCCTTTTGATGGGATCGTAATCACCAGGCTACTGTGAGGTCCGAATCCTCTCCCTCCTTTCCCTGGGGTCCTGATCTCCAGTCCACTGAGAGGTCCTAATCCTCTCTTTCCTTTACATGGGATCCTAATCCCTAGGCTACTGAGAGATTCTAATCCTTTCCCTCCTTTTCTTGGGATGCTAATCTCCAGGCTACTGAGAGGCACTAATCCTCTCCATTCTTTTCACGGGATCCTAATCCCCAGTCTACTGAGACGTCCTAATGCTCTTCTTCCTTTTCAGGCTCTCTCCCTCCTTTCCATGGGGCGTTAAACTCCAGGCTGCCTTCTAAAACGGGAACATTTTCTCCATCGGTCGCAGGGCCACTATCCTGAGCCGGTTGCGTGGTTCTCATCTCGTCGCTCAGGCTTCAAACGACAGCCGAGGGAATATAATTTGAAAAACAACACAGCGCCACTTTCGCAGGAGCATGCGGCCAACGCCAATACCAACAATAGTAACTTCACGGAGGCGCAGTTAAAATTCATTACGGTGACTTGTTTCGAAGTTCATCGCTTCTGCATCCAGGGAAATCGCTAATGAAGCATTCATCGCCGCAGTTCAGGATCTACAACCCAATTCATAGACTTTATCTACAACTTTCGATCGTACGCCGCCAGGTATTGATCCCGTCACGCAACAACAACAACAAGCAACATGCTCTTCGGTCTCACTTCTCTCGTTCCGTGTCTATCCCCTACGCGCGTCTTCCTCGTCTTGGAAAGAGAGACGACCAGCGACTAGTCAGAATTGAGAGCGCGAAGTCTTTTCAAAACCAAAAGATTTACAAAGGACTAAATATTCCTTTAACGTTGACATTTAGATCAAATATGAATACCAATTTGAAAAATATTATGTCAAAGGTTATGTTTTTTTTTACATTATTATTGCTTCACATTTAAACACATACGTTTCTTTTGAGTCTCTTTATCAACATAAAGATTACTATTATGGAAGCAAGGGAATTTTTAAGTATTGTTCTGCTCAGTGAGAAGATCAGCTAAGTCCTGTTTTTGTGGTTGAAAATGTCCTAAAAGGTGCTTTTTATGGGCGTGATCCCCTCCGATACTCTGTTCAGGTTCGTGCTAGAAATCAACCAAAAGTGACACAGTGAGAAGTTTCACCCTAAAGACTAACTACACACAAACACAAAGGAAGATTTTATTAGGCCATTTCCAATTTTGCTCAACACTTAGCGGCATTCGCTTTAAGAATTAGCTCTCGTAATCAAGCTTTATTTGCCAATAGCAGGAAGTTCTGATAATATATATAAGGGTTAGGTCATACAGGCTTTGTGGTGGTAGTGTTCGCGCATGAATGCCCGATTCAGATCTCTGGGATTGATACATATTCGTAAGGCACCTGAGCGCTGTTTTACGGGCGATGTACTGATCTCTGAACTCTGGGATCAATACATACTCGTACGGCACCTTTGTGCTGTTTCTCTGGCGTTGTAATTGTAATTTTAACTGTGATTTCTAAACTACGTATGTTCTTCTTCGTATGTTCTTGCTATGTAAACAGCTGGGGCCTTATAAAGTGTTAATTTTGACCTTCGTTTATCAGCTTGTCTCGGATTTTGTGAGAATTTGTGACAAAAAACAATCCTGTAGTCGGATTCTTTGAAAGCACAGTCTCTGGACAGCAGTTTTAAGTTAGTTACGAACTTCTCCACTGTCTCTGTCTTGCTTTGTACGCGATTGTGGAATTTCCACCGGGAAAACACTGGGTTACGCTGCACCACGCACTTGAGCAAACAGCAGCACTTTTCTACCTCTTTCTTGCTTGCAAGCGGTCCACTAAACATCAGTTCCACGTGTTGTCGAAACGCTTACACCTTTCCGGTAAATTTATGGTCCGGAGCCCATCTAGGGAGACTGAGTGACACCGGCTAAATCCATTTATGAAATTGCGAAACCTTATCCCGCTTCTGATACCAGGTAAAATCCCTGTGTTAAATGTTTTATTTAACGTCACAATTTCTAACAGTTACAGGTCACAGCAAGTTAAATCCAATATGACGACTCTGTCAACCGAGTAACTGCAGAATACCGGGCCACTTTGAAGCTATACCCTGGAAAAAGTTAAATACGTGGCTACGCCGTCATTCTTTCCCCACGTTTGTTCTTTTTTTTTACGTTTTAAGAAGGAGACATATACATATTGTATGTCTATTCCAGGGGACAGTGGCGACGTGACTACGTGGCTACGCGGCTACGCGGGTACGTGGCTACGCGGTTACGTGGCTACGTGGCTACGCAGCTACGAGGCTAAGGTATTTGCGTAGCCGCTTAACCGCTGTTTTCAGAAGTGTTCTCGAGTGGTCGGGTATTCTGCAGTTAAGCCTAGATTCACTTTGCTCATGACCAGCCATAAAAGAAATCAAGCATGACATATTTGGCTTAAAATTGCCGCAGTTGCATTCAGCTAGTGTGAGTTCAACTGCATGGCAGAAGACATCGATAGCTTTCGCTTCTTGGATGGCCAAAGCTTGAACAGGAGCAGCCGACGAAATCGAATTACGACGAAGAACATCAAAATCCCAGACTTCGACTTTTGATCAAATTTGACTCTTGACTTTTGTCATCAGGGTTCACAAACTACAAATGAAAAGGAAAGGGCACTGTAAACAAAAGAACTATTGACGTTCAAAGGTCAACAAGAAGCAAACCTCGCAATTCGATTTAAGTTTAAAAGCATCCCACGTTTACAGGCGCAGTTTATCCGAATGAGAACAGGACTCCGTAGCTCTGCGAACAGCTCTTCGGAGGTCTTTTCATCGGCGAATGTTGGTATCAATGATACCCTTCGTTCGGACATACTTTCTAGATAACTCCAGTGCATTTCCCCACAATGAAAGACAACACATTCCACGCCTTTTCCGTTTACACTGAATCCTTCTTCTGACACGCAGTGGACGTAGATCAGCCTGATTATCTTGAAAGCTGAACATTTCGCGGCAAAGCACGTGTGAAAAGAAGCCGCCATTTCCTGCGAAAGTCGCTCACTCGAGTCTCAGGAAGAACGATAAGGTCACCTCACGCACTTCCCTTCATCTCACCTTTTGCCCTTTTTGAAACTTTGCGCTTATTGAGAACAAACCCATGCAGTCTTGGGAGATATCGAGTCCTCTTTACTTAACCGAGGTTACCCTCAGGAGCTCGTTGAAAATATTTTGCCTATCATAAAGTTCTCATTCTCGTACCCAAAGCTCCGCGGTTTTTTTTTTTTTGTTAAGTCTCGTGTAGCTCTGGTAACTGACAAAAATTCAACATTTTTATTGACCGTTTAAAAATGAATGCGCAACAAGGTAACCCAGTTTTGTTGTTTGGTTTAGCAGGTAAAGATTCGGCTGCTAAATTTGAAAGTAAAATGGGATCGATTGTCGCTAAATGTGAGCGATCCGTTTCCGAAAATAATCAGTATGTGTCTTGGAAGACCAAGCTATGAGCAGCTACGAATATTAAAGAAGTATGTTGCTTGGTACAGGGACGAGTAAAGAGAGGGAAAATCCTGAAGAAAGCCCAAGACCGAAAAGAAATATTAACACTAGGTGATCCGTTTTAAATAATAACAACAGAACAACGCTAACAGCACTCTTGTAAGCTGTAAGCAAGTTATATCTCATTTATTAGATAATATTCTTTGCTGAAACGTTGAAATACAAACCTAGGGAAACGAAGGTCACTTAAGGTGGCTCCCAACAGTTTCCAGCACTTTTCAAGACTTAGAATTTTCGAAAATTTAAGGTGGCTCTGAACCCCACCTACAGAATTTTTTTAAACTTTGCCAAAAGTTGCATCTTATCCTACTGATCAAAATTCGACAATAAAATATGGGGTACACCGAGTCATTTTTTAGTCATTAACACTTAAAGCTAAAATCAAGGGTGTTCTCAGCACGGTATGCTGTTGCTATAGTAACATATCATGTCACAAAAATGATAAAAACGCGTTTACCAATCATTGGGCTTTCGTTCGATATCATGATTGTAGCATCAACTGATAAAGAGTGGTTTTAATGACTTATCAAAGTCTAAGTCTTGAAAAGTGCTGGAAACTGTTGGGAGTCACCTTTAAGCCCAATTAAAATAACATGCATACAAAACAAACATTACTAGATACTTCTTACCACTGTACAATGAAATCAGAATTCCTTATCAACGACCACAGTTTGTCCATAAACAAACTTACCTGCCCCACAAATGATTTGCTCGGATGTGATAGCATTCAGTAGCAAACGATAAATACACAGCTCCCAAACGAAAGGAATCGGTTGAAATATCGAGGCTTATCAAAAACCAGTAGGCAAAATACTAAGACATTCTTTCTTTTAAATAACGGCAGCACGCAAAGCTTTTCTTGTTTCCTTTTCAGCAAGATTCTTTCCTCTAATTGTTAAGTCTTGTACAATCTTTTCGAACGCCAAGCGAACATAAAACATTCTCGTCTCCAGAGCTCAATCAAACGAAACGAGGGCTCTGGCGACCAGAATGCGCAAACCAAAGGTTTTTTTTTTTTTTAGTTCCAGTTTCTGGTACTTTGCAAGCGCAATAGTACATTAATGCATTTGCCAGGCGCTAACGAATGTCGTGGATTTCAAGACATCCGGAAGGCTTTGTTCCCAGAGTCCTTCGTTTACCGCTGACGAAATGAAACAAGGGCTCTGGGGGCGAAAATGTAAAGTTCTCAACTAAAAATGCGGCTTTAAAACCTAAAATTAAGACATCTACTAACATTTTGCCTCTCGTCGCAACTTACAATCGGGCTTCACCCAATCTTTAAAAAAAAAGATTCGCGTGCAGCAATGGCACCTTATAAAAGGCAACACTAATCCCTCTCAAATATCTCCATACGATCCTATTGTCGCTTATAGAAAGGATAAATCGCTTAAAGACTTTCTTGGCAGAGCTTAAATTCCTTCAATCGATTTAAACAACACATACGGAGTTATGCGGAGGGTGACAACATTGCAAACATAACTATACCATGAAAATTTGCTGTTATATCCCCGATTCGCGTAATTTAAAATTATTGATCACGTACAATGCCACGTGATCAAATTTTAGGTAACGCGTCCAAATTTGAGAATGAAGGCAAAGGTGGCTTACTGTACTTTGCGAAACAAAACCAAAACGAAACCAAACCAAACCAAACCAAAGCAAAACGAAACGAAACGAAACGAAACGAAACGAAACCAAAACGAAACGAAACGAAACGATACGAAAAACAACAACTTAAAGTAGAATGTTACTCACTTATCTCACCTCCAGCAACTTTGACATATGTGAATCGTTTTGGGGGTAATTGTTGACAGGTTTTTCTTCATTTGACATGGTTTATTCACAGAATTTGTTTGATGTTACGTTTGCGGAAGGGTTTACCTCGGTGTAAGAACCTGTGACTTTTTCCTTTGTCTTTTACCTTTGTAGTATTGCATTCCCAGTTGACTCTATTGTTTTATGCCTTTTGTTTTCTTTGTTTTACGTCACTCGTGAGTTTCACAGGTTCTTACACCGAGGATGAGCCTTGCGGAACGTTCGCAGCTTAGTAACCAGGCATTAGATCGGATAATAGAAACTGGACACCAGAAGCAACCAACAACTTCCGAAGTCTCCATACGTTCTCAAACACATTCTCGCAGTTAAGCGCACTCCCGATTTTGAACGCGACGATTCTGGTAAAAAGATGCGGCTTATATCTGCGATAAACGGTAACTTAATTTTTTTTTTCGCTAATTCGAAACGAAAGGATAGGAATTCGACAAGAAGGAAACCAAATATTTGAAGTAAGCTAAACAAGAATGAGTTTGTTTAAATGAGTGTGGCTTACATTATGATTACAAATAATTTGGAGCCTGAAACCTCGTTACGCGTAGGAAAAGGACGGGAAAAGGACAACAAGTCTTTTTTCCGCTTAGTCCCTTGCTATAGGGGACCGTGGGGGGGGGGGGGGGGGGGGAGGGTACTCCCATATATGAGCTATATAGGTATGCGCCGCTGTGAAGGGTGCGGTTTTCAGGCAGTTTAGTCTGGGATAGGGTATAGTTATAAGAGATTTTTGGTCTAGAATAGGGTATCATTTTCCGCGAAACTGATCAGGTTGCGTGAAGAATTTAGTCTAGAAAAGGTTTTTTGGAAATGTCATTTAAAAATCACTGAGTACGGCGGGCAGTACGGCATTTTTACTGAACGCTTTTAACTAATAACTGCGATACTGAAAGAGTTTCTGGAAAAGAGCTGCTGGACTCAAGTTGATCAAGGCAGTGTGTAGAAACCCGAGCAAATGAGACACTCAATGCTCAAGGCCGAATGGCTGAAAATCAAAGCATTCGTATGCCATCATAATTGAGACTGGCTTTGCACAAACACCAACAAACTCGGCAACTTTAGGATGTCGCACGCTCTGAAGTAATTTAGCTTCCTTCGCTACATTCTTCAAGTTGCTGTCGCCTTCACCAAAAATCGCTTCACGACCACCGTTTTGTTGTCAGGAATATATGTGGCTTTGAGTACAGATCCGAAGCTTCCCTTTCCAATTTCATCTTTGTCGACGACATCACACCAACGAAAGCCGGGAATTCCGTCGAGGTATCCTTTTGTCAAGAATTTGCTTTGAATGTATGGTATCTTAAAGGCCGCCATTAACATAGAAAACAGGTTGATTTTGTTAGTCGCATTTTATGGTTAAATCGTCAGGGAACCTTGTTCCCAGTAGGCGACTAATGATTAAACTTGTCCTTAATATTCTGAAAGTTTACTTAGTAGACTATGAGAAGTCCCTCATTTCTTTCAGGGATAGTCGAACAAGAAATCACACAACCGCGCGTGAAAAATTGCATCCGCGAAAAGACGCGACTTCTTTAGCTGCAGTTTATGGTACTTAGTCTTCCACCAACCTCACCCTCTAATGGCCGACGGCTTTTATATATAACTAAACATTTTGATCAAAAATACCTTTACCGGGATGTCAAAATAATAATTAAATAATATATTATAATTATAATAAAAACCTTCCCAGCACCCTTTGCACCAGAAAAATTTTAGATGCCAAATAACTCTGTCAATTTTGAGTGTATGAGGATACTACACCACATGCTGTTTACACCTACCATGAAATACCTATTTTAAATGACTAAGTGCGATGACGTCATGAGTCACGTGACTATGCCCCCAAGTGCCTTTTAGCGTTTTTTAGAAACATGCTTTGATAAATGCAAATACAGTCAACGTGGCAAGGAAGGCATTCGCTTGCAACATTTCGTCATGCCCGGGATACTTCTGGATTTTCAAAATTAAGGGGGCTATACACATGAGCAAATAGGGGGTCTGGAGACTAGTATCTTTGTATACATATATCTTTGAAAGGGTGAAATGCAAAGTTAAATTATTTCGTAGGGTTGGTAGATATAAGTCTAAAAATAAGTTCTTTATGAACGTCATCAGTATGACGTCATGAAACACGTGACCAGAACGCACGGAAGTTGACTGATTTTTGGAACTTTTTGGAACCATCAGACATTTTTATTAACTTAAATAAATCTCCGTTTTTCCGCCCAGGTCAAAATAATGTTATTTTTGTGTATAAAAAAGGCGATTATTACTCCTCTAGTAAAAATGAAGGTGACGAAAAAAAGTTTTACACGTTGGAAGACCTTGAAAATCCATCCTTTCCTGATCCTGCTCAGCGACTTTTCAGTTTAGAACTATAAACAAATCTGCATAAGTGGTTTTTATCTAACTTCTTACCAATGGCGTTGGCAGTTTTTCTGTAGCATTTTTCTTTCATACCGATCAGGGGTTAGATTCGTTTTTATTCCCCCACCCTCCCCTCCCCTCCCCTTCGGTCCACTTCCCTCCCCTCCCCTGCTCGGGTTTGCAGGACATGGTCAGCGGGAGGACTGGTTCAAGTTTTCACACCAACTGTCTTTTACTCGCCATTTTATTTCGTCGATTCAGAGTCCTGTTTAGTGAAAAAAGGCTGGCGAAATTGCTTTGCAAACTGTTCTTTTCATGGCTAACTTACGATATAGCGCAAAGAAGTCTGCTTAGAGTGTACATCGTAGTTCGCTGGTCGCGAGAGGATAGTCGAGAAAATTGAAAAAGGACAAGAAAACCTGGAAAAGGTAGGTGACTTGAGTTTTAAATTACATGTAGTATTAAAGACTTAAGTTTAACTTTCAACCTAATGTCCAACTGGACAGAGTTCAGAGTTATTTTAGACCGTTTGGGGCGATTGATTAAGCTTATTAGTTTCTATTTGATATTGTGCACATCTAACTAGTTTACAATTATTATTAATTAATAAGCGATTTTGTTTACAAACAGATTGGCAAAAGTCCGCGACTCTGCAGAGCGCTGAAAAAATTAAATATCACAGGGCATAACATGTCGATCATCGAAAACGTAGTCGATGAGTCGATAGTACTCGATGTTTGTCGATAATTGTCAATCGACAGGTTTAATTTGTCGATAAAAGTCGATAATCACAAGATTTTCATGGCTACGAAATTAAGCTTAACCAAACTAACAAGACTTAATAGCTCGAACGACGTTTCAGGTTGAAGTATAAACCGCTCTGAAGTAAATCGTTACGGCAATAAACTTACATTAAAAAAAAAACTGAGCGACCAAGTGGATTGTTATTCAATGTACTGTAGAATGGAATAATTACCTTGAGAAATGATAAACCAAGATAAACAGTGGTTCATTCAGGGCTTGATGGACCCCAAAAAGCCGTTAAATTCTGTTAAAATTGATAAACGCTGGAGTTTATTCAGGTTTAATGAGTACAGGACAGAAGCAGTGTGTAATATTTTGAGTGTTAGACACAAGAGTGAGGACACGAGGTAAGACTCAATATGGCGGTTCTCAACAACAACTTTATTTACCTAAGCATCATGGGAAATTGCACAGTCCCTATGAACTATGGGTACTTAATATATTACACTGCTTTCCCCTTAGGAATGACATATAACTACAACAAGTAACAAAGGTTAGCAATAACAACAACTACAAATTAAGTCGGTCAACAGGTTTTCGGATTCTCTCTGATCGCCTCAAAGGAACTGGGGTTGGCACACTTACATTCTCTTGATTAAGGCTAAGCTCAACCTCTTCATCTGAAACACTGACTGGTAGCTGTGGTACATTGTTAGAAACTGGACTAACACCTAAAACTGCACTAGATTGCTCACAAGACTCAGGGACAGAAATGTCCAACTCACTGGTCTCATTTGGCACTTTATCATGAGCTCTGATCAAATGATCTGCATGAACATATCTAGTTTTATATCCAGTTTTAACCAGATAAGTTCTTGGTCCACAAACCTTAACTACCTGTCCCAAGATCCACCTCTCAGTGTTACTATTGGCTTGCGTGTTTCTAACTCGAACTATGTCATTTTCTGAAAATATCCTTTCTTTATGACACTTCAAATCCTTGTATTCCTTCTGTTTGTTTTGTTTACCCTCTACCATTTGGGCTAGATCAGGTTTTACTAAACTTAAACGCGTACGCAGGCGACGTCTCATTAACAATTCTGCTGGTGTAGCACCTGTGGTGCTGTGTGGGGTTGTACGATATCTTAAAAGAAAATCGGCTAATCTGTGTTTCATAGACCTATTCTTGTTGCCTTCTAAAACCTGTTTGACTAATGCCTCCTTCACGACCCTGACCGACCTTTCGGCTGCTCCATTAGATTGTGGATGGTAAGGGGGAACTAAAGTATGTTTCACGCCATTTCTGTTCATAAACTCTGCAAATTCATTTGAAATAAATTGGGGTCCATTATCGGACACAACTTCCTCTGGCAAGCCGTGTTGGGAAAATATGAGACGCAGCTCATTTATGGTGTGCTCTGTGGTAATTGAGGTCATGTGTTGTACCTCAATCCATTTTGAGTGACTATCGACCACCACTAGAAAATAATCACTGCCCTTTTGACAAAAATCAATGTGGATACGCTGGAAAGGTCGTGTGGCCCATTTCCACGGTATCAAAGGAGCACAAGGTGGAGAGCTCCTTACATTCTGACAAACAGTGCATAATTTAATTTCTCTTTCAATTTCGTCATCCATCTTCGGCCACCACACACAGGTACGAGCTATTGCTTTCATTGCACAAATGCCAGGATGCTCCCAATGTAATTCTCTTAACATCTTCTCTCTGAGACCCTGGGGAATAATTACCCTGGAGCCCCACAGAATACAGTTCTGTTCACAAGAGAGCTCATGCCTACGAGCATAATAAGGTTTTAGATCCTCCTCATTACATTTTTCTGGCCACCCTGTCATAACCAAATCAAGTACTTTACTTAGCACTGGGTCTAGCAATGTAGCTTTCCCAATGTCCGTTGCAGTTATAGGGAAATCCTTATCAATAGCACTTACACTATAGATTTCGCTTTCGCTGCCTATCTTAGAATCTTCATGAGGTAGTCTGGAAAGTGCATCACAATTACTGTGCCTCTCAGACTTCCTGTATTCAATTTGATAATCATATGCTGAAAGGACAAGGGCCCAACGCTGCATTCGGGCAGCTGCCAGTGTCGGAATTGGGGCTTTGGGGCCTAAAATAGCTAACAATGGCTGGTGATCGGTTACTAATGTGAACCTCCGTCCATATAGGAACTGGTGAAACTTTTTAACCCCATATACGATAGACAAAGCTTCGCGTTCTATCTGGGCATAGTTTCTCTCACTTGAGCTTAGTGTGCGGGAGGCATAGGCTATTGGCCTTTCTTGACCATCGTCCATTACATGACTTAGTACCGCTCCTAACCCATAACTCGATGCATCGCAAGCTAACCTAAGTTCACGATTCAATTCATAGTGAACTAAAAGCGAATCACTAGTAAGGCCTTCCTTGCATGCTTCAAAAGCTTTCTGACAGTCCTTCGTCCACTCCCATTGAATGTCTTTCTGCAGAAGCTTATGTAAGGGTGCTAATGTTGTAGCTAGGCCTGGCAAAAAGGAATGGTAATACTGGACCATGCCTAAAAACGACCTTAGTTCGCTCACATTACGTGGGGTTGGAGCTCCCTTTACAGCACTGATCTTCTCCTCCACTGGTTGCAAACCTTTGGCACTTATTTTCAGGCCTAGGTAAACCACTTCAGGTTTCAGAAATTCACACTTTGGTAATTTCAGATGGAGATTGTATTTGTGTAGTCTGTCCAACACATCTTGCAAGTATCTTTAGATTCTCTTGCCAGTCCTCCCCCCCTATTAAAATGTCATCCTGTTTACATACACATTTCTCAATTCCTTGGAGAATTTGATCCATTTTTCCCTGAAAAATCTTTGGGGATGACTTGACCCCATAGGGCAATTTTAAATAGGAATATAGACCTTGGTGAGTGCTAATGGTCAAGTATTCTTGACTTTCTTCATCGACATCTAACTGAGCATAAGCGTGTGACAGATCAAGCTTACTAAATACTTTAGAGCCAACTAGGGCAGTGTATAAATCCTGAGTGGTGGGCAGGACATATTGCTCATCTTCAACTGACTGATTGATAGTCGCCTTATAGTCTCCGCAAATTCTCACAGAGTTATCGCTTTTTGGCACAACCACAATTGGGCTAGCCCATTCCGACTTGTCAGTTTTCTTAATCACCCCATGCTTCTCAAGCTTTTCTAGCTCCTTCTCAACTTGTTCTTTCAATGCATACGGAACTCTACGTGCTTTTACAAATATAGGCTTTGCATCACCTTTCATAGTAATGTGTGCCTTGAGCCCTTTCATGCCCTCATAACTCTCTGTAAATAATTCACTATGTCTGGACAAAATATCATTCAGTTGACTCTCGGCACTGACTGGATGTTCACTATAGACACGAAATATCTCTCCCCACTCTACCGTAATTTGGCGCAGCCAGTTTTTACCAAGTAATGTGGGCCTGGCATCGTAATTAGCTACAACAATTGGCAAAGAATATTGTTTCCCTTTATAGACCACATCACACTGCATTTCGCCTGACACGTCAAGCACCTCGCCCGTGTATGTTTTCAATGTCACTTTTGAAGGAGTCAGGGGCCTGTCTGCAAATTTCTCCAAATACTCACTTTTACTCATTATGGAGTAATCTGCAGCAGTATCCAGCTCCATCTTACACAGCTTCCCGTCAATTACCATTTCCACAGTGTAACTGCCGCGATTGGGCTTGTTTGTGTCAAGCGAATACAGGGAATAAATTCCTAGTTCATCATCATTAGATTCGGCTGCCTGCACATTATGGACTCGACCCTTTTTTGTGTCATCTTTCCAATGGCAAACAGATGCTAGATGACCAACTTTAGAACACTTATAGCATTTCGCTGACTTAAATTTACAAGACTGACCTGAATGATTACCCCCACACCTAGGACATACTGATTGTTCAGTGTTCTTACTGTTTTGTTGTGTAAGCTTGTTCACTTGATTGCTTTCACTGGTTGTTGGGTGAAATTCTTGGGTGTTCCTTTCTGCCATCTCCATGGCCTTAGCAATACTGCAAGCCTTCTCAAACGTAAGATCCTCGGTGTTCAATAACTTGTTTTGCATCTTAGGATTGCTCAGCCCACATACGAACCGGTCTCGTAATGCTCGATCCAAAAATTCACCGTAATTACAATGTACAGCTAATTTCTTCAAGGCTAACACATAATCACTAACCGATTCTCCAGATTTCCGATTTCGGGTACCAAAATGGAAGCTTTGGGCAATTTCGAGCGGTTTTGGATTGTAGTGTTTCTCCAAGACCCGAACAATATCAGTGAATGGCTTGTCCTTGGGTTTGGCGGGCGCCAACAAATTACTGAGGGTCGAGTACACCTCCGGTCCAACTTCGGTGAGAAAAATCGCACGTTTCCTTTCTGTTACCACTTGATTGGCTTGAACACTTCCCTCTCCCGTTGTTTCCACAATATTATTGGCTGTAAAGAACATTTCCATCCTTTCCACGTATGAATTGAATGTTTCGCGGTCGGCGTTGAACTCGCCTACACGACCGAAAAGTCCACTCGCACTAGCGCTGGCCATCCTTTACGCCACAACACACACAGCGTTGCCCAAAAGCCTTGCACTGTCGATTTCCGTGGAGCAACGTCCGATCCTCGTCGCCAAAATGTAATATTTTGAGTGTTAGACACAAGAGTGAGGACACGAGGTAAGACTCAATATGGCGGTTCTCAACAACAACTTTATTTACCTAAGCATCATGGGAAATTGCACAGTCCCTATGAACTATGGGTACTTAATATATTACACAGTGTGACACAGCATGACAGAAGGCGGCGATCAAGAAGTCAGCATGAAAAATGAGATGCATAAATCACTGATAAGACGTACATGTAAAATGATATGACATGAAAATGAATCACTTTTACTGGAAGAAAAGAGTAGTTTCTGATTTCAGCTTGTGTTTATTTGAGCTTCCTTTTACAGTGTAAAATCGGTAAAATAAAGTCTTGACATAGCCGATCCTGCTTCGTTTATCCGCAGTCGCCAACTTTGTTTTTTATATTTCGATACTTGTTGATCCAAATCGATCAAAATCGAACTGTAAAAAAAAACACGATAATCACAAGAAATCGTGTGATCGACTTTTATCAAATTCCAGTATTTGTCGATTGATTTGTATTGAATTCAATCTACAAGGATCGATTTTTATAGACTATTGAAATTATTGACATGCCCTGATATCAGCTTGATAGTAGCTTTTGCGGTAATTTTCAAAGCGAACACGTAATTTATGCTATACGGTAAGGTTTTAAGCTTGCTTTCGACATGTTTTGTCCACAGTTGAACTTATAAGAGGTTTTAAATATGACGTGTACATGTAGCTAGAAAGATGTTTTGTTGCCTTTAGTTTCAATTCACCTGTTTCACTGTATTTCAAGCGCGAAGATGTACAATAGATCTTTGACAGTGGAAATTAGAGGTGGAAGTAAAACAAAAACCTAAGGGTCTGCATCTTGCATCATGCTCTAGAATTAAATTTGTTATCAATTTATTTCTATTTTGAAGTTTTGTTTACATGTATTTTTGTTCTCCTAAGGTAATCAGACTTTCAAAAACTACAGTCACATGTACATATTTTGGTTAACATTCCAAAGAAGGAACAAGTCGGATAAAGGTAATGGATCCATCAATTCCAAGCCCACCCATTGCCCCCCCCAAATGGCTCCATCAATTCCAAGCCCGCTCTTCCCCCCTCTCCCCCGGGTATTTGTCGGACATTTGTCTCTTTTTTTTTAAAATGTTGCAAATGCCCCTATGTGAGGTCAGCTTATACATGTACATACAAATCCCCATGGTGGGGCTTCTGAAAGAGTGCAAATGCCCAGGGATAAGATCAAAATTTTATTTTAATAATTAATTTAATAATTAATTATTTTATAATAATTTATTATGGCAGCAATAATTGTTCACAAATAAATGAATCTTTATTCATGCTAGAAATTTTCATTTTTCCTCAGTATTACTTACATCCGTTCCCTCATTCGTTCTAAATATTTGTTTTAATTTATTGTTCCCGCAAAACGTTTGACTCTGAGATAGCCTTCTAAAATTCCTGATCGAATTGACAGTTTACCATGATATTATCTTCTGTGGCACTTGAAAGGTAAGGCACTAGCCTGCCTGTCATGAAAATTGTGTGAAAGCCCAAAATGGAATATGACTGCGTTCACTCTGTTGCTTGTTGTCCAGTTCTCTTGAAAAGTGTGGGACCAAAGCAATGTTTATCGACTCAGTTTTTGTATTTATATTAGGGAAATGTCACTGTATTGCTGTCATTGCTCGCTTACTCGGCTCATCCAGCTGCCTAGTTTCACACAATGGATATTGCTGTCATCCTAAGATGTGTTAATTATCACAGTGACGCTGCTAAATTACAAAACATCAAGAACAACTAAAATTATTCTTACGCTGTTTCATTTATATATTCATGAGATGCATGGCTCTCAGAGCCCTTTCATTGGACTGTGCATTAGGGGATTCCCTCTGTCCTCCCATGTAATATAATATCAATAGTATTAAAGCTGTGACAATGAAACTTGGATGGTATAGTTAAATAAGAAGCTGTACACAGCTTGAACTTGTGGTGTCTTAAACTCATTGCAGTATTTAATTCCCAAATGTTTTGAGTGCTTTTCTAGAGAAACATAAAATTGTGTCTAAAAAGTAAAACTACATTCAGTAGCTGACACTGGAAACCACCATCGCTAACTGAAATGCAAAGTTATATAAAACACAAAACTTGCTGGAACAAAATTCCCATGTGGCAATAAGCGGTGAACACAATATCAAACAGTCCTATATCCATCCATGAATGCCCCGCATTGTCTTGAAAACTTGTATGCTGTTTTTCTTCTTTCTGCTTCTCAAGTTAACACACATGAGGCCACAAGATCACAAGGCCTCAATTGCCAATTATTCAAATCAGTGAGACAAAAATATGCATGCACAAAGCCAAGTTTATAACTTCTTCCTCGGCTATGCCATGAGTAATAAAGATTTAATATAGGTCAAGATAAGGTTAAGATACAGTGTAGGTCATATGATTGTGATGGTATCAAATCAGCCAAGAGTTCACAATCTTGGATCTCCATACAGTATTAACCAAACTTGACTCAAAATTAATTTAAACCAATACAAGCTAGGCTGCTACATGAAGAAAGATCAAAAATTGTAACTGGTACTTTATAATAATAGAACTACAGTTTCAATTCTGCAAGACATGTTTCATCAGCCTTGTTCTTCTGTCATTGTCAGTTACAATGTACATGTACATGTACAATTAGGAATCTGAAGATGCTTTTTTTCCTCCCCCTTGTGTTCTGCAGTAAGGAACTTGCTTACTCCACTCCTTGGAAAAAATGAAATGCTTAAATGTAAAGTGCTTAAGTATATACTCAAACAATTAGTTCTTTGTTTACCTGTAGAAAGGCAATCAAATTGCAAACTGTTTTTACAAGCCCCAGTGCCTTGCTTAAAGTGAAAGAATAATTTAATGTTACTATAATACATGTAATTACAATAGTCAGCTAGCAGGGCTGTCACTAAGATTCAAGTTGTTGGGTAAATGCAATTAGTAGGGGGGGAATCAAACAGCTGGGGAGTTCTTTTGGTTCTATATATTTTCCTTCTATTTTCCTATGAAAGTATGGGGTCATGCTCATAGTAGCCAGGGGAAATCCCCCGGTGCCCGGCCCTTAGTGACAGCTCTGAACTAGGTACATGTATACCAGCAGTTAATCCTTTTTTTTATGTCTGAAAAAATTATCAATCAATTCAAGATGCTTACTTCCTATATTAATCAAATTGTTTCTCCCAGGAAACATCACTTACTCTACATGTACTGTCATGGATTATGGACATAAAAGTCTACACCACATTGTAAACCCATTGCAAATGTGCGATCTTTCTAAGGTATGTTAATTTAAAATTGTTAATACTGTATATTAGTTTCCATGTAAATAAGAATAATTGGTTGTTGGTTTATATTACATGCATGTTTATATTATGTTTTCATCGTAAATACTGAACATTTACATGTACATATTTTGGGCCTCTTCATGCATACTGTACGACTGCTCCAGCACAGTGTTAAGAATATTATTATTGTTAAGTTATACTGTACTGTGCCTTATAGACTACACATGCTCAGAACATAACCTGCAAGAAATTGTCTCTTTCATTGCATATTGACAGTAATTGCATTGCCAATTTCATTCAGCCAAACCGTTTTGATCCATGAGTTCTTAGGAAGATGGTTCTTAATGAAGAAAAGTAAGAAAACTGAATACATGTATTTATGGCCCTTAGGGGGGGGGGGGGGGGGGGTTTGGCCAAAACTTTTCTAACATTGATTTTTTTTGTAATACTTTTGCTACAGCTTTTGCTACAGCTTGGTAATAAGTAACCCAGGGTAGTGTTTAAACTAGCCTCAGTGTGTATTTATGGTAATCAAATGTCCCTGGATAAATAAAATAATGAATTAAAAAAAATGAATGCAAAAAAATGGAGGTGACACCAACTTTTATTTAGCAAAGTTAATGCAATGGCTACCAACCGTTGATGTTGTTAGTTTTCTTCCTTTGTGCACGGCTGAGTTGCATGATGTAGCATGGTACTGTGACATCAACTGTACATGTATGTGCAGTAAGGATGCACATAATTAAACAATAAGTGCGAACATGCAATTAAAAGTTTTCTATTTCAACATACTGTTGAAGAGGCATCCCTTGGTACAGTATATTCAGCATAAGGTGGATTTTCTACTACTGAAACAGTAAATGGATTTTTTTTTACAATGACTAAAAATATTTTCAATTAATAATGATACTGTCTTTTTGTAAAAAGCGTTGTAGTGTAATTATCTGACTTTCCCTTTAAATCATTAAAGGGTCAGTCTCAACCAGGGTACATTGCTTTCTGAGGTTCTGTTTGTGGCCATTTTTGGGGGCTGCGAAAAAGGCCACCCAGTGATTATTGCAAAAATTTAAGGTTTTATTGAGGTGCATGTACATTGAAACATTGGCAAACTGGATTTCTTTCTTTCTTAAAAACATGAAAACAAATAGTAAATTAAAGTAATAAACACTTGATGGATAGGACATTCTTCTTAGTGAATTGGTTATATACATGTACATGTACGGTTTGATCACGACAATGTTCTTACTTTTTTCTAAAGCTTTGTCATCTTCCAAGTGAATGTACACTGGTTGATATAGGGAAGATATGGAAAGTGGCAATAGTTTAATAATAATGACCAGTACATTTTGTCAAATCAATTACCTTTTATGTGTGTCAGAAAGTCTTTTTAATGTATTATCATTGAAATTTAAATAAATATGTATTTTTTCAAATACTACTGTTTTATAAATCAATGTATATGGTGTTATTTTGCAACATGCATGTAGCATTTGACATTACAAATACATGTATGTACCAAAAGGAGTGAAAATATGACACGTTATTACACTCATCTCACCGTGCAATAGGAAAAACAGCTACAAAAACTTAGCCTTCAGGAGAATATTTCTGTCGTATAATAAACATTCATTCAGTAAAAAGTTGTGTAATACAGTTGCCGTGGGCATTTTTACTATAGTCAGTAAATACTCAGCCGTATTACACAACTTTACGCTGAGGGTAAGCGCATTTTTTTTGCTGTCCCCTCAAACTCTATATATTTAGTATGAACCCTCCCAACACCACAATTAGCACCATTGAAAAGCAGGCGCAGATTTTGCTTCAACATTGTTGAAGTTCTTTTCTGGACTATAGTCTATGGAATATGTTAAATGAATTATAATATATTATTTCCGGTTTCACTTGTAATAATAATAATAATAATAATAATAATAATAATAATAATAATAATAATAATAATCACTTTATTTAAGTGTCAAGGTATTTAGCGCGCGAGCACTGATTGGGGACACTAAATATAGAAACAAATATTCAAATAGAACATAACATTTTAAAAATCCCAACTGGCAGTAGGCAAACCAGTTGGCTATTTTACAAGCGAGGTCGAGGAGTTGAACTCGGGTCTGCCGTGAAACAACTCCAGATAGTGGTCAGAGCGGGACTTGAACCCGGGACCTCCGGATTACAAGTCCGACGCCCTAACCACTCGACCACGCTGCCTCGCTGATCGCTGGTCACTCAGCTGGTTGTTCATTTGTTACAAGGTCATACCAATAAATAATCAGACCCTGACGGTAACTGTCAGTTTGCGTAATAGCGAAAAAAAATGCAGCTTAAAGAAGCGCTAAAACGCTAACAGGTGTTAATCACGGCATTGATAAAGTGAACGTTGCCATAGTCTGTTTCCCAGATCCAACACACTCATGAATATAAAGTACGGCCTGGGTCTGGAGGGGCTCGTACGGCGCATGATGATTTAGTCCTCCGTATTTGCGGGACCAATTAACCGGTAGCGGAAGCTCATTACAATGTAAATGGAAGCTCGCGACAGTTACCAAACTAGTTGAACATTGGACTAAAGTCAGTCTGCATCTAACTAATTGGGAAAATATATGGGGATATATGTCTTTGCTTTTAGTGAAAAGGCAGCATAAACACACGGCATAACAGAAGCGTGCTTCTGGGATTAATCGACTCATTGAGTTGGGAAACTATTTTTAATAAATCTACCTGATACTTTTGCAAACTGTCAACATTGGTAAGCTGCCAATGTAGATAATTTTCTTTATCAGTGTTTTATTTATTGTAGCATGCCAACATATTTCTATAGTTTTGAGTCAGTGTTGTATATCAGATTTTGGTAGACCCATCTGGAATCCTGCAACTTGATTGACTGAACTATGCACTGTCTAGTAAGCTGTTGTAACTGGAATGAAAATCGGTGCTCCTTGAATCGAAATTAAAAAAGAAAGAACAATTGCACGTCAATTAAATGTCTCACTTTTAATGATTGATATAGTGCCCAACCCCCCCCCCCCCCCCCCCCCTAATATGATAGATGGTGTGTCACAGATAAACAATTCATTCACTTACAGTTTCCACAGCGCAGTATTTTGATCAAAAACACCTTTGGGCAGGTCCTTCAGCTGGTTGTTATTCAAGTTCCTACCAATAAATAATCACAGTCGGACGTTAGAGTGTTTTTACTAAACTCGTGAAACACTATCTAATATTCGGCACGGTACTAATGATTTTTGGGCACGGCACTTCCAATTATCTACGTGTAAACGTATCGGACCCATTCACAATGTGGCACTGGTGCCCAAAATTTTAGGGGTGCCGAGAATACCTCTAGGAGGTAGGTTCGGCACGGGTAAAGAAGGCATCGTGCCAAAAAAATGTTCGATTACTAACAATTTTGAACGAATTTTAAGCCGTCGCGCATGCGTAGCAACCATCGCATTTTCAAAATGGCGGACGATACATACACTTCATACAGGTCATACAGACAGACCGATACGATACACATTAGAAAATCGTATGAACTATTTGTGCATTTCGTGATTTTTGGGCACGAGTGATGTTTTGAAATTTTGAAATGAAACGCTTCAATGGTTTCCAAAATGCTCACAAGTTTTATTTTTAACCATTCCCCCCAAAACAATCCTTTGACAGGTAATATGTGCCTGAAATCTAAAAATTGATCACTTCATTTAAAGAAATATTTAAGCTTGAAGTTCCAAGCTTTTAAAGTAAGCGCAACAGGTTCGCAGCTTTCTTTAGCTTATTGCACTTTACAATCTAGATTTGCACTCTGCAATATAATTATGCATTAGTCATTGGCCAATCAGAAACTACATATTTTGCTGAGTATATTATAAGAAACGTTACGTTATAGACGATACATTCCTTTCAGATGTATTTCGTAACGTTGATGTCCTTCTTGTTGTTCTAGGTGCCGATTTCTAATCAATTATCGTTAAACAGTGACAATAATATAATTTCCCGCCATTTCTCGGGGAAATACAGGCGAATATTAGGGGTGCCAATACAGAAGTAGGTACCGTGCCCAATTTGAGAGAAATTCCACTATTTTGTTCGTGTAAACTGGCAGTGCCGTGCTTAAATAGTTTGAGCACGGTACCGAAATTTAAGGGTGCCGTGCCGATTTTTTTGCGCGTGTAAATGGGGCTATAGTCTAATAGTACATACTATTCTATTAACTATTTCATGGTCAAAGTAAAATCACTCTATCACTTTACTTAATATTAACTTGAATGAGAAATTAGCTAAATGTTAATAATTATCTTGTTTAATTCAATGTTCAGTTGAAGAAGTCGCATTCCCATTGCCTCGTTAGACGACAAAATTAGCTAAAAAGCTAACCGGTAACAGCATTGACAATGTCAAATTTACAAAAGACTGGTCCCCAGATCCAGCCACCCGACAATATAAACTACGGTCTGGGTCTGGATGGGTTCGTACTGCGCATGATATTTTTTTCTGCCGTATTCGAGGACTAATTATATAAGTAGCCGTTAGCGGAAACTCGTAAAGCAGAAGTTTGTCAGTACAACAATCATGGATTCCATGGATACACTGGAAAAACAACGACCGTGTAATTAAACCAACAGCTGATAACTTTGTCTGGGCATTGCACAACAAGACACCTAGCGCAGGACTTTTGGAAGGACACAAACAATATTCCACACGGCTCAAGTCTGCAGCTAACTTTTTGGGTAAATGTATGACCATACACAGCTTCTTTGTTTTTAGAAAATGAACAGCATAAATGTTTCAGGTAAAATCTGGTCTCGGGTTAGATCAGTATTCAATCTAGGTTAAATGTGTATCCAGTATTCAATCTAGGTAAGCTAACCCTAACCTCAGTACAAAGCTACAACTTACAGCATGTAGTTCTAACACCAAGCTAACCCTAACTAACTCTAACAAAGATAATCCTAGCTAACTCTAACACAAAGCTAACCATCACACCGCTGGCTACATCTATCGTTGTGCTAGGGATGATGGTTAGCTTTGTGCTAGGGTAAGGGTTAGATTGAATACTAGGTACACATTTACATGTAACTTATATTGAATACTGATTCAACCTGAGAACGGATTTGACCTGTAACATAAACACATGACAACAAAAGCGAGCTTATGGAATTAATCGAATCAATGGGAATATTTTATGGCAATGGAGGATTCTGGAGACGAATTTAAAGAAATCGAAGAAACTCGCGACAAAATGGTTATTCACCTCATTAGTCTTCCTTCGATCGCGACCGTATGAGGCCAAACGAGAACGAGAATTCAGAATTCTGATAGATTACGATGACAAAATTTGAGCAGATTCAAACTTTTCTGCAGAGCACGATAGTCGCTGAGAGCGCATAAGAGTTTCAGACTAACAAGACAAAGTTTTTTTAACTCGCATTCAGACTAAAAGCGAAAGCCATTGGTACTTTAGTCACAATCATATCTTTCAAGGCAAACAGACGATGGAGTTTCAACTCGCGTTCTTGTTTTGTCCGGGGAAAGACTACGAGTGGTCCCTCATTTCTTTCTGGAATTGTCGAGCAAGAGTTCACACGAGCGAGCGTGAAAAATCGCCATCTGCGAAAAGACGCGATTTCTTTAGGTGCAGTTAATGGTACCGTCTTCCACCAAACCCACTCCAAAATGGCTAAACTACAATTATACTTGCGGCTTGTTTATATAGCTGAATATCTTGATCACTTAACTGGTAGTCCATTTATTACAACAACCTACCAATAAATAATCAGACCCTGACGGTAACTATAAGTTTGTTGATGAACTTGAATGAAACAGTAGCTATAGCGCAGAAGTCCTCTTGTTTAATTAGGTGTTTATTTGAAAAAGTCGATAAAATGCCAACAGGTAATCATAACGGCATTGACAAGTGAACTTTGCCATAGTCTGTTTCCCAGATCCAACACACACAACAATATATAAGGTACGGACTGGGTCTAGAGGGGTTCGTACTGCGCATGCTGATTTAGTCCACCGTATTTATTGAAGCTCATGAAACGGAAGCTCGCGACAATTATCAAACTAGTTATTGGACTCAGTAAAAGGATACAAACAATATTCCGCACGGCAGTCTGCATTTAACTTATTGGGTAAATGAATGGGAATATGTTACTTTGTTTTTAGAAAAAAGAGTAGCATAAACGCATGACATAAAAAGCGTGCCATTGGGATTAATCGACTCATTGAGTTGGGAAACTATCAGTTTTTCATATATTGTGCTTGAATTAAAGGGGCTTCTAAGCATACCAACATATTTTTAGAGTTTTCAGTCTGCGTTGTATATCAGATTTTAGTAGACCCATCTGGAATCCTGCATCTTGATTGATTGAGCTATACACTGTCTAGTATGTTGTTGTAACTGGAATAAAAAAAACGGTACTCCTTCATCGAAATTAATTGTGATATCGATACTTCGTATGTTCTTGCACTGTCAACAGCCTCATCAAGCGTTAATTTTGATCTTCGTTTATCAGCTTGTCTCGATTTTGTGAGAATTTGTGCCGAACGCAATCCTGTCCCAGATCAACTTGTTTGATTCTTTGAACGCACAATCCCTGGCATGGACAGTAGTTTTAAGTCAGTTACGTACTGTTCCACTGTCTCTGCCTCGCTTTGTATACGCGGTTGTGATTGAATTTATACCGGCAATTTTGGTTCCACGTGTGCTTTAAATCGGTCAAAGAAAGCCAAAAGTTTGTACTTTCTTCTTATCATCATCGCTGAGGTCCGACTACGTGTTGACGATATCTCATTCATTTTCGACGCACCAAATGAGCAAATAGCTGCACTTTTCTACTTCTTTCTTGCTGCTAAGGGGAGCATGCACTGAACATGCATCAGTACTAGTTCCACGTGTTGTCGAAAACGCTTTCACCTTTCCGGTAAATTTTCGGCTTCCCAGTCCATCTGGGGAGAATGAGTGACTCCGGCTAAATCCATTTTTAAAACTTTATCCTGCTATTGATAACATGTAAAATCCCTGGGTTGAATGTCGTGTGATTTAATCTCACGATTTCTAAAAATTACGGGTCATAGTCTTAAATCCAACATGACGACTATGTCAACTTGCGCGAATGCAAACGAGGTTACGTATGCATACATCACAAGCGAGGTATGAGGTTTCCTTTTAGGGTTGTAGGTTGTATTGTCACAGCTAGAGGTTTGCGAGATTCAGTTTAGAAGATTCAGGATGATTGGCTGGCCGTTTCTAGTTCTGCGTCAATGGCTATGTGGCCATTGTGTTCTGAAAAGAACTTTATTAGTTCGTGCGATCCACTAGCTGGTAAAAGCGAAAGCGACCAATAAAACGCAAAGCAAAAAAGATTCAGTACAAAGAAAATAACGACTTCTATAATATTGGCTTAAGATTTCAAATATTATTTACAAGGCTAAAAGTTAAAAGAAATTAAAACGGAACGTTTTCGACCAATTAAGCCATCTTCAAGGTAAAAGATCGTCCCCTGCATGAGCATTTTATATTGTAAAAGAACTTTCTTGGGGGATTAGCTAGTTCCTTTACATGAAACCAATGTACTGGCTTTCTTTGTTTGACTGCTTTTTACTACTCTCTGGATTCTTCTTTTACAGCTCTTTACGACTTAGCGTTTACTCACTCTCCTCGGAATGTTTCTCGCGTAGCTTTTATCTTGGCTGAGAATTAGCTATCAATCAATGTCAAAAACAGATCAAAAGGTAATGTAAGGGTAACGTAAGCTTCGCCGTGATTGGTTAAGACAAATCATTAACATATATTGCTTCGATATTTTCGTCAGAGTCGAAGCTGACTTGTCTTGATAGTTTCACTATCATTTCGGAACGACTCAACCAAAACAATACTACAAGAGAAATGTAAAAATTATAAGGTAAATAGGTTTACATGTTTGTGGAGAATATGGGAGGGGGGGGGGGGAAGTGAAAATTGCATTTGAAATTCGTAAAACAACATAGAAAAACTGAAGGTGACAAGCTTCTTCATCATACCTGATTGATTAGGTTAACTCCAGCCTTTTCCATATCATTAAAGTAATACGTGTCCTAGTGACCCTGTATTGTACTGAGTGACCCTGAGCGACCTTCATTGACAATAGATCCTGCCTTGACACCCATCGGCGTAAGTCCAATAGGTCAAACAAGGCGTGTAAATATTTGCAATGGTTGCTTATTGAAATACAGGTTTAAGCTAGAATTTCTACGAAATATGAACTGGTCAGGGGAAAGTATAATTCGGTCGCTATCGGTTTAGCAAGAAACAAGTAAAGGACAAGTCAACAATCTTTTTAGATGGTCCATGATTATATAAGTCTCATTGCATATTATATTCAACACCAAGAACAAGTTTCCCTTAATTTTTAAACATAGAATCGACAAACATGTGTGCCGTTTCATTGCTTGCATTTTTATTGTTCTACAATATGTTTTAAGTGATTACCGATGGGAGAGTGAGGTGCGGGATTGCAGAGTAATTAAGTTTTTTTTAGAACGAAGCATGATACAAAGGGATGTTTTGTTATTCATTGAGATAGAAATACCAGGGGCGGATTTAGGGGTGGGCCGAGGGGGCCGCGGCCCCCCCCCCCCCCCCCTTTGCCTGGGATTATTATTATTATTTTTTAATATTTTAGTTAGCAACGTCTGTCAGATGGTATTTTGTAGCTTTTGCTTTGTTTCCTGAGATATATTTCCTTTATTATCAATATGAACATTATCAAGCGTTGTTCGAATCAACCCGCCTTTATAAACAAGTTACAAGAATGTTTACAGAAGCACCACGGGAGAAGACCGCCTCAACGCACTGTTGCTGCTCTTTGTTCACAAAGACGTAGCTTTAGATTATGGTGCAATTGTTGACGACTATGCCAAGGGTAACCAGAGAAGGATGACATTAATCAACCCCTACAGTGACTCTTCTTAAAGTCATTTCCACGTGATATTTCGTTTGTATAATTTGTTTTGGAAAAATTATCTTAAAATCTGTCATCCGAAGCCTTCATTTTTGGTCACAAATGTCCCCAGAATGCATGCAGTATAGCATCACTTTTCCGGGTGCGAAATGTTGCTGCTTTGGCGCGAGGTTGCGCTCTCGCCGCAATTGCTGCGGCTCATGTTTGATTTAATATTATTGTTAAATTGGAAAAGGTCATGTCATTCATCAAAACACGCATCATTTTAAAAGTGTTTATTGTACTTCTTTGACAACCACATCTGTATTTTATTAAATATTTCAGTATGGAATCCAAGCAATTGATAAATTTAGGCGTCCAGAATGCACCAGATTGCATCTCCGAGTACTTCAATTATCAAAATTTTTCCGGGGAGGCATGCCCCTGAACCCCCCTACATTGTCACGCCTTCGGCGCTCCTGATGGGCGCTACCGCGCCCATATTGTCAATATATGAGTCGATAGGAATAGTTTCGCTACGTAACTGAATGAACTTGTTTGTTTAAACTGGGGCTCCATTGTTGGATCATTAGGTCTTTAATAATTCTGCGGCCGTAGAAAGGATTCGACAACTAAACTCTTCACATGGCTAAGCGCATCTCTTCCAATTTTGATTGCCACATCAAAACACTGGAAACAACCTTTCTAAATGCGGGATACCCCAAGCGTTTTATTTCTCACACAGTGAAAAGATTCACCCGAAGATGACAACTTGATTCCGAGTATCCTTTTTGAAATCGGGCAGAATGGCCGGACATTTGGCCATATTAATGATCCATTGCGGCTGACTATTTTAACATAAATGTTCAATAAAAGTGCAGCAATTGAGAAAAGGGGTGAATTTAGTAAATTGTACTGAGTAAAACAGCCATTTTTAAGTAATAAGATATAATTTTCTTTAAATGATAGGGCGGCTTTTTGTAGTTAAAGGGATATTCTACAATTTAAGCCAAAAATTAAGTGGAGAATAATATGTAGACTTTTCACTTCGAAAATTGTGGCTATTACGGTAACTTTTGCCTCTGAAACCACCCTTGTCAAATTCGAACTTTGATTTTATCGCAAAATAAGCAATAATCTTCAAATGATGATAGAGCGGTGTTTGTTAGATAGACGTCTTACCTATACGTCAATCGTTTTTTTTTTTTTTAATTCCGAGAAAAATAAGTTTTAGAATCTGTTTGTTTGGAGTGTGGTCATTGTCTTTGTAAAGATAATGGTTGCCATGAACAAACAACAGGTACTCCATTGATGAAATGCAGTCATCGGTTAAACACAGCTTATTGAACTGTTGATGATCAGCTGAAAAGTAGAAAATATGACCGCGCGCGAAATTTGAATACTTCAATCACTTGAGTAGATTAAGTTAGCGAAGACAGAAAATTGTTCATAGAATGGCCAATGCAAGCGTTAACGATTTGGACAAGGAGCTCTTCAATTTAGAGCTCGCTGTACCCCTGGTACAACATTCACGCATTCATATAATTCCGCCTTTTGTTGACGGAAACGATCCAACCTTTTGTTTACAAATCAATGGGAATATTTTATGGCAAGGGAGGATTCTGGAGGGGAATTTGAAGAAAATGTCACTAGTTCTTTGAAGAAACTCGCGACCAAATGGTTATTCACTTGAGGAGTCTTCCTTCGATCGCGACCGTATGAGGCAAAATTATTACGAGAATTCAGAATTCTCGTAGATTGTGATTAGAAAATTTGAGCAGATTCAAACTTTTCGGCAGCGCACGATAGTCGCTAAGAGCGTATAAGAGTTTCAAAAAACAAGACATAGAGTTTGAACTCGCGTTCAGCCTAAAAGCGAAACTAAAGCCACTGGTACTTTAGTAACAATCACATGTTTCAAGGCAAGCAAACGATGGTCCGGGGAAAGACTACGAGTGGTTCCTCATTTCTTTTATAGATTGTCGAGCAAGATTATACAGTAGCTATAGCGTTGTAATCCTCTTGTTTAATTTGAAGCTTTTTCTGAAAAAGTCGATGAAACTTTAAGAAGTAATTATAACAGCATTGACAAAGTTAATTTTACTGTGGAAAAACGACCGTCTAATTAAACTGATCGCTTATAACTTTGTCTAGGCATTGCGCAACAAGGCACCTAGCTTACGACTTTCAGACGGACACAAACAATATTTCACACTGCTCAAGTCTTCAGCTAACTTATTGGGTAAATGTATGGCGCATACATTTCTTTGTCTGAAAAAAAAAACGAACAACATAAACACATGGCAAAACAGAAGCGTTCTTATGGGATTACTCGACTCATTGAGTTGGGTAACTATTTTCTCTAAATATACTTTGGCAAAAGTTTCCAATTTAACGTTTAAAATTCCAAATTAATCAAAAAAAATATTACGGTCACACTACGATTTTTATTGTTTACTCTTCGATACTTTAAATACCTTCAAATATTATTTCAGGTTGAAAAAATAACCTGGAATGTTTGGGCAATGTGCAGTGTTATTTCCATGTAGTGATCGCTTGTTTTGCCGATTGTTCTCTTAAAACAAAGAACTGTGATTTTATCGAAGGTATGAATTTTTTATTAAACAGCGTGCAAACATCAATTGAGTTCCCGCGGACTTTTAAGAACCAAAAGGTTAACAAAGAGCTAAATATCTATGTATCGTTGAAAATTTGATGAAAATATGAACACCATTTTAAAAAATTTATGTCAAAGATGTCTCAGTTTCAACTTGGCAAAAAGACAGGTCGCCCCTTATAAAGGTCAAGACGCCGGGGAGCCCCCAGGGGGACACCTGAAAATTTGATATCATTTATGTAGAGAGAAAGAATGATACTATGCTTGGAAAAATGGAGACTTTTAAGTTATGTTCTGCTCTATGAGAATATTAGCTAACAATTAAGGTCCATTTTTTTGACCTTCGTTTATCAGCTTGTCTCGGATCTTATGAGAATTTGTGCCAAAAACCAGTCGTCGGATTCTTTCAAAGGACAGCCTCTGGACAGTAGTTTTAATACAGTTACGAACAGCTCCACTGTCTCTGCCTAGCTTTGTACGCGATTGTGGAACTTATACCGGGAAAACACTGGGTTGGTTTTTTGGTTCCAGTGCACGTATGCTTTAAATCGGTCAAATTTAGTTTACAATTGCTTCTTATCATCATCGCTGACATCCGAGCAGTGTTGAAAATATCTCGTCCCTTTTCGCCGCACCAAAAGAGGAAATAGCTGCACTTTTCTCATTCTTTCTTGCTGGTAAGCGGACCACTGAACGTCTGTTCCACGTGTTGTCGAAAACGCTTACACCTTTCCGGTAAATTTTCGGTTTAACGTGGCACTCCACTTAGCTGAAAGCTACTTTACAGGAAGCCCACAAATGAGAAACAAATAGATTACAAAACAAAAGGAAAAATAAAATTTAGCTAATCTAAATTTAAAAATCCAAAAATATCTAAAAATTAATTATTTATATATTAATACGTGTATAATTACAATTAAAATTACAATTAAAAAAAGCTACATAACTACTGAGTGACTCCAGCAAAATCTATTTTTGAAACTTTATAATGCTTCTGAAAACATGTAAAATCCCTGGCTTAAACGTCGTATGATTTAACCTCACGATTTCTAACAATCACAGGTCACAGTCTTAAATTCAACATAGCGAAACCCTCAAGTTGCGCTTGCAAACGAGAGTAGTTGAAGGCGATCAACCCTTTACCGGACCAATCAGGAGCGAGTACATCTCATTAGCATCTCATTAGCATCTCATTTGCATCAAATTTGCATCAAATTAAAATCTGTACACGTGCAATGACATCATGGGTTTTTCATAGAAACGGAAGTGACCTTGGGTGGCGTTTGCCTGAGGGTGGGAGACCACTGACCGGAAGTGACCTTAAAGGTGACTTAAAGGTTCTTAAAGGTCGTAATGATGGTGCAATGGGTTGTCTCTCAAACAACCCGGATGTGCCGAGGGTCCCAGATCCCGCTCGGGAATGGTTCGGGGATGGTTTGAGTGACGGGTCGCTCTGGTTCCGCACGCGGGGTGGGTCCCAGATCCCGCTCGGCCATAGAGACAGAAAAACAAACAGAAATTAACACAAAAAAAATGCCTTTTTAGTAGTCACACAACGAAAACAAAACAAAACCTAGTTTTACAAGCGGGGACATGGGTTCATCCCCGACTGGGAGAACGCCCCTTTGTTAGTAGTCACATAACGAAAACAACAACAAAAACTAGTTAACAAGCGGGGACATGGGTTCCATCCCCGACTGGGAGAACGCCCCTTTGATAGTTCGTCGGCTCAAAAGTCACGTTACCCCTGGGTTCGTGTCCGGGTTTTTTAATCGACGAGATCGTCGTCGGGTCGAAGCCAACTGAAGCCGTAAGGGAGAGTCTTGAAAGTGAATTCGTCGCCGATGACGCGTTTGTCGTAGACCACCCCCCATCGTTTGTCCCTGCGTACGGTGGTCAACGTCTTGGTGCGCTTGTCTCTCTGGATGAAATGCGGGTTGGGTACGTTGACTGTGCGGGGTTTGGGGAGAGGCGATCTTAGTTTGAGGAGCAGGGTGTCTTTCATGGCTTGAAAATGTAGGCGTTGTTGTCCGCGCACGTTCAAGGTGAACCCGCGAATTTTCTCTTCCGTCTTTCCCAAACGCGTCTTGTAGGCATAGTTTTTCGGACCGCATGATACGAATTCGACGATGACGTCACGATTGCCTTTCTTGTCGTCCAATTCGTCCGTCATTTCGCCGAGGAAATTGCCCAGGGGGATCTCGGGTTCGCCGGGTTTCCATTTGTAGACCACCGAATCCGTGTCGAAATACAGGGCATTGTCTCCTACGCGATCCAGGTGATGGTAGAGGCGTAGCCGGGCCCAACAGGTGGTGAAAGCGGCCACGAAGACATTGGTGGTTTGACCGCCGGGGACGTCGTCGTCGATTTTGTCGTAGGCGATCTCGAGGCACTCCTCGTTCATGATGCGGAGATCGTGGATGACGATCGTCCTGTCTGTCATGAATTCTTGCAGCTTGGCAGGCACGGTGATTTGCTCGATCTTCCGTTTGTTTTCCCGCTCGCCGAATTTTCCCCAGAAGGAATTGAGGGCCAGCTTGCTGGTGGCTTTTTTTCCCCTTGTTGGATTTCATGTTGTTCGCGTCGAGGTAGATGCCTTCTCGCGCAGCATATACGGCCCGAAAGAGCGTTTGCTGCTCGGGTGTTTTGAGACTCCCGTCGGCGTTCGGCGGCCACCCGGAGGCTTCCGTTTTTCCTTTCAGCCACGTGTTGACGTAATCCTCGAACAGTCCGGTACGTCGTTGCGCGGGGGGAAAGTGATACACTTCGTGAATTTGGAGAATGCGGTACCCCTTTTCCACGGCTTTGACGAGTTCGGGGGTGCACCACGTCCCTCGGATGCTGCGTTGACTCGCCGTGTGTTCGCACACCCAGGTTCGCTCGGTCATGCGTTTGGGGATCTCTTCTTCCACGCAGGCTCGACACAGAGGAAAGGTGATTTTCTTTTTGCAACGGTACGGCAGTACGGGATGAAACAACCCCTCGGGCGGTAACACGGTGCAGTCCGCGATGCCAAAGTAATGGGAGATGTCTTGCACCGGCTGGGTGACGATGACGGGGTGCCCGATGGGGTATGGGTCGTACTTGTTGACGGTGGGATACAGTGACGTCACATCCACGTACCGAATTTCTTCCCCTTGCGTTTCGTCGATCTCGTCCCATAGTCGCACGGCATTGGTGCGGCCCCCGAAGAACGCATCGCGCGGGTTCAGCGATGGGACGGAGAACTGGTGCGACTCGAGAAAGGCGGCGACGTCGGGTCGTTCACACAATCTCGTCCAACCGCATTCCCAGACGACGACCACGCGGTAGCCAGCGGCTTCCAATTGCCGCTGTTTTTGCATCGTGGCTTCGTACATTTCCCGTTTGGTGCGATCGGGGTGGAGACGGGTGGTCTTGTCCATGCTCCCCTTGAAACAGACGGGACATCCGTGCCACAAACACCCGTGAAATTCGTACACGGTGCGGATCGTCTCGTTGAACCCGTCCACTTGATAGCGACGGCCACCGACTTGGAGAGTGCATTCGCCCCCGTTGAACGCGTGCGCAATGACCCCTTGAGTTTGTTGGGAATTCTGCCACTCCAACCATTGGTAGGCTTTCAGGGATTGGTGCCCCCTTTTTCCATTCCATCCGCAGGGGGATTCCAAGGCCAGGGTCTGGGGAGGTAAATGTTTTTTGCGGTAATACCGCATGCAGGCCGAGGCGATGGTGACGCATTTCTCCATGGGGTTGAAATCGGCTTTGGCGGCAAATTCCCGTTGAAAGATCTCGCAGCCGGTTTTGAGCACTTGCACGTCCGATCGACAATAGGCTAGCATTTCCTCGTGCAAATTGAATTCGAGATGTTGCACGGTCGTGTACCATTTGTCAAACTCTTTTTGCACGTCCGGTTTCATGCCCTCGGGGTCGTAATGGTGCGCCTCGGGCCAAGGCCCCACGTACTCTTGATGGGCCTCGGTGTTGAAGAAATGCGGAAAGAAGCCTTTCTTGCTCTCCGTCAGATTGAATGTGGCGGCAAAGGCGGAGAGGGGAAAGGGGAGGAAACACAGACTGTCCTTGAACGTCAAGCGTCCGGCTCTCAGGCTCAAGATTTTCGATCCCACGCAAATTTGATCTTTGACGTCGATGCGATTGTCGTAGAGGTACTGGAGGACGAACATCCCGTCGTAACCTTTGAAATTGTGAAAGATCACGATGACTTCCCGCGGTTCGCCCAACACCTCCGTTTTGGTCAGCAGCCAATCGTAAAATTGCCCGGTGCAATCGCGCCCGTAGAACGCCAGGGCGGGCACGGTGTCGAGATGGTCTTCCCCTTTGGCGCAGATGAGGATGGGCACGTGCAATTGGTCGTCCTGCGTGCATTCGTAATCCGCATACACGAAATACGGCGGTAATCGGGGCCGAGTCTCCTCCTCCTCGTCTTCGTCTTCCTCCGACTCGGGCTCGTTGGCGGCCAAGAATCGGACGGCGTGGGCAGCGTGACGCGGGGCAGGTCTGGCGCGTTTGGCGGGAGGCGGTCCCGCTGCTGCTGCTTCCACCTCCTCCGGGTCTGGATCGTGCACCGGCTGAATGTAACAACGGTGAGTGGTGACGTCCGCATAATCCTTGCAGGTCTTGCAAAAATACTCTTCGCACTTGTGGGGACGTTGACGTTTGCGTCGATTTTTCCACCAATCGAGGAATTTGTGGCAATTCTCGCACGTTTGGAGATTGGCGCAGACGGAGTGATCCGGGGTGTCAGCCCCTTGTCCGTTGGGAGAAAACACCCGGTGATTCTCGTAGCAACGGTCTCCGTAGAAACAGCGTCGGCAGTCCGGGCAGGGACGTTGCGTCGGTCGCAGGGGTTTGCTATCGCCCGGGAGGAGCGCCAGGTAATCGCGGCAGTCTTTCTGTTTGCAAGCCACGCAACGTCGTTTCACGCAGGAATGATGTGCAAAATCCTCGTGATCGTAGCCCTTCTCGCACAAGTGGCAATAGTAACCGCGTCCGAGAATGGCGGGAATGGATTTCAACCCGTAATAATGATCCTCGTGTTTCAAGAGAAACAGGTAACGTTGGTCGGCGCGTTTCTCGCCCTGTCCAAAGATCACTTGGTAACTCTGATCGGCGCTGAGGACTTTGATGTGATAGTCCGGCAACACGATTTGGAATTGACGGAGGGCCCCCAACCCGCAAGGCCCTTCGGGAACGCGAGCCAACGCGTGCAAGGCTTTGGCCAATCGGGTTTGACCCGGACCACCTTTTTTCAAGGATACGTAGCCAATCTCGGGTGTCCGTCGACGCGGGGGTTCTTCGTCGGCCCACGCTTGCATGGTAACGATAGCCCGAGCGCAGCACAACTCGTCCCGATTGTGGATTTTGACGACTGATTGTTTCTTTTGGAGAAAGGTCAGGAGGGGCACGTTGCCCGGGGCGGCTTCCTTCCGACGACCGCTACCCCGTCCGGGATCCTTGATGGTGGTGATTTGCACTTTCAAACGATCGTCCGCTTTGAAGTGTTCGCTGGAGTTTAATTTCTCCGCCATTTTTTGCAAGAGAAGAGTGACCCGTTCACTCTGCTCGCGCCATTCCTTCACCGGCACGTGAAACGATTGAAAGGCCTGCAGAAGGCTGGGATGTTGCACGGTAAACAACACGTGATCGTCGTCGTCTAGGGGGTCGTCCTCCAATTCTTGATCGATGGCTCGACGCAACGCCTGTTCGAGTTCGTAGCCCACATCGTATTGTGGGGGATGCAAGAGTTCCGTGCGAGCGTGGAGGGTGGCATCGAACACGCGACGACGTAACCGAAACTTTTGCACACGTCGATCCGTGCCCGGAGTGAGTCGAAACTCGAAGAGGTGGCCCCGGTTGCTCTCTTCGGCGTCTTCCATGGCCTCCAACAAGTCGTCGTCGTCCAATTCCTCGGGATCCTCTTCGCGGTCGGCCATTTTGAAGGAGAAAAAATACTAGGCAAAGTGTTCATTGACAAAGAAAGTGCCTTTTTGATTTCTTTCGAGGTTGAACAGCGTTTTTACAGCCACGGCACAAAAAACGAGTTGGTTAGGTTTCACTCTGCACTCTTTTTATACCCTCGAGGAGAAGGACGTTGCATGTTGGGGAGGAACGGGGTACCCATGGGGGGTATGGGTATTTTGTTTCTGTCACCCTGGGCGTTGCGTGACATTTCTCTGAGGTTTATGATTTGCCGATACGACCAAACGGATCATTCTGTGCTTGACGACCCTCGTTCACCATGCCGTTGACCAAAGCCGAGAAGGTGAAACTGTGGAAACAGAGAAATCCCGACAAAGTGCGAGAACAACATCGAAGGTATCGCGCGAGAAACCCGGGATACCACGATTGGCGCAGACAGGAACGATCCAAGACAAACGAAACCGCCCTGCGCACCTATCGGGCTTACTTGGCGAGAAAACAACGTCAAAGGAGACGTCGCTCGGCCCTGAGACGCGCGGATTATCTCAAACCGCACTCGCTGCGCGTGGTGTTGGTGCCCCTTCAACGCATGGCACAGTTTCGATCCCGCCCCTTTGAACGATGTCGTGAACAATTACAACGCCTGCAACGACAATCCAATAGGAGGGCGGTTGCTCTCTTTCGTCGCTTGCATGGCCGCCAACAAGACGTCATCGTCCAAATCCTCGGGATCCTCCTCGAGGTCGGCCATTGAATGGGTTGACGCAACTACTTTGTTTGACGCCATCTTTGTTGGGTGTCGCTCGTAAGAACTGAGTGAGGCGTGAAAAAAGGTCGGATCCCTGCTCTTATCATGCCCTCGAGGAGAATTTCAAAGCATGTTGGGAACGGGATACCCATGGGGGTATGGGTATTTGCTTTTTTTCCCATTTTGTCACGTGACATTTCTCTCAGTTTTATAATAGGCCATTTGCACGATGACGTCGTATGACTACAACTACCAGAATCCTTCAGTTTATTGTTTTGTAGTGCAAATAAGGGCCATTGTTATTTAAACCGCACTGGGGTTAAAAAATTTAAATAAGAAAGGAAAAACGAAATGAATTCTGGTAGTTGTAGCCAAATGACGCCATCGTGCAAATGCCCTATTTGCTGACGCGGCAAAATGGTTCATTTTGTTTTATTTTTGGACAGGAATTAAAGCAAATGACTTGAAATCTTGCATGGAACACTCTGAGTATGTCTTGTTAATGGAAACGAAAGGGGAGGTCTGTATCTGTTACCGTTCACAATTCAGGTCTAATTTCTTGTTGGCTCATTTGCATAAACATATGGCTTTTTGGACCTGAAACAGTGAGAATTCAAGGAAATCACTTGAAAACTTCCAGAAAGTGGACTGAGCATGTACGCATGTAGGAAACCACAGGGGAAGTCTGTGTGTGTCACCTTTGAGACTTTAGATGTGAAAACACAATGACATTTTTAGTCAGACCAAATGATACGGTTGGGACACAGACTTTTTTTTTGGACCTCATAAGCCAGAAATTGAAGCAAATGACTTGTAATCTTGCATGGAACACTCTGAGTAAGGCTAGTTAATGGAAACGAAAGGGGAGGTCTGTATCTGTTACCGTTTGCAATTTAGGTCTGAAAAGAGAATGACATTTTGACCTATTTCTTGTAAGCTCATTTGCATAAACATAGCTTTTTGGATCTGAAACAGTGAGAATTCAAGGAAATCACTTGAAAACTTCCAGGAAGCAGACTGAACATGTGCACATGTAGGAAACCACAGGGGAAGTCTGCATGTGTCACCTTTGAGACTTTAGATGTGAAAACACAACGACATTTTTAGTCCGACCTAATAATACAGTTGGGACACACAGACTTTTTTTTGGACCTCATAAGCCAGGAATTGAAGTAAATGACTTGAAATCTTGCATGGACCACTCTGAGTATGGCTACTTAATGGAAACGAACGGGGAGGTCTGTATCTGTTACCGTTCACAATTCAGGTCTGAAAAGAGAATGACATTTTGACCTATTTCTTGTAAGCTCATTTGCATAAAAATAGCTTTTTTGGACCTGAAACAGTGAGAATTCAAGAAAATCAGTTGAAAACTTCCAGAAAGTGGACTGAGCATGTGCACATGTAGGAAACCACAGGGGAAGTCTGCGTGTGTCACCTTTGAGACTTTAGATGTGAAAACACAATGGCATTTTTAGTCCGACCGGTAATGATACAGTTGGGACACACAGACTTTTTTGAACCTCGTAAGCCAGCAATTGAAGCAAATGACTTGAATTCTTGCATGGAACACTCTGAGTATGGTTAGTTAATGGAAACGAAAGGGGAGGTCTGTATCTGTCACCGTTCACAATTCAGGTCTGAAAAGAGAATGACATTTTGACCTATTTCTTTTAAGCTCATTTGCATAAACATAGCTTTTTTGGACCAGAAACAGTGAGAATTCAAGAAAATCACTTGAAAACTTCCAGAAAGTGGACTGAGCATGTGCACATGTAGTAAACCACAGGGGAAGTCTGCATGTGTCACCTTTGAGATTTTAGATGTAAAAACACAATGACATTTTATAGTCCGACCTTATGATACAGTTGGGACACACAGACTTTTTTTTTGGACATCATAGCAAATGACTTGAAATCTTGCATGGAACACCCTGAGTATGGCTAGTTAATGGAAACGAAAGGGTAAGTCTGTTTCTGTCACCGTTCGCAATTCAGGTCTGAAAAGGGAATGACATGTTGACGTCTTTCTTCTTAGCTAATTTGCATAAACATAGATTTTTGGACCTGAAACACTGGGAATTCAACGAAATCACTTGAAATATTACAGACAACACTGTGAGCTAGTATGAGCAAATAATCAATCAATCAATCAATCGTTTATTTACCTTTTTTTTCAAAACTAATTACAAGAGTTACATGGTAGATTAAGCTAAGGCAGGACCTCTCAGCAAACGCTTTAGGGCTTTTCGAGGAGAGCCTCTGGGCTGTTTAATTAATTGCACAATAGATCCTTTACATGAACATGGCTTTGATATCATCTACTGCATTAGGGATTTTGTATCATTTTTTTATGTATGTTGTATCCATTTCAATATTAATGCTACCGTATTTTTATTTTATTTTTCTTTTGGAGGAGAAAATGATTAACTTATTTTTTAAGCTTTTTCTTGAATTAGTGAAACGTTTTAATTTCTTTTATAGATTTTGGTTATTCATTGTGTGGTTCCAGAAAAAATCATCGGCTTTAATGTTTTTGTTTTTGCCTTGAGTTTGCTAGCGCTTCAATTCCCCGAAGAACGATGTGTCTTTGGAACAATGCAAAGCAGCATCGAGAGTCAAAATGGCGGACAAAACAGGAGAGAAACTCGTCCCCAGACTCCCAGCGCTGTCACGTTTTCACTTCCGTTTAATTAAAGGGTTATTTCATGACACAAGCGATTTGCGTAAAATTGCATAAAATTTCCACTTAGTAGTTGTTTTTATTTTTACGTCAAAGTTCCGTCACTTGTAGAAGTAGTTTCTCAAAACTTCGCGGTGCCAGGGTCTTGTCGTTCCCATTTCTTGCTCAACCTTCAGAAGGCTCGGCTGCTCAGCTAGTAAAATTCGTGACGATTGCTCACGAAATCGGCATCCGTTTATGAAGTTTAAGAAGTTGCTGGTCGCTTAAAGAAAAACATTAGCAGATTGCAAGACAAAATTTGTAGAAAAATGAAAGGACAGAAAGGAACCCTGTAAGTTTCAACTAATATTTACTATTATCGTCTGCAAGTGTTGTTAGTGAGCTTTAGCGTACGCTAGCTTTAAACGCTTTTAAATGACGGAGTAAAATAAGGTTATTAAAACACTCGGTTTAAACTTTGAAACATAATTTTTTTTACACACTATCGATGAACAACGTAGAACATTTCAAACTGTATAGCTGAAGATGCGAATAATAACAAAGCATTGTTTAAAATGAATACAGAGTTTATACGTGTGGTCATAATAAAATGCTTTCATGTTCGCGTAACTGAGGAAGTCTTTAAGTGCAAAACCATTTAAATTTTCCGAGGGGGAGGAGGGGTCCATGTTAAAAAATACTGGAAATTCCTGGGGAGGGGTAGGGGTTGGGGGGTGCAATCCAAAACACCTTCCGTGGGGGTATGGATATTTTCTGGAACCACACATTCCATATCATATTGTCTTTGTATTTTACTGAGTATTTCATATAATTGGTACGTAATTGGGGTTTATGAATATTTGAGGATGATCTTGTATTATAAATTAGTAATAATCATAGATTAGTAAAGTGCATTCAATGTGTAGTACAAATAATATTTTCTATTGTATTGATTACCCAGAAATACTCAGAGAAAGTGGTGTTTTTGGGATGCTTTCACGTGGTGTAATAAACCAGTTGCAAAGTTTAACACAACAATAATCTTTAATAATATAACCGGGTTGAGTTATTTTTTGGCAACCGATGGAAATGACGATAATCCAATCGATTCCATAATACATCCTCAGGGTGTTGTAGAATTTCCATCCATTCCAAATCGCACAGGCTTTGAATCACCTTTTGCGAATCTTGTCTGGTGATCATGTTTTTTCACACTTCCCACGGTTTGCGACGACCGCTATAATGACCCGTCACACCCGTCGCACCCATCCTTTTGTAGGATTTCAATTTTCCCAGCTGGAATCCCAGTTTGGCCTCTGAGGCTAGCACGGAAAAGACCCCTCCGCCACTGAGAGGCTTCCTCTCAGGACGCGTGTTTCTCTTTCGAGTAGCACGTTTGACTCACTTTCCTCGAACCATACTGTCATTTGTGGTTTCTTCGAAAAAAACAAAAACACTCCCCCTTTTCATGGTAAGAAGCCGTGTTTTACGGCCTCGAAGCATGTTAACAAGCCGTGTAACACAGCCTCGAAGCATGTTAACAAGTCGTGTTTTACGGCCTCGAAGCATATTTAACAAGCCGTGTTTTACGGACAATAATACAGTGTTTTGTATGAAAATAAAACACACGAGACGTCTTTTTTTTCAACCACTTGTTTGTTTTCTTTTTTAACAACAACTTTTTTCCCTTTAATTACACGTTGAAATAACACTTTCTTGTTCTCGTGAAAGTTCGCGCTACATTGAGGATCGGGTACAGCATTGTCCACTTCGCTCAGTTCTTCTCGGATCAAGGATTGGACCATTGCGCCACTTTCATATCGTTTGACACCAGGTCGTGATGGAAGTCGATGACCATGTAGGCATTTATTCGGTGGAAATGGAAGAGAAGAGGGAGACAACTGAGGAGAGAAAGAAAGAGAAAGAGGAGGACCGGAAGTGCATCATCTGCCTGGAAGAGAAAAAAATGACCATCCGGGAATGGATAAAGACAGACGGGAGGATGTTATTTTGGTGTAGCGGCTGGTGCCACAACGCATGTTTACTGGAATGGGTGAAGGAAAATGGCCGATTGTTGCTCATATTCAAGTGCCCTCAGTGCCGCAACAATTTCGACGGCGCGGATGCGACAAAAACGAAATGGTTGCGGCACTGAGGGCACTTGAATATGAGCAACAATCGGCCATTTTCCTTCACCCATTCCAGTAAACATGCGTTGTGGCACCAGCCGCTACACCAAAATAACATCCTCCCGTCTGTCTTTATCCATTCCCGGATGGTGATTTTTTTCTCTTCCAGGCAGATGACGCACTTCCGGTCCTCCTCTTTCTCTTTCTTTCTCTCCTCAGTTGTCTCCCTCTTCTCTTCCATTTCCACCGAATAAATGCCTACATGGTCATCGACTTCCATCACGACCTGGTGTCAAACGATATGAAAGTAGCGCAATGGTCCAATCCTTGATCCGAGAAGAACTGAGCGAAGTGGACAATGCTGTACCCGATCCTCAATGTAGCGCGAACTTTCACGAGAACAAGACAGTGTTATTTCAACGTGTAATTAAAGGGAAAAAAGTTGTTGTTAAAAAAGAAAACAAACAAGTGGTTGAAAAAAAAGACGTCTCGTGTGTTTTATTTTCATACAAAACACTGTATTATTGTCCGTAAAACACGGCTTGTTAAATATGCTTCGAGGCCGTAAAACACGACTTGTTAACATGCTTCGAGGCTGTGTTACACGGCTTGTTAACATGCTTCGAGGCCGTAAAACACGGCTTCTTACCATGAAAAGGGGGAGTGTTTTTGTTTTTTTCGAAGAAACCACAAATGACAGTATGGTTCGAGGAAAGTGAGTCAAATGTGCTACTCGAAAGAGAAACACGCGTCCTGAGAGGAAGCCTCTCAGTGGCGGAGGGGTCTTTTCCGTGCTAGCCTCAGAGGCCAAACTGCGATTCCAGCTGGGAAAATTGAAATCCTACAAAAGGATGGGTGCGACGGGTGTGACGGGTCATTATAGCGGTCGTCGCAAACCGTGGGAAGTGTGAAAAAACATGATCACCAGACAAGATTCGCAAAAGGTGATTCAAAGCCTGTGCGATTTGGAATGGATGGAAATTCTACAACACCCTGAGGATGTATTATGGAATCGATTGGATTATCGTCATTTCCATCGGTTGCCAAAAAATAACTCAACCCGGTTATATTATTAAAGATTATTGTTGTGTTAAACTTTGCAACTGGTTTATTACACCACATGAAAGCATCCCAAAAACACCACTTTCTCTGAGTAATTCTGGGTAATCAATACAATAGAAAATATTATTTGTACTACAGATTGAACGCACTTTACTAATCTATGATTATTACTAATTTATAATACAAGATCATCCTCAAATATTCATAAACCCCAATTACGTACCAATTATATGAAATACTCAGTAAAATACAAAGACAATATGATATGGAATGTGTGGTTCCAGAAAATATCCATACCCCCACGGAAGGTGTTTTGGATTGCACCCCCCAACCCCTACCCCTCCCCAGGAATTTCCAGTATTTTTTAACATGGACCCCTCCTCCCCCTCGGAAAATTTAAATGGTTTTGCACTTAAAGACTTCCTCAGTTACGCGAACATGAAAGCATTTTATTATGACCACACGTATAAACTCTGTATTCATTTTAAACAATGCTTTGTTATTATTCGCATCTTCAGCTATACAGTTTGAAATGTTCTACGTTGTTCATCGATAGTGTGTAAAAAAAATTATGTTTCAAAGTTTAAACCGAGTGTTTTAATAACCTTATTTTACTCCGTCATTTAAAAGCGTTTAAAGCTAGCGTACGCTAAAGCTCACTAACAACACTTGCAGACGATAATAGTAAATATTAGTTGAAACTTACAGGGTTCCTTTCTGTCCTTTCATTTTTCTACAAATTTTGTCTTGCAATCTGCTAATGTTTTTCTTTAAGCGACCAGCAACTTCTTAAACTTCATAAACGGATGCCGATTTCGTGAGCAATCGTCACGAATTTTACTAGCTGAGCAGCCGAGCCTTCTGAAGGTTGAGCAAGAAATGGGAACGACAAGACCCTGGCACCGCGAAGTTTTGAGAAACTACTTCTACAAGTGACGGAACTTTGACGTAAAAATAAAAACAACTACTAAGTGGAAATTTTATGCAATTTTACGCAAATCGCTTGTGTCATGAAATAACCCTTTAATTAAACGGAAGTGAAAACGTGACAGCGCTGGGAGTCTGGGGACGAGTTTCTCTCCTGTTTTGTCCGCCATTTTGACTCTCGATGCTGCTTTGCATTGTTCCAAAGACACATCGTTCTTCGGGGAATTGAAGCGCTAGCAAACTCAAGGCAAAAACAAAAACATTAAAGCCGATGATTTTTTCTGGAACCACACAATGAATAACCAAAATCTATAAAAGAAATTAAAACGTTTCACTAATTCAAGAAAAAGCTTAAAAAATAAGTTAATCATTTTCTCCTCCAAAAGAAATATAAAATAAAAATACGGTAGCATTAATATTGAAATGGATACAACATACATAAAAAAATGATACAAAATCCCTAATGCAGTAGATGATATCAAAGCCATGTTCATGTAAAGGATCTATTGTGCAATTAATTAAACAGCCCAGAGGCTCTCCTCGAAAAGCCCTAAAGCGTTTGCTGAGAGGTCCTGCCTTAGCTTAATCTACCATGTAACTCTTGTAATTAGTTTTGAAAAAAAAGGTAAATAAACGATTGATTGATTGATTGATTATTTGCTCATACTAGCTCACAGTGTTGTCTGTAATATTTCAAGTGATTTCGTTGAATTCCCAGTGTTTCAGGTCCAAAAATCTATGTTTATGCAAATTAGCTAAGAAGAAAGACGTCAACATGTCATTCCCTTTTCAGACCTGAATTGCGAACGGTGACAGAAACAGACTTACCCTTTCGTTTCCATTAACTAGCCATACTCAGGGTGTTCCATGCAAGATTTCAAGTCATTTGCTATGATGTCCAAAAAAAAAGTCTGTGTGTCCCAACTGTATCATAAGGTCGGACTATAAAATGTCATTGTGTTTTTACATCTAAAATCTCAAAGGTGACACATGCAGACTTCCCCTGTGGTTTACTACATGTGCACATGCTCAGTCCACTTTCTGGAAGTTTTCAAGTGATTTTCTTGAATTCTCACTGTTTCTGGTCCAAAAAAGCTATGTTTATGCAAATGAGCTTAAAAGAAATAGGTCAAAATGTCATTCTCTTTTCAGACCTGAATTGTGAACGGTGACAGATACAGACCTCCCCTTTCGTTTCCATTAACTAACCATACTCAGAGTGTTCCATGCAAGAATTCAAGTCATTTGCTTCAATTGCTGGCTTACGAGGTTCAAAAAAGTCTGTGTCCCAACTGTATCATTACCGGTCGGACTAAAAATGCCATTGTGTTTTCACATCTAAAGTCTCAAAGGTGACACACGCAGACTTCCCCTGTGGTTTCCTACATGTGCACATGCTCAGTCCACTTTCTGGAAGTTTTCAACTGATTTTCTTGAATTCTCACTGTTTCAGGTCCAAAAAAGCTATTTTTATGCAAATGAGCTTACAAGAAATAGGTCAAAATGTCATTCTCTTTTCAGACCTGAATTGTGAACGGTAACAGATACAGACCTCCCCGTTCGTTTCCATTAAGTAGCCATACTCAGAGTGGTCCATGCAAGATTTCAAGTCATTTACTTCAATTCCTGGCTTATGAGGTCCAAAAAAAAGTCTGTGTGTCCCAACTGTATTATTAGGTCGGACTAAAAATGTCGTTGTGTTTTCACATCTAAAGTCTCAAAGGTGACACATGCAGACTTCCCCTGTGGTTTCCTACATGTGCACATGTTCAGTCTGCTTCCTGGAAGTTTTCAAGTGATTTCCTTGAATTCTCACTGTTTCAGATCCAAAAAGCTATGTTTATGCAAATGAGCTTACAAGAAATAGGTCAAAATGTCATTCTCTTTTCAGACCTAAATTGCAAACGGTAACAGATACAGACCTCCCCTTTCGTTTCCATTAACTAGCCTTACTCAGAGTGTTCCATGCAAGATTACAAGTCATTTGCTTCAATTTCTGGCTTATGAGGTCCAAAAAAAAAGTCTGTGTCCCAACCGTATCATTTGGTCTGACTAAAAATGTCATTGTGTTTTCACATCTAAAGTCTCAAAGGTGACACACACAGACTTCCCCTGTGGTTTCCTACATGCGTACATGCTCAGTCCACTTTCTGGAAGTTTTCAAGTGATTTCCTTGAATTCTCACTGTTTCAGGTCCAAAAAGCCATATGTTTATGCAAATGAGCCAACAAGAAATTAGACCTGAATTGTGAACGGTAACAGATACAGACCTCCCCTTTCGTTTCCATTAACAAGACATACTCAGAGTGTTCCATGCAAGATTTCAAGTCATTTGCTTTAATTCCTGTCCAAAAATAAAACAAAATGAACCATTTTGCCGCGTCAGCAAATAGGGCATTTGCACGATGGCGTCATTTGGCTACAACTACCAGAATTCATTTCGTTTTTCCTTTCTTATTTAAATTTTTTAACCCCAGTGCGGTTTAAATAACAATGGCCCTTATTTGCACTACAAAACAATAAACTGAAGGATTCTGGTAGTTGTAGTCATACGACGTCATCGTGCAAATGGCCTATTATAAAACTGAGAGAAATGTCACGTGACAAAATGGGAAAAAAAGCAAATACCCATACCCCCATGGGTATCCCGTTCCCAACATGCTTTGAAATTCTCCTCGAGGGCATGATAAGAGCAGGGATCCGACCTTTTTTCACGCCTCACTCAGTTCTTACGAGCGACACCCAACAAAGATGGCGTCAAACAAAGTAGTTGCGTCAACCCATTCAATGGCCGACCTCGAGGAGGATCCCGAGGATTTGGACGATGACGTCTTGTTGGCGGCCATGCAAGCGACGAAAGAGAGCAACCGCCCTCCTATTGGATTGTCGTTGCAGGCGTTGTAATTGTTCACGACATCGTTCAAAGGGGCGGGATCGAAACTGTGCCATGCGTTGAAGGGGCACCAACACCACGCGCAGCGAGTGCGGTTTGAGATAATCCGCGCGTCTCAGGGCCGAGCGACGTCTCCTTTGACGTTGTTTTCTCGCCAAGTAAGCCCGATAGGTGCGCAGGGCGGTTTCGTTTGTCTTGGATCGTTCCTGTCTGCGCCAATCGTGGTATCCCGGGTTTCTCGCGCGATACCTTCGATGTTGTTCTCGCACTTTGTCGGGATTTCTCTGTTTCCACAGTTTCACCTTCTCGGCTTTGGTCAACGGCATGGTGAACGAGGGTCGTCAAGCACAGAATGATCCGTTTGGTCGTATCGGCAAATCATAAACCTCAGAGAAATGTCACGCAACGCCCAGGGTGACAGAAACAAAATACCCATACCCCCCCCCATGGGTACCCCGTTCCTCCCCAGCATGCAACGTCCTTCTCCTCGAGGGTATAAAAAGAGTGCAGAGTGAAACCTAACCAACTCGTTTTTTGTGCCGTGGCTGTAAAAACGCTGTTCAACCTCGAAAGAAATCAAAAAGGCACTTTCTTTGTCAATGAACACTTTGCCTAGTATTTTTTCTCCTTCAAAATGGCCGACCGCGAAGAGGATCCCGAGGAATTGGACGACGACGACTTGTTGGAGGCCATGGAAGACGCCGAAGAGAGCAACCGGGGCCACCTCTTCGAGTTTCGACTCACTCCGGGCACGGATCGACGTGTGCAAAAGTTTCGGTTACGTCGTCGCGTGTTCGATGCCACCCTCCACGCTCGCACGGAACTCTTGCATCCCCCACAATACGATGTGGGCTACGAACTCGAACAGGCGTTGCGTCGAGCCATCGATCAAGAATTGGAGGACGACCCCCTAGACGACGACGATCACGTGTTGTTTACCGTGCAACATCCCAGCCTTCTGCAGGCCTTTCAATCGTTTCACGTGCCGGTGAAGGAATGGCGCGAGCAGAGTGAACGGGTCACTCTTCTCTTGCAAAAAATGGCGGAGAAATTAAACTCCAGCGAACACTTCAAAGCGGACGATCGTTTGAAAGTGCAAATCACCACCATCAAGGATCCCGGACGGGGTAGCGGTCGTCGGAAGGAAGCCGCCCCGGGCAACGTGCCCCTCCTGACCTTTCTCCAAAAGAAACAATCAGTCGTCAAAATCCACAATCGGGACGAGTTGTGCTGCGCTCGGGCTATCGTTACCATGCAAGCGTGGGCCGACGAAGAACCCCCGCGTCGACGGACACCCGAGATTGGCTACGTATCCTTGAAAAAAGGTGGTCCGGGTCAAACCCGATTGGCCAAAGCTTTGCACGCGTTGGCTCGCGTTCCCGAAGGGCCTTGCGGGTTGGGGGCCCTCCGTCAATTCCAAATCGTGTTGCCGGACTATCACATCAAAGTCCTCAGCGCCGATCAGAGTTACCAAGTGATCTTTGGACAGGGCGAGAAACGCGCCGACCAACGTTACCTGTTTCTCTTGAAACACGAGGATCATTATTACGGGTTGAAATCCATTCCCGCCATTCTCGGACGCGGTTACTATTGCCACTTGTGCGAGAAGGGCTACGATCACGAGGATTTTGCACATCATCCCTGCGTGAAACGACGTTGCGTGGCTTGCAAACAGAAAGACTGCCGCGATTACCTGGCGCTCCTCCCGGGCGATAGCAAACCCCTGCGACCGACGCAACGTCCCTGCCCGGACTGCCGACGCTGTTTCTACGGAGACCGTTGCTACGAGAATCACCGGGTGTTTTCTCCCAACGGACAAGGGGCTGACACCCCGGATCACTCCGTCTGCGCCAATCTCCAAACGTGCGAGAATTGCCACAAATTCCTCGATTGGTGGAAAAATCGACGCAAACGTCAACGTCCCCACAAGTGCGAAGAGTATTTTTGCAAGACCTGCAAGGATTATGCGGACGTCACCACTCACCGTTGTTACATTCAGCCGGTGCACGATCCAGACCCGGAGGAGGTGGAAGCAGCAGCAGCGGGACCGCCTCCCGCCAAACGCGCCAGACCTGCCCCGCGTCACGCTGCCCACGCCGTCCGATTCTTGGCCGCCAACGAGCCCGAGTCGGAGGAAGACGAAGACGAGGAGGAGGAGACTCGGCCCCGATTACCGCCGTATTTCGTGTATGCGGATTACGAATGCACGCAGGACGACCAATTGCACGTGCCCATCCTCATCTGCGCCAAAGGGGAAGACCATCTCGACACCGTGCCCGCCCTGGCGTTCTACGGTCGCGATTGCACCGGGCAATTTTACGATTGGCTGCTGACCAAAACGGAGGTGTTGGGCGAACCGCGGGAAGTCATCGTGATCTTTCACAATTTCAAAGGTTACGACGGGATGTTCGTCCTCCAGTACCTCTACGACAATCGCATCGACGTCAAAGATCAAATTTGCGTGGGATCGAAAATCTTGAGCCTGAGAGCCGGACGCTTGACGTTCAAGGACAGTCTGTGTTTCCTCCCCTTTCCCCTCTCCGTCTTTGCCGCCACATTCAATCTGACGGAGAGCAAGAAAGGCTTCTTTCCGCATTTCTTCAACACCGAGGCCCATCAAGAGTACGTGGGGCCTTGGCCCGAGGCGCACCATTACGACCCCGAGGGCATGAAACCGGACGTGCAAAAAGAGTTTGACAAATGGTACACGACCGTGCAACATCTCGAATTCAATTTGCACGAGGAAATGCTAGCCTATTGTCGATCGGACGTGCAAGTGCTCAAAGCCGGCTGCGAGATCTTTCAACGGGAATTTGCCGCCAAAGCCGATTTCAACCCCATGGAGAAATGCGTCACCATCGCCTCGGCCTGCATGCGGTATTACCGCAAAAAACATTTACCTCCCCAGACCCTGGCCTTGGAACCCCCCTGCGGATGGAATGGAAAAGGGGGGCACCAATCCCTGAAAGCCTACCAATGGTTGGAGTGGCAGAATTCCCAACAAACTCAAGGGGTCATTGCGCACGCGTTCAACGGGGGCGAATGCACTCTCCAAGTCGGTGGCCGTCGCTATCAAGTGGACGGGTTCAACGAGACGATCCGCACCGTGTACGAATTTCACGGGTGTTTGTGGCACGGATGTCCCGTCTGTTTCAAGGGGAGCATGGACAAGACCACCCGTCTCCACCCCGATCGCACCAAACGGGAAATGTACGAAGCCACGATGCAAAAACAGCGGCAATTGGAAGCCGCTGGCTACCGCGTGGTCGTCGTCTGGGAATGCGGTTGGACGAGATTGTGTGAACGACCCGACGTCGCCGCCTTTCTCGAGTCGCACCAGTTCTCCGTCCCATCGCTGAACCCGCGCGATGCGTTCTTCGGGGGCCGCACCAATGCCGTGCGACTATGGGACGAGATCGACGAAACGCAAGGGGAAGAAATTCGGTACGTGGATGTGACGTCACTGTATCCCACCGTCAACAAGTACGACCCATACCCCATCGGGCACCCCGTCATCGTCACCCAGCCGGTGCAAGACATCTCCCATTACTTTGGCATCGCGGACTGCACCGTGTTACCGCCCGAGGGGTTGTTTCATCCCGTACTGCCGTACCGTTGCAAAAAGAAAATCACCTTTCCTCTGTGTCGAGCCTGCGTGGAAGAAGAGATCCCCAAACGCATGACCGAGCGAACCTGGGTGTGCGAACACACGGCGAGTCAACGCAGCATCCGAGGGACGTGGTGCACCCCCGAACTCGTCAAAGCCGTGGAAAAGGGGTACCGCATTCTCCAAATTCACGAAGTGTATCACTTTCCCCCCGCGCAACGACGTACCGGACTGTTCGAGGATTACGTCAACACGTGGCTGAAAGGAAAAACGGAAGCCTCCGGGTGGCCGCCGAACGCCGACGGGAGTCTCAAAACACCCGAGCAGCAAACGCTCTTTCGGGCCGTATATGCTGCGCGAGAAGGCATCTACCTCGACGCGAACAACATGAAATCCAACAAGGGGAAAAAAAGCCACCAGCAAGCTGGCCCTCAATTCCTTCTGGGGAAAATTCGGCGAGCGGGAAAACAAACGGAAGATCGAGCAAATCACCGTGCCTGCCAAGCTGCAAGAATTCATGACAGACAGGACGATCGTCATCCACGATCTCCGCATCATGAACGAGGAGTGCCTCGAGATCGCCTACGACAAAATCGACGACGACGTCCCCGGCGGTCAAACCACCAATGTCTTCGTGGCCGCTTTCACCACCTGTTGGGCCCGGCTACGCCTCTACCATCACCTGGATCGCGTAGGAGACAATGCCCTGTATTTCGACACGGATTCGGTGGTCTACAAATGGAAACCCGGCGAACCCGAGATCCCCCTGGGCAATTTCCTCGGCGAAATGACGGACGAATTGGACGACAAGAAAGGCAATCGTGACGTCATCGTCGAATTCGTATCATGCGGTCCGAAAAACTATGCCTACAAGACGCGTTTGGGAAAGACGGAAGAGAAAATTCGCGGGTTCACCTTGAACGTGCGCGGACAACAACGCCTACATTTTCAAGCCATGAAAGACACCCTGCTCCTCGAACTAAGATCGCCTTTCCCCAAACCCCCGCACAGTCAACGTACCCAACCCGCATTTCATCCAGAGAGACAAGCGCACCAAGACGTTGACCACCGTACGCAGGGACAAACGATGGGGGGTGGTCTACGACAAACGCGTCATCGGCGACGAATTCACTTTCAAGACTCTCCCTTACGGCTTCAGTTGGCATCGACCCGACGACGATCTCGTCGATTAAAAAACCCGGACACGAACCCAGGGGTAACGTGACTTTTGAGCCGACGAACTATCAAAGGGGCGTTCTCCCAGTCGGGGATGGAACCCATGTCCCCGCTTGTTAACTAGTTTTTGTTGTTGTTTTCGTTATGTGACTACTAACAAAGGGGCGTTCTCCCAGTCGGGGATGAACCCATGTCCCCGCTTGTAAAACTAGGTTTTGTTTTGTTTTCGTTGTGTGACTACTAAAAAGGCATTTTTTTTGTGTTAATTTCTGTTTGTTTTTCTGTCTCTATGGCCGAGCGGGATCTGGGACCCACCCCGCGTGCGGAACCAGAGCGACCCGTCACTCAAACCATCCCCGAACCATTCCCGAGCGGGATCTGGGACCCTCGGCACATCCGGGTTGTTTGAGAGACAACCCATTGCACCATCATTACGACCTTTAAGAACCTTTAAGTCACCTTTAAGGTCACTTCCGGTCAGTGGTCTCCCACCCTCAGGCAAACGCCACCCAAGGTCACTTCCGTTTCTATGAAAAACCCATGATGTCATTGCACGTGTACAGATTTTAATTTGATGCAAATTTGATGCAAATGAGATGCTAATGAGATGCTAATGAGATGTACTCGCTCCTGATTGGTCCGGTAAAGGGTTGATCGCCTTCAACTACTAACGAGGCCACGTATGCATACATTACAAGCGAGGTATGTGAGGTTTCCTTTTAGGGCTGCAGGTTGCATAGTGACAGCTAGAGGTTTGCGAGAGTCAGTTTAGACGATTCAGGATGATTGGCTTGCTGTTTCTATTTCTGCATTAATGGCTGTGTGTAGCCATGCAGTTTGTTCTGAAATTAACTTTATATTAGTTCGTACGGCCCACCAGTTATAGTAAAAGTATCAAGCGACAAGTAAAACGCAAAGCACATAAGATTCAGCACAAAGAAAATAACGATCGATAATAGTTTTATTAAAAATATATCGAATATAACACTTACTGACCACGATAAAGCTTTCCTAAATAATGGCCTGGAATACATACCGACCCTTTCCAAACCAGCCTCACATAAAAGTCTTATCCAAGACTTAAATAACTTTACTCGCACAATGCGTAAAACTGATATCTTTGCAACTCAAAAAGCAAATCTTATCCGTCCCGTGTCAAGTCTACAGTGGCGTTAGAACACGTTTTGCAACGCACTAAGTTTGAGATTGCTACAACAGTCTTCTGTGATTTAACCCTTTTCAGACCGGGGGGGGGGGGGGGGCGCGGCGGAAAGTGCCCGCGCCGACTTTGAACGTTTATAACTTCTAAGCCTTTCTACCTACAGCCTTGAAACTTCTCGACTTTTCCTAAAATTTATCTGTGAACATTTTGGCAGAAAGTATGTTGTCAAAGAAAGTTTGACGTTGCCATGGCAACCACATTTTGACGGATGCTTTTTGCTTATTTTGAGAGATAAGTATTTCCTCTGTTTATTTTATGTTATTCTGTTTTACACTGATCTTTATTATGGATTTAAACACCAAACGATGCATTGTTGTCGTCCTTGATCCAAAATTAAAAAAGTAAGGAGGCGTTTCCATGGTAACCGTAGTTAAAGAGGCTTTTTTGTAGTACTTTCAAATTTCACTTTTTTCTACCTTTTGTCGCATATTTTTTGTTTTTGTTTTTTACTCTTTGCTTGATTTAAATGTTAATCTTTTAATTTTGAGTGATTTTGGGTAATTTTAGCGCATATTCCGTGCTCAGGATGCGATATTTCAAATCCAAGATGGCGGATCCAAGATGGCGGATCCAAGATAACGGCTCCAAAAAAATATTCGAAATTTATTTTCTTTTTTTTTAATGTTGTTTTTTCTTTATTTTTTGTTATTTTAGCTTTATTTATTTTTTAATGTATTTTTTTTAGAATAAATACAATCTAAGTATTTTAAGGTGACATTTTCTCGCCTTTTGGACGTTTTCTTGCACATCTGACGTCATATTGACGTCATGATGACGTCACATCAACTGTCATGGTAACATAAAAAGTTGTTGTTATACAAATGTTAAAACAATTACAGAGTAAGAAAAATTTATACTTCCCTTAGATTGTGGTTTAATTACAAAAATTAAAACATCAAAACAAATATATTTTTATGACGTCATGATGACGTCATCATGTTGCTACAAGTTACAAGTACCAATATATACATTAAAAATGTTTTCCAACATCGTCAGAGAAAACATTATTGTCATTATTCAAAACAATTTAGAGATAGGTACGGCAAACACTTTCTGTGAATGAACTGTCAATATATAACGTAATTATGACGTCATAGAAGTTGTCATGACAACATAATTATGTGGATCGATAGAATTTCGGACATACAATCTCTCCTGAAAATTTGGTGTCCATACCTACTTTCCTGTAGAAGTTACGGGCGGAATCCGCCCCCGCCCCCCCGGTCTCAGAAGATCCGAAAAAGCCCGGTCTGAATAGGGTTAAGACACAATCTCTCAGCAAAGCAAAGACAAACACCGAATACGCTTCGCACCAACAAACAAGTAAATACCAAAAAAGCCGACTAGCGGACAACAACAGTGGTTATGCATTATCTTGCATTTCTGAATTTTTTAAAACCTCTTAAAAAACATACAAATCGACACAAAATTAATCAAAACCAAAAAATAAACGCTAAATGACTTAGTTATAGCAATAAACATTGTTTTTCTTCCCTAAAAAGGTACAAATATGCAAATTAAAAAAAAAAACATGGCTATCAAATCTTGTTGCCATGGAATCATCAAGTAAGATGATCAATAAATTGTCAAAGGAAATTGTTGCCAGATAAATTTTAGGAAAAGTCACAAAGTTTGATGGCGTTTGAATACATATTAACCCTCGGACGTACAAGAAGGGGGGCGGGTGTTTCACCGATATTTTCAAGACCATTTACGATTTGCACATGCCGTTTTCAGTAGCTGTTCATTTATCCTTATCCGTGTTATCTCCATGTAGTGATCGATTGTTACCGATTGTTCTCTTAAAACAAAGAACTGTGATTTTATCGAAGGTATGAATTTTTTTATTACACAGCGTGCAAACATCAATTGAGTTCCTGCGGACTTTAAAGAACCAAAAGGTTAACAATAAACTAAATATCTATGTATCGTTGAAAATTTGATCAAACTATGAACACCATTTTAAAAGATACGATGTCAAAGATGTCTCAGTTTCAGCTTGGCAAAAGGACAGGTCCACCCTTATAAAGGTAAAGACGCCGTGGAGCCCCCAGGGGGACACCTGCAAATTTGATATCATTTATGTGGAGAGAAAGAATGATACTATGCTTGGAAGAATGGAGATTTTTAAGTTATGTTCTGCTCTATAAGAATATTAGCTAACAATTAAGGTCCATTATTTTGACCTTCGTTTATCAGCTTGTCTCGGATCTTATGAGAATTTGTGCCAAAAACCAGTCGTCGGATCCTTTGAAAGGACAGCCTCTGGACAGTAGTTTTAATACAGTTATGAACAGCTCCACTGTCTCTGCCTAGCTTTGTATTTGATTGTGGAACTTATACCGGGAAAACACTGGGTTGGTTTTTGGTTCCAGTGCACGTATGCTTTAAATCGGTCATATTTAGTTTACAATTTCTTCTTATCATCATCGCTGACATCCGAGCAGTGTTGACAATATCTCGTCCCTTTTTGCCGCACCAAATGAGCAAATAGCTGCACTTTTCTAATTCTTTCTTGCTGGTAAGCGGACCACTGAACGTCTGTTCCACGTGTTGTCGAAAACGCTTACACCTTTCCGGTAAATTTTAGGCTTCCCAATCCAACTGGGGAGACTGAGTGACTCCAGCAAAATCTATTTTTGAAACTTTATAACGCTTCTGATAACATGTAAAATCCCTGGCTTAAAAGTCGTATGATTTAACCTCACGATTTCTAACAATTACAGGTCACAGTCTTAAAGTCAACATAGCGAAACCCTCAAGTTGCGCTTGCAAACGAGGCCACGTATGCATACATTACAAGCGAGGTATGTGAGGTTTCCTTTTAGGGCCGCAGGTTGCATAGTGACAGCTAGAGGTTTGCGAGAGTCAGTTTAGACGATTCGGGCTGATTGGCTTGCTGTTTCTATTTCTGCATTAATGGCTGTGTGTAGCCATGCAGTGTGTTCTGAAATTAAAGTGCACCTAACCCCCCAATTGTTTTTTCGCTTAATCAACTCTATGTACGTTGAAAAGTCGAATAGTGAAATATTTCTTGTTTTTAACGTAGCGTTTGTGAGTTATAGAGATTTGAATTTACAAAATGCTAATTTGATGACGTCATTTTATAGTCCAGCGGTTATTGACCACAATTGTTCAAATTAGTGATAAAAGCATGAAACTTTGGTAAATTACTAATGGCCCTAAGGTTAGTAAATCCTGATATAGGGCCAAGCCAAGTTAAGCTCTGGAGGCGGGAACTGCGCATGTCAGAAACGTCTCAGTATGAAAATGAGGCTGAAAAATAAAAATCCCCCAGAATCTTGTATTTTAAGTCAATTTGCAAATGTAAATGCCCAGAAGTAACATTTAGGTCATTTTCATGCCTGTAACATTCATTTAAGATCTTAAAAAATTGTCACATGCTTATAATGCTTGTTAACATTCACTATGCTTGGGAACCCTGTGGTAAGACTAGATATTAGGGTTTCTTGCTATGACAATCTCTCTTTTATGATGGAGAGTGCCTTTTCTCAGCAATAAAAACTTCATTTGATCCATCTCAGTCATAGCTTTATCATCGATAGCCCATAATATTTAACAAATGGCTTGGGTACCCTGTGGTTAATAAAGAATTATAGCTTTCCTGTGATGAAACTATTTTTTCTTTTTGAAAAAATGATCCCTTTCCATCAAAAAAGCGTTATTTGTTGCTCTTTGTGATAGCCTTATGAATGCTAGCTTAGTAAATACTAGCCCATATTACTTAACAAATGGCTTGAGAATGAGAGTTTCCTAATAGGCAGTGTGATACTTTTTAACGAAAAATGTCCTTTCTGATCAAGAAAATTGGTTGCTCTCTGGCATAGCCTTGTGACGCTGGCCTACGAACCTTAACAAATAGTTGGGAACACTGTGATGAGCCTAAAACATAATCAGAAGGATAAAATGCTTCCCTCGGTCTCGGATGCATCAGAGCAACTTTACTTCCACCAGAGCGACATTACTATTGTTGGCAGTTACCACCGCACTTGCACAGGGCATTGCACGTCAAATTTGCTCTTGCACATTTGCACCGCCCTCAACATGTTGTTTTGCATCCGCAGTGGATAAGCTAAAAGCAAATGTCCTTTGCTTGAGGAAGGGTGGTTCTGTGCGGTGTCCAGATACCGTTGACTTGCTGCCACCCCCACTCTTCTGGGTTTGGAATCACTGGATCTCGAAGCAAGGTCTGTCCCCATACGTGTCCCCCCTTGGAATACAGCCCTCCTGACGTGCTGTTCTAGTGCTGCTCTCGTGGGCGGAATGCCATCTAGGTTATTCCTAGAACTAGAAAAAGCTGAGAGCCAGTGAAGTGCTGCGATGTTACTCATCAAATAGTGTCAATACTTATAATGATTGTCAATATCCTCTATGATGATTACTGTTTTTTTTTTTGTATATTTTTCCCAAAAATGTAACTGAATTGTTTGAATAATAAGCATGAATTTGTTTTAAATATAAATATAGTACTAAATAGTACAGAATTTGCCGTTTTCCATTGCTTAGACTAATATTCAATAATTCCAATATGGTGTGAGTTGGAAATGCAATGCAATGTAAGTGCAATGCAAAGGGTACTCAGAGAGGGTACGGGCGATTGTTTTGAATTGTTTGCCTCAACGGGCGATTGATCATGAACGTGCGATGTAATGATCCAGCAACCTTGATCAGGCAGATAGGTCAGGGACATCATCTCTGTATGCTTTGTCTTTCAAGTGCATCGAAGTAGATCCTGTCTCCTTCAATCAAAATTTGGTCAACTGTACCAGTTGTCCATCGCTGAACTGGACATGACTTTACACATAACAGGGCTGAAAAACTTATAAAAGAACATTGTCTTCCCTTCGAAATGTCACTAAATCGTTCATGACCTTGATGAGTACTTCCAGCGATTGATAAAATTGTGTTTGACATGATAACTCTGCGTAATAATAAGTAAACAGCTTACCTCGAGCAAGAACGCAAAACCTCGGCTTTGGTTACTTTTTGTGGTGCCGCGCAATATAACGAAAAACCAACTGTATTAGCGCGCGCTAAAAAAGCGCATTTAATGTCGTCAAATTGCATCAGCAATACTAATTAAAGGCCCGGCCAAACGAACGCAACATTTCAACGCAACATCTTGCAACATTATTGGATCGTGTTGTGAAGGAGCTGGCCAAACGCGCGCAACATGTTGCAACATGTTGGATGGTGTTGGATCAAGTTTGAAGATGGTCAAATTTGATCCAACACCATCACACATGTTGCAACAGGGTGGCCAAACACGTGTTAACACGTTGCGCGCGACAATGTTGCAAGATGTTGCGTTGAAATGTTGCGTTCGTTTGACGGGCCTTAAAGTTCAAAAATAAAAAAATTCAAATTTGACTACGTTTAGAAACTCAATAATATTCATCGTTTTCTCTCAAAATGACTATGATCGCGAGATTAATTCGCAATTTTAGCGCGCGCTAATACAATTGTTTTTACAGTGGCTAATACAGTTGTTCAAAACCAATCATCGTTTTCTCTCAAAATGACAATTTTACTCGCCATATGATCGCGAGATTAATTCCTTACTTTAGCGCGCGCTATAATACAGTTGATTTTACAGTTACTCAATACAGTTGAACATGTTCAGGCCTAGCTTTACCACGTACAATTCTACAACTACTGCCGCTGATAATACATACTGCATCCTCAGTCAAAATCATCGTCCACGAAATCCTCCACGAAAAACTCAAAACGATCTGTTGCGCCGTATATAAAGCGCCCAGGTCTCACTCGGTCAAATGAAACACAGGGAGCCTGTCACGATTAGTGTGCTACTCGCCTTAGGGCTCGCAGCAATAAAATACAATAAAAGAAAATAAGTTAATTAAACACAAATCATCGGAAGCGGGCACTCCCTCGCTCTTAGATGATGAGTGCTGCCGGTGGCGTCAGGTCGAGGTCGAGCTCTTTGGATAGAGTTGTACACTATTAACTGGGCGACACTATTAACTGACAGACAAGATCGGCTTTCATATGGGTCGACATTCGTTGTTGGACCTTTAACGATCATACCAAGTAGTGTCAGAAGGGAAGCAGGGACAGAATTTGGCTGGCAATCGGGAGGAAATGAACCGTTTAAAGTGTTCTTAACGTTCAATATCTCTCTTCGCACAATGTGTGCGGCTCGTGCTAAAGACGTTGCATCCAAATCCATCTTTTTAGCTCTTGTTAACATAACTCCAATTTCATCTTTTAGTGAAAGATGGACTTCCCTGCCTTCACTAAGGGCGGTGAGAATGGAAAGGCCTCTAGTATCCTCTCCTTAAGTCGAGTTGCATTTACCTTTCCGCATTCCGCCTTCAAGAAATGTTCGAGTCTAGAAGTATAAAACTTCACTAAATCAGATAAGGTTAAAAGGGTAGGCTCATCTTCTTCTAAGACCTCTTCAATATAGGCAACAAGCTCTGCAAATGCAAGCTCGCTCAGTTCCACTGCCTCTGCATTGGAAGCCTCTGCTACCTGTTGTTGCTTCAGCGATCTAGCCCTATTGTACAGACTAACAAAACACGTTGAATGATATTTTGCCTCAATGGCAATCAAATCTCCACTAGTGAGTTTTGCAATAAACTTTCCATCATTAAGAAGAGCAGCGCATTCCCGTACCTTCTTGTCTACTTCAAACGTTAATGCTGAATGGAGATTAGAGGAGTCATGCTCTTCACAGAAAAAACATTGGTTGAGGGTATGAGAGTTATGCTGGCCAGTACTAGCTCGCCTAGCCTTCACAGGACTGGAGATTATCTCCTCTCTCGTTCCACCTTCAGCCTCTTCTTCACTATCTTGGTCTCTTAATTTTCTCTTAACACGCCCTAGTTTCGTAGTGTTAAAGTTGTCTCTACAAGACTTATGCCAGCGGGGCTTTATTTTCTAAAAGGACGTGCTCGAGTTGTTGATTCGTATCTGAAAGCTGGACTTCGCAATATGTCACCTTGACTCCAAAACTTTTAAATTCCTCAAGTAGACGGGCAAACGAAACATAACCAGCTCCAATATCTTTTCGTTTCGAGTTTGCCGGGCACTGTAAGCTTTCCTGGCTACCTTTCTGACAAATAATACACTTGTTCCAATCCATTTTATCTACAACACAAAATATGATTTCATCGATCTATCGAACGAACATCTTTATAGAAGATACAAAACTGAATGCAAGGCTGGCACTACGGCAAAGGGCAGATTTATTAATGGCCAATATTTCGACTAATTGTACTAGTCTTCCTCAGGGCCAGAGCTATACTGAAAGAAAATATTGTAACGGCTCCTCAAATTTGAAAATAACATGGTTATAAATGATTGGCTAATACATGACATGTAGACAGCGCACTTGTAAACATAAGATAAAAATAATATATGACATATATAGTATATGATACAAAACTGTGTTCAGCGTTCGTTCCTTCGATTAATGCCTTCTGGTGACAAAGTGTTCCATCTATGAATTAAAAAGGCCTCGCGTGCTTTTCGACGGGAAGCATTGATGGTAGGCTGCAGTTCAAGCGGGATGAGTCTCATGTCAGCAGAAGAGTGGCCTGGTAGGTTGAAATGTGTAGGGACCGCTGCTGTGGAGTTGGCGTGATGTGGGTCGTTTGTCCCTTGTCTGTGTTCTGTGAAGCGTTCACGAATCGTGGGTTTGGTTTCCCCTATATACTGTTTTTTACATTTTTTACATTCTATCATATATGCGAGGTTACTAGAATTACAGGTTAAATGTTGTTTTATTTTTTCTAATTTCCCCGGTGTTGCTAAAAGTATACGAAGTTCTACCATTGTCAAGAAGCTTTTATGTTTATTATTTTGATTATTTTGCTACGAATTCTTTTAAAAGTTGATTAACTATTGGCAGTTGAGGATAACCATTCGTTATTTAGAATTTAGGATCTTTTTTTTTCAAAAAAGTAAGTATTTTCAACAGGAAAGCTATAATTCTATATTTACCACAGGGTACCCAAGCCATTTGTTAAGTATTATCGGCTATCGATGATAAAGCTATGACTGAGATGGATCAAATGAAGTTTTATTGCTGAGAAAAGGCACTCTCCATCAAAAAAGAGAGATTGTCATAGCAAGAAACCCTAATATCTAGTCTTACCACAGGGTTCCCAAGCATAGTGAATGTCAACAAGTATTATAAGCATGTGACAATATTTTAAGATCTGAAATGAATGTTACGGGCATGAAAATGACCTAAATGTTACTTCTGGGCATTTACATTTGCAAATTGACTCAAAATACAAGATTATGGGGGATTTTTATTTTTCAGCCTTGATTTCAGGCTGAGAAGTTTCTGACATGCGCAGTTCCCGCCTCCAGAGCTTAACTCGGCTGGCCCTATATCAGGATTTACTACCCTTGGGGCCATTAGTAATTTACCAAAGTTTCATGCTTTTATCACTAATTTGAACAATTTAGCCTTTTTTTGGTCGATAACCGCTAGACTATTAGGATTTTACCATTATTTCTTCGTCAATTTACAATACGCAGTATACGGCTTAAGGAAAATCAATTTGAGAAATACTTAAATATAAACTGTGGACACTCAATTGATTCGTAAAAAATATTCTTTGGAGGTAAAAACAAGTAGTTGTATAATAAATGAATCCTAAAATGACATTATCAAATTAGCATTTTGTAAATTCAAATCTCCATAACTCACTAACACGACGTTAAAAACAACAAATATTTAACTATTCAACTTTTCAACGTACATAAAGACAATAATAATTGTCTTTATTGTGATGTATTTTTGTTGTTGTTGTGGTCTTTCAACCATAAAACATTGTAAACGTCTGTACTTGGAAACTAATAAAATATATGAAGAAAAAAAAAAAAAAACTTTTCAACGTACATAGGGGTTAGGTGCACTTTAACTTTATATTAGTTCGTGCGACCCACCAGCTATAGTAAAAGTATCAAGCGACAAGTAAAACGCAAAGCACATAAGATTCAGTACAAAGAAAATAACGATCGATAATAGTTTTATTAAAAATATATCGAATATAACACTTACTGACCACGATAAAGCTTTCCTAAATAATGGCCTGGAATACATACCGACCCTTTCCAAACCAGCCTCACATAAAAGTCTTATCCAAGACTTAAATAACTTTACTCGCACAATGCGTTTAAAACTGAATATATCTTTGCAACTCAAAAAGCAAATCTTATCCGTCCCATGTCAAGTCTACAGTGGCGTTAGAAAACGTTTTGCAACGCACTAAGTTTGAGATTGCTACAACAGTCTTCTGTGATTTAAGACGCAATCTCTCAGCAAAGCAAAGACAAACACCGAATACGCTTCGCACCAACAAACAAGTAAATATCAAAAAAGCCGACAAGGGGACAAGAACAGTGATTATGGATACTTTTGACAAAATAGCAGAGGGAAATCAACAACTTTTAGACCAAAAGTTCTACTGGTCCTCTCGCTGAATCTATTTTATCCTCAACGGCTACCAAAGTCAAAGTTTTAGTCAAAAGTTTGTTCATAAACGAAAATATTGACTCGATCACTTACAAGGGGTTTAAATCAACTAAGGCCAAAACCCGCCCAGAAATCCAGAGTTTAACACGCTGACCAAAATTCATAATCCTTCTCCTGTTGGTCAGCCCATTGTATCTACGTAACGTATTTCGAACTTTGTCGACTTGCCCTTACAACAGATCGTACAGAAACAGGTTTCCTACATCAACCCTATTCAGCCTGGGCTTTTTTGGAGTTCTTGAGCCTTGGGGCATTTTACGTAGTTAGTAGGTAATTACTCGTGCCGGTACGGCAACGAGTCAAGGATTGGCCTGCGTTTTTTTCTTTTCCGTGTTTTCGTAGCTACTTTTGTGCATCGCGTTAGATCTGGGTACAAGAATACGTACGCATGCACTGCGAGAAAATTTTGAGCCTGCGATAGTTGGCATTCGGTGGCGTCGTTTTGCAAGCAAAAAGCAAAAGCGAATCAAATTTGGGTTTTGTTGTTTGTTGCAGTTTTACGTAAGTGTTTGCCCTCGAGTAACGTACACTACACATACAGATTATACAGATTGTTGCTGTCAAGGCAACTTTATCGATAAACAGGGTCCACACTAAAATTGTCACCAAAATACAGAGGGCATACTGTATTTCGGAACGGACCTTGTTTGTCTTACAGTAAGCGCGTGAACTGATCTAACTGAGATCTTTAAAGCTTGTCATTGAACTTAAAAGCAGCTTACAGTTCAGAATTGAATCGAGTGAAAGTTGGACACTATTAAAGCAGCTGATACCTCAGGATTGAAACGAGAAAAAGTTGAGAAGAACGCAGTTGATACTTCAGGATTAAATCGAGCGAAAGTTGGGCACAAAGCAGCTGATACTTCAGGATTGAATCGAGGATAGTGGTGTGATTCTAATCTTACAACTGTTCCTGTTTTGTACAACTGACCCTTCTGTCTGATTGCAAAATATTGTAGTGACGATTAATATTCTAAAACACCATGTAATAACATTTACTGCCTTATAAACATTAAAAAGTATATATATATATATATCAGTAATACATTGTACATGTATCATAAAAATATATGTAATTATGTCAACACAACCTCTTGAATAGCATTTGGCTGACATGTCAGGTGTGGTCCACTGACTTTAGTGTATAACTCTCCAAATTTTGAGCCCTAGTGGCCGCTTGTGCCACAAATATTTCATGCTGGATATTACAGCTGTAGGTAAGTATTGTCTGCTCCATTATAGCATAAACAATGGCAAGGGAAACTACTTATAATGTAGCTGTTGTAGGTTGAAATGAAATTCAGGTTAAAATGATTTCAACCTAGTTTGATTTTAAATTCTTTTTGTCTTTGATTTATTATCATAAATCAGAAACAAAGGTAATTCAAAATCAAACTAGGTTGAAATCATTTTAACCTGAATTTCATTTCAACCTACAACATAGCCTTCAAGCAAGCTCTTGTTAAAGGCCCTGTCACACTATTGCGTATGAGAGAAACGTATGAGTTGCGTATGAAAATTCATAAAATAATTTTCATACGCACAAAATGACCAGCGTACTTGACCTATGAGCAACGTACCTCTAGCGTAACTCGCGCGTATTCAGCGTATGCCTAGCGTATGCTTAGCGTATAAACCATACGTCCGAATACGCACAAAATTTTTAAGCAAGCTTAAAATTTTTTTTCTGCCTCGCCGTATGCCAGCGTATGCCACCGTATGCGACCGTGCTTCAAACGTATACGACTCATGCCTAACGTACCCTTAGCGTATGAAAGCGTATACCAACGTATGAGTGATATTTTTCGTACGCTGGCATACGCCAGTACGATACGCAATAGTGTGACAGGGCCATAACATTGTAATCTAGGTCTTTATAGTATTGTTTGATTTATTTGTATACTAATTACTAATTTCTAGTCTCTTATCTTGTTGCAGAACTGACTGACAAAGATTCAAAACAACAAGAAAATATACAAGGCAAAAGGCTTGACAACTACAATATGTATTCACTGCCACATGATGTTCTACTTCAGTTGGTTTAATGGATGTACACTACATTTTTGCAAAGTACAATATACTATGTGCATTTTGTGAAAATGGTTCTTCCTCTTACTAGAAATATCCTGAATCAAAAAAAGTAACCGCAAACAAGTATTGGCTCCATTCAAACAATGGACAATCAAGATATGTACTGTCAACGTGCAAAAGCTTATGTAAACAAGTACTGAACACTATTCTATGCATAATCATCACTGGCTTTCAACTTTAGAGCCTGCACTACATTATGTCAAGGTACTATTTACCATGTGCACAACATGAAAAGGATAACTGTCTTGCACTTATTGAACATATTCTACATCACAAAGCTTTGTAACCAAGCAAGTATCAGCTACATTAAAACAAGAGGCGATCAAGAAATGGTATCATAAGACAGTCCATAGACAACACAGTTATGACAGCCATTGCTAGCTGTCTGGTGTATGACAACAATAATTATTATAACATTTACATCAACTACTGTAGATGCTGTATAAACTTATCATAAAATACATCCAATTAATTGCCTTCAACAGCACAATGTTTAGAAGATTGCTCATATGAGATACTGTTCTCAATTGTCACAATAACTTAATTAATAAACATGATCAACAGCAAAAAATATTGTCAATCTCAAGCCAAATACAAAATTTAATTGATCACATTGGGGAAAATTATATTCTCTGTTCTGACCTCCTTCACTTTATTACTCCATTGAGTCCACTCAGCATGTGCCATGCAGTATTAACATTTACTTTATAAAATCATTCACTTCTTAGAGCAGTTTTCAATTGAGTGTGTAAAGAAATTACACAATTGCTTTGGTTTTTCATTGCTACATTTTGTGATTGGCTAAAAAAATTTGCGCCCCTTTCTCAGCCAATCTGAAGTAAAACCAAAACCAATCGTGACTTGCTCACATGCGTTTTCCTGTGCTTGGCGCCGCGACATGTAACTGCTTCAAGCTCTGATTGGTTCATTAGATTGTTTACGACTGCTGTGATTGGTCAGAGTAATTACTTTGGTTTTGCTTTTACCACACTCAATTGAAAACTGCTCTATTATGTTATTCTAATTGTATGACTGAATTGCACATTTGATCACACAAAACCGAATTCACACGAATTGATCAGTATATAGTATTTACTCAAAAAGGAACCATAGCCCGAATTTATACTGTTGTAAGTCAATGGTCACCATAGCCAAGTGCTGACAGCCGGAAGGTCGGAGGTTCAAGTCACGCTTGGGAACTCCTTTTCTTCCTTTTATTTTTCTTTCTTCTTCGGACTAAACATTATGAAAGTGATGTACTGGATTTTTCTTTTTGCGTTTCTCAAAAATCCTTACGTTTGAAAAAATGTGCGGAACTACCTGTTAGGAATCGCCTGTATTTTGACCGGCACGAGTATAGGCTATGCGTAGCCTCTTGTTAGTTATACGGCCGCCATCTTGGATTTCTGAATTTTTTTAAAACCTCTTAAAAACCATCCAAATCGACTCAAAATTAATCAAAACCAATAAATAAACGCTAAATGACGTAAAAATATAAAACTTATAGCAATAAACATTGTTTTTCTTCCCTTTTAGGTACAAATATGCAAATTTCAAAAAACATGGCTATCAAAATCTTGTTGCCATGGAAACATCAAGTAAGGTGAACAATAAATTGTCATATGAAATTGTTGCCAGATAAATTTTAGGAAAAGTCACAAAGTTTGATGGCGTTTGAATACATATTAACCCTCGGACATACAAGGGAGGTGGGGGGGGGGGGGGGAGAGGGTGTGTTTCTCCGATATTTTCAAGACCATTTACGATTAGCACATGCCGTTTTCAGTAGCTGTTCATTTATCCTTAAGACACACTTTGGTAAAGTTTGGCAACAGCCGATTTCTATGGTAACGAGATATGACGTCAAGCCATTTTTGAATAAAAATGGTGTTTGTCACCTTTTTCAGTGAAAAAAACATATAAAATGCTACCAAAAGCATCAAAATGTTTCATTGTATGTTATTTTGCAACTCTAGCAAACAATATTTGCAATTTCTTCATTGTCCCGATAAATTTGAATTTTTAGTAATTTCCAAGATGGCGGCCGTCTTGGCGGCCATTTTGGATGACGTCACGGACCCCAGCAGCGTCACAAACCATAATATTTACCTTATCTTGTAGAGCACATCGCCGGCTATCTATTAGATGTAAAATATTTTCGAAATATTACAACATCGAAAAAAAACCAAGGGCGGGGGCTGCAACAACCCCCCCGTTGTACGTACACCGTGTACGTCCAAGGGCTAAAGAATTATGAATGTTGAAAGTTAGCGCGGAAACTTTGTGTTCCCCCCCCCAAGGCTGAATAGGGTTAAAGACACTACACATTTTGTCCACTTCATTTCAACACTTTCAGACGAAGCCATACTGGCTACGCTGGATGTTTACTCACTCTACCCTTACACCCCTCAAGAATTAAATAGGGATTCGTGTTATTTCCCACTACTACGATGAACATTTTCAGTCAAAACCACATATCCCTAAACAAACTTTAGGGGCGCTTATGACACTGATCTTTAAAGAAAACTCATTCTAATTTAATACCAAATACTATTTGCAGACCCACGGCATAACAATGGGCACCAAAATGGCGGTGGCTTTCGAAGTCATTTGTATGGCTCTCATCGAAAAACAACCACTCGCATCCAACCACTGAAGCCTATATCCTGTGGAAAAGGTTCACCGACGACATATTTTCAGTGTGGACCATGAGAGAAAACGATATCAACGATTTTGTTCAATTCGATAACAGCTTCCACCCAACCATTAAATTTGCATGTGAAAGCTCATCTGAACGTATTGTTTTCCTCGACACTGAAGTTTTCAAAGGGCCTCGTTTCGCTGAATGAAAAATATTAGATATTGAAACACATTTTAAGGCGACGGAAACTTTCCAATACACGCTTTTCTCTTCATCTCACCCTTTCAGTATTAAGAAGTGTTTTATTATAAAGGAGAAACTTTGCTCCTATTGAGAACAAACCCAGTCAAAGCAAAATTCGAGTCCGGCTCAAGCGGGATTTCGAGTTCTGTTTACTTAACAGCGGTTACCTTCGGGAGCTCGCTGAAAATATTTTGGCTGTAATAAAGTTCTCATTCTCGTACCCAGTCTTTTCAAACGCCAAACGAACATAAGACATTCTCGTCTCCAGAGCTCAATCAAACGAAACGAGGGTTCTGGGGACGAGAATACGCACACGAAGGGCCTTTTTCTTTCCAGTTTCTGGTACTGAGCAAGCGCAATAGTACATTAATGCATTGGGTAGGCGCTAACGGATCAGTCTTGGATTTCAAGACATCCGAAAGGCTTTGTTCCCACAGTCCCCCGTATTCCACTAACGAAACGAAACGAAACGAGGGCTGGCTCTGGGGAGGAAAATGTAAAGTTCTCAACTAAAAATGCAGCTTGCAACCTGAAATTAAGACATCCTCTAACATTTTGCCACTCGTTACAACTTACAATACGGCTTCATCCAATCTTTAAAAAAAAGATTCCCATGAAGCACTGGCACCTCATAGAAGGCAACACGAACCTCTCTCAATTATTTCCATACGCTTCTATTGTCACTTATAGAAAATATAAATCGCCTAAAGACTTTCTTGACAGAGCTTGACTTTTCCTAAAATTTATCTGTCAACAATTTTGTATGACAATTTTTTGATCACGTGACTTGATGTTTCCATGGCAACAAGATTTTGACAGCCATGTTTTTTGAAATTTGCATATTTGTCCTTTGAATGAAGAAAAACAATATTTATTGGTATAACTTTTATATTTTTACGTCATTTAGCGTTTATTTATTGGTTTTGATTAATTTTGAGTCAATTTGGACGGTTTTTAAGAGGTTTTAAAAAATTTCAGAAATCCAAGATGGCGGATCCAAGATGGCGGCCGTATAACTAATTACCTAATAACTACGTCATATGACGTCATCATTCCATTGTGCGGACCGCAAAGGAGACAGTTTCGGACGTACTATGTACCCTCTAAGTTTCATTGTCGTAGCCTTAATGTTCTTGAAGTTACGAAGGGGGGGGCACAATGTGCCCCCCCCCCCCCAGGCTCAGGAACTCAAAAAAAGCCCAGGCCGAATAGGGTTAATTACGTAACATCAGATCACCGAAAAGACAGTTGCTGGCTCTGTGAAAATTCTAACAAAACGTCTATGAATCAGAATGTATAAAGACATATTGAACGTTGATTCTTTCATCGGATGCACGACTTTGGACTATCGGAATTTTCTGTTTATGCGTCAGCAGCCTGATTTTTATTGTTTACTCTTCGATACTTTAAATACCTTCGAGTATTATTTCAGGTTGAAAAAATAACCTGGAATGTTTGGGAAATGTGCGATGTTTTTTACATGTAGTGATCGCTTGTTTTGCCGATTGTTCTCTTAAAACAAAGAACTGTGATTTTATCGAAGGTATGAATTTTTTTTATTACACAGCGTGCAAACATCAATTGAGTTCCCGCGGACTTTTAAGAACCAAAAGGTTTTAAACAAAGAACTAAATATCTATGTATCGTTGAAAATTTGATCAAAATATGAACACCATTTTAAAAAATATTATGTCAAAGATGTCTCAGTTTCAGCTTGGCAAAAAGACAGGTCGCCCCTTATAAAGGTCAAGACGCCGGGAAGCCCCTAGGTGGACACCTTAAAATTTGATATCATTTATGTAGAGAGAAAGAATGATACTATGCTTGGAAGAATGGAGATTTTTAAGTTATGTTCTGCTCTATGAGAATATTAGCTTACATTTAAGGTCCATTATTTTGACCTTCGTTTATCAGCTTGTCTCGGATGTTATGAGAATTTGTGCAAAAAAACAGTCGTCGTATTCTTTGAAAGGACAGCCTCTGGAGAGTAGTTTTAATACAGTTATGAACAGCCCCAACAATTACAATTACAGGTCCCAGTCTTAAATTCAACATAGCGACACCCTCAAGTTGCCCTTGCAAACGAGGCCACGTATGCATACATTACAAGCGAGGTATGTGAGGTTTCCTTTTAGGGCTGCAGGTTGCATAGTGACAGCCACAGGTTTGCGAGAGAGAGTCAGTTTAGAAGATTCAGGATGATTGGCTTGAGGTTTCTATTTCTGCATTAACCCTCGGACGTACACGCAAACGTATACCCCAACCGTGGTACAAGGGGGGAGGTTGTTGTTGCAACCCCCTCTTGGGTTTTTGCGATGTTGCAATATTTCGGAAATATTTGACATCTAATCGATAGCCCGCGATGTGCTCTACAATATAAGGTAAATATTATGGGTTTTAACGCTGCTGGGGGTCCGTGACGTCATCCAAAATGGCTGCCAAGACGGCCGCCATCTTGGATTTCACTAAAAATTCAAATTTATTGAGAAAATGCGGAAATTTCAAATATTGTTTGCTAGAGTTGTAAAATAACATACAATTAAACATTTTGATGCTTTTGGTAGTATTTTATGTTTTTTCGCTGAAAAAAGGTGAAAAACGTGCATTTTTCTTCAAAAATGGCATGACCACATCTTACTTATGACGTCTTATCTCGTTACCATAGCAACCGGTTGTCGCCAAACTTTACCAAAATGTGTCTCAAGGATAAATGAACAGCTACTGAGAACGGCATGTTCTAATCTTAAATGGTCTTGAAAATATCGGAGAAAAACGTAAAGGGGGGGTGGCAACCACCCCCCCTCCCCGCCCCACCCTTGTACGTCCGATGGTTAATGGCTGTGTGTAGCCATGCAGTGTGTTCTGAAAAAAACTTATTTCTAAAATAACTTAGTTCGTGCGACCCACCAGCTATAGTAAAAGTATCAAGCGACAAGTAAAACGCAAAGCACATAAGATTCAGTACAAAGAAAATAACGATCGATAATAATTTTATTAAAAATATATCGAATATAACACTTACTGACCATGATAAAGCTTTCCTAAATAATGGCCTGAAATACATACCGACCCTTTCCCAACCAGCCTCACATAAAAGTCTTATCTAAGACTTAAATAACTTTACTCGCACAATGCTTTTAAAACTGAATATTTCTTTGCAAAGTCAAAAAGCAAATCTCATCCGTCCCATGTCAAGTCTACATGGCACGCCACCACAATCTTCAGCGGCATAAGAAAACGTTTTGCAACGCACTAAGTTTGAGATTGCTACAAGAGTCTTCTTTGATGTAAGACACAATCTCTCAGCCATGCAAAGACAAACACCGAATACGCTTCGCACCAACAAACAAGTAAATATCAAAAAAGCCGACAAGGGGACAACAACAGTGGTTATGGATACTTTTGACAAAATAGCAGAGGGAAATCAACAACTTTTAGACCAAAAGTTCTACTGGTCCTCTCGCATCTGATAACATTGTGGTTAGGTCATCCAGGCTAGGTGGTGGGTGGTGTGCGCGCAAGTTTGCCTGATTCAGATCTGTGGGATCAACACATGTTTGTAAGGCTCCTGTGTGCTGCTTCCCTGGCGTTTCAATTGTAATTTTAACTGTGATTTCGATACTTTGTATGTTATTGCAATGACAAAAGCCTTATCAAGTCTTGATTTTGATCTTAGTTTATCTTTTCTTTTGTGAGAATTTGTGCCAAACACAATCCTGTCCCTGATTAACTTGTCTGAATCCTTGAAAGCACAGTCCCTGGACAGTAGTTTTAACGAACCGCCTTACCGTGTCCGCCCCGCCCCGCGCGCGGCCGCGGAACCCACACCGGCAAAACACCGGGCTGCAACCCCCCCCCCCCCCCCCCACCATCATCGCCCACACCCGACCACGCGCCGACGATATGCCGTCCCTTTTCGCCTCACCAAATGAGCAAATAGCTGCACTTTTTCTAATTCTTTCTTGCTGGTAAGCGGAACACTGAACATCAGTTTCACTTGTTGTCGTCAACGCCCACACGCACCCCCACACCCCCCCCCCCCCCCCGGCAAACCGTCGGCCCCCCAACCCAACCGGGGACACCGTACCTCGGCTAAATCCATTTTTAAAAGGTTATCCCGCTTCTGAAACCATGTAAAATCCCTGGTCACAGTCTTAAATCCAACATGGCGACTCTGTCAACTTGCGCGCATGCAAACTAGGCTACCTATGCATTAATTAGAAACGTGCGAATCCAATGTGCATACATTGCAAGCGAGGTATGAGGTTTCCTTTTAGGGTTGTAGGTTGTATGGTGACAGCTAGAGGTTTGTGAGAGTCAGTTTAGAAGATTCAGGACGGTTAACTGGCCCGTGTTTTTATTTCTGCGTCAATGGCTGTGTATGGCCATTGTGTTCTGAAACGAACTTGATGAGTTCGTGCGACCGACTATCTAGTGAAAGCCTAAAGCCACAAATAAAACGCAAAGCACATATACAGTACAAAGAAAATGACGATATCCATAATATTTGCTTTAGATTTAAAATATCATTTACAAGGTTAAAAGTTAAAAGTTAAAAGAATAAAACCGAACGTTTTCGACTAATTAAGTCATCATCAGGGTAAAACTACACAATCATTTAATATTTTTAAGTGATTCTCGATGGGAACAATTTTTCTACGTAAGAATGAACGTGTTTGTTCAAACTGGAGCTCCACTGTTGGATCGTAAGGCCTTCAAGAATTCTGCGCTTGTGAAAAGATTGGGCTATATAAAGGATTCGCCGACCAAACTCTTTACAGAGCTAAGCGCATCTCTTCCATCTCCACATCAAAACACTGGAAACAACCTTTCTAAATGCGGGATACCCCAAGCGTTTTATTTCTCCCACAGTGAACAGTTTTCTGAAGGATTCATCCGAAGAAGACAACTCGATTCTGAGTTTCCTTTTTGACTTTTTTTTTTTCGGAAAACTAATCAAGGTTTTCACATAAAATTGAAATCTTCTTTCCAGGTAAAAATGTATCAATGTCCAAAAAGCTGACGCAAGTATCCAAGAACCATTTCACTGACAATGCATACTCGTTTATGAACGGATTCGATATCTAAACCAAGAAAGAATTATTCTTACAAATTCACCAGCTTTGTGTTATAACTGAAGACTCCTGCAGGTAAGTGTTTTATCGTGTTATTGGACAAGTCCCTACAAAAACAATCAGACAGAAGAACGTTCGTTGTTTATAACTTATAATATTGCAAACGTCGACATGTAAAACACCAAACGTGCTCCTGAAAATTACCCTTTTTCCTTTCACCCAATGCACATCATTTTAACTAAAAGATCATCCGGCCTCCACGAAGTGTGTTAGCTAACTACAGGGTGAGCAGTTTGCTCAAATTGGCTACTTTTTAAGTGTTTGATTTAATTGTATTACGACCGGAAGGGGTCAGTGCCAGAGGGACCGTAAGCGATAATAGTTTAAAAAGCATTTTTTTAAATAACTTGCACGGTAAGCCAATTTGGTTTTATTTCCCGTTTTGAGCTTCTCTTTTTACCCTGATATGCTTTTGGTCATTTTCTGATGTCATGAGAAAAAAACTCTTGAGATGGCTAACCCGAGATCAGGTTATTAATTGCTTATTAAGTGGTTTTATAAAATATTTTTACGTCATGGCGAAAAGCTTTGCACACTGTCCAAGTTTCATATTCAGGCGTTTCCCCGGGACCCCGAAATAAGACTTAAAATGTTCGGTCTAGGAAGGTTAAAGTAATTTACTGAAATTTACTCGAGAGATAACAGCTAGATTATAACAGCATAAGTTTCACTCGTTTGCCCTTCAACTGATTGCGTTAACATTGCTGCTGAAACCAAAAGGAAGATCCCGCAAGTACAGTCAGGGCGGCAATGTCAGCTAATTAATTCGTTCCAAAGTTCAAAGTTCTCAATGACGATTAAGAGCCAGTCCACGAATGAGTCAAGGATTTTTGGAAATGGCCAGAAACAACCCTACCTCAAACTTGGTGTGGTGAAAGGTAGTCATAAGCAAGTAATCAAATCGATATTATTTTGTCTTTTAAATCTCATATGATCACGTGACAGCTAATTAAATTTTGACCCCCCAGGGAGCCAGTTTCGACCATTGAATTTTCTAAAATTAACCAACTTTGCAGGTCCCTGATCATAACAAAAGCAGCAGAATGTTTAAATGTAATAACATTTCTTTGCTAGCCAACCCTTCTCCTTTTAAAATATAACAACATTATTCGCAGATTTTGCTTAACAGCTGAGAAATAGTTTTGAACAAAGAGGGTGGTTTGGTGGTGCTGAAAAATTACCAAAATTATCCAATTTCAGTTGATGTTTTCGGCCAAAGTGGTCAAAATTTTTTAACCTTTTATATTCCTAAATATAGTCAGGGTATTGTATTTTCAAAATATCGAAAAACTTCTGCGGGCAAATCACTTTTCAGTTTTGTTCGAGATTGTCAAAAATTGACAATTTACTGAAATGGCCATTGTAGCGTCCACTCTAACATCGCTACTTTATTAACTTTAATTCACCGTATCCAGGTCACATAATTCGTATTCATTCACAAACTTGAACGTGAAAGATTCGCTGAAAGCAAAACAATAAACGATGACTATATTGCACAGTTGAACGAAGTGACATAACTGGCGACTGAAAAACCGACAAAAATATCGGATACTTACAAGTATTGTGCCTGATAATAACAAAAGGAACTTCTACGAAATAGAAACTAGTTTACACGACTCCATAACATGTGCTTCTCACCGTGAGAAAACGCGTCCGCCACATTCTAGGCCTGCGGTCACGGGAGACCACTGGCAACGTCATTTATGAGTCACTTTCTGTCCCGTACACGCTCCCCCCCGAAAGACGACTGGGGAGTCTTTCTATCGTAACGCAAACTTGTACTGAACAGACAAAACCTAGTTGGGACCTATTGATCAGTACAAAGTCTCATGAAAGTTCCGTAAACAACTTAAACTCTTGAATCAGTTTGAACACTTCTTAGTGTCTTTCCTGCATTTTCCGAACTGGTAATGTCAGAATTGTTCCTCAATGTAACTGATCTCCTGGACACTGCACATTTAGCGGCTATCTCTGACAGGCTCCGGTCGCTGTTCAAGGCCACTAAGTAATTGCTCTTCCAACAAACAGAGCTTTCGGACATCTCTTCGGTAGACTCCGTCTGCTGTTCTGACAACAACTTGGCGCACCATGCCTTCGCTGTCTGGAAATGTTTGCTCAACCAAGGCTTTAGGCCACTGTCCACGAGGCGCATTCTTGTCTGATAACAGCACCAAATCCCCTACTTTGAAGTTCGGCTTGGGTTGCAACCACTTTTGGCGTTCTTGTAGTGTCGGTAGGTATTCTTTCGTCCACCTCTGCCAAAACTCACTCGCAAGAAGATGAACGTGCTTCCATCTTGCTTTGAATCTATCTGATTCTTCAAACACATCTGGAGATGAAGACGGGTTTCGACGTAACAGAAGTATATGGTTGGGCGTCAATGCTTCTAAATCTTGCGGATCACTGGAGACAGGCGTGATTGGTCTGTCGTTCAAAATCTTCTCTACCTCAACGAGGAATGTCCTTAAAGTCTCTTCATTTACGAGGCGTTCTCCTACCATTGAGTGTAGGATTCTTCTGGTAGAACGTATCAGTCTCTCCCATACGCCGCCTTGGTGGCTTGCTGCGGGTGGGTTAAACTTCCACTCGATTCCTCTTTGAGTCAACGTGGACTGAATTTTCTCTTGATCCCACACTTTCAAGGCGTTAACGACGTCCAACTCAGCTCCTCTGAAATTGGTGCCGTTGTCACTGTAGACAATCTTTGGAGGTCCTCTTCTACCAACAAAGCGCAAAACTGCATTAATGAAACTATCAGTGGACAGGTCGTCAACCAATTCTATGTGAACGGCTCGATATCTTAAACAGGTGAAAATACATCCGTAACGTTTGTTTAGGGATGGATCTCTCTTTGATCTTGTGTTGGGTCCCAGCTTCACGTAGAGTGGTCCGAAGTAATCCAATCCTACAGCTGCAAATGGATAGATGATCCTATAACTGTCTGACGACACTCGAACAACTGGAAGCGGCGCAGTTATTTGCTCTCCTAATTTGGCATTCTGACGTTTGCACACGTGACACTTGCTGAGAACCTGCTTTATTGTGGAAACTGCTTTCACAATCCAGAAGCGCTGCCTAATTTCAGCCAAAACTTGATAGGTTCCCACATGTCCATTCAAGTGATGATAATGACGAATAATCAACTCTACCACAGGGTGTTTTGCTGGTAGTATCATCGGGTGTTTTGCCTCGTACTGCAAATCTGAGTGATTCAATCGTCCACCAACACGAAGAATTCCTTCATCTTCAAATGGTTTGAGTCCGGCAAGTCTGCTTCTTGTCGCTGCCTCATCTTTCTCATTGGCGAACGACTGTTTCTGGACGAACTTCACAATTTTCTTCTCTGCTTTGTCCACATCTTGGACTGACAAGGGTTTAGGACTACACTTCAAGCTTCGGTTCATTCCAATCTGGGACTGGGATTGCATTGGTCTATGAAGTGCTCTCATTAGCCATGCAACTATTCTTCGTAGACGATCCCATGCTGAATATCGCTGGAACAAGGCGTTCCAAAAATCTGACTGTACTACAGTTGTTCCCACTGTCACTTTTTCTCGTTTCACACCTTCATCAGTGTCTAGAAGATTTTCGGAAACTTCTGGAGGCTGTAGGGGCCATTCTTCAACCTCTGTCCACAGGAATTCAGGACCGCGTCGCCACCTCTCTAGTTTCTTGGTCTCCGAGGCCTTGATCCCTCGGGAAGCATAATCTGCGGGATTGAGCTCTGAAGGCACATGCCGCCACTGCCTTGGTTCTGACTCTTGACGTATGACAGCGACTCGATTCGCGACAAAGGTGACAAATCTTCGCACTTCATTGGCAATGTACTTTAGAACTATCATGGAGTCAGTCCAGTAAGTAACAGTGTCAATCTTCAGCCTTCCTTCCAATTCTTTCGTTACGACCTTGTTAATTTTCGTTGCTAAGGTAGCTGCTGTCAACTCTAGCTTTGGCACAGTTACAACACTCTTTAGAGGTTTCACGCGGGATTTGCCCATGACAAAACTGCAATGGATTTGCCCTTCACTGTTGACGAGACGTAAATAAGAGACTGTTCCATAACCGTGCTCTTGGGACGCATCGGCGAAATGGTGAAGCTCTGCTCGTTTAACCTCACCAAAGTTGCTAGGCTTGTAACATCGGGGAATGCTGAATCCCTGCAAACTAACAAGTCCTAGTCTCCACTTCCTCCAACGGGCGCACAATTCTTCTGGGAGATTCTCATTCCAATCAAACTTTCGTTTGCACAGTTCCTGGTTTATTTCTCTTCCAGGTAGGAGTAGGGGACTAGCAAATCCAAGCGGGTCGTATACAGTTGCGATAGATGACAAGACACCCTTCCGATTCTCTGGCTGCTCCTTGTTGCTCACAACAAAGTCGATCGTGTCATGCTCTACGTTCCAGTGGATTCCTAGAGCTCTATCCATTGGTAAACTTTCTGATTTCAAATCCAAATTCTTGATGTGCGGTGCCCGTTCTTCTACTGGGAATGCTGATAGCACGCTGCGAGAGTTCGAAATCCACTTTGTCAGTTCGAAGCCTCCTCTCGCAAGCAACTCCTGTAGCTGTTTACTAATGCCTACGGCACGTTCCGAATCAGCAAATGACTTAAGCAAATCGTCTACGTAGAAATCTCTTAACACAGCTTCAACCGCTTCTTGAGAGAAATCTCGCTCGTTGTCCTTAGCTGTCTTCCTAAGGGCGTATCCTGCTACGCTCGGCGAAGACTTCGCTCCAAAAATGTGTACAAGCATCTGGTAAGTCTTCGGATCCTTTGACAGGTCACCATTTGGCCACCACAGGTAACAGAGCGCTCCACGATCCTCTGGCGCTACGTAAACCTGGTGAAACATCCTTTTTACATCTGCTGTGACTGCAATATCATCTACTCGGAATCTCAGGATTACTCCGATCAAGGTGCTGGTATTTTCAGGCCCGCGTAATAGTTGCTCATTCAACGACGTTCCACCACTCGTTGAAGCACAATCGAACACCACTCGCGGTTCTTCTGGTTTTCTGGGATGCCACACTGCGTGATGTGGAAGATACCACAGTGGCTTGAGCCTAGGGACCTCGTCATCAGGTACCTGTCTTGATGCTCCCTCGGTCTGGTATTTGTCTACAACACTGCTGTACTTGCTACGGAACACTGGATCCTTTCGCATCTTTCCTTCCAACCACCTTAACCTCCTTTCGGCTGTTGGCAGACTATCTGGAAAGTTCGGGGAGTCCTGACGGAAGGGAAGTTTAAGCTGATAGTGCCCGTTCACTAAGGTCGCTGACCGATCCATAATTTCTAGCGCTCTGCGGTCTTCAACTGACATGCCCTCTTCAACATCAGCATTAGCTTCACTGAACTCTTCATTGTACATGCGTTCTAGCTGGGCATTCAGACTATCTTGGCCGGTACGAGTAAAGTTCACATGGACAGTATCTTCAGCAAATTCTCCAATAGGGCCGTGGACGGTCCATCCAAGTGGTGTTTTCACTGCAATAGGTTCTCCCTGACCACCTTCTCTTCTGTCTAACTGTTTGTCAATTAGGTCCGGACGATCACTGCCTATCAGAATTGTCACTTTCTTATCTCCTGTTTCGGGTAAACTGATGTCACTAAGATGAGACCATTGCTTTATGTCCTCATTAGTTGCTATGTGTCGCGGTGTAACAGGAAGATTGTTCGTAGTCAAAACATTGTCAAGTCGAAACTTTGCACCTCCTTCAAAAGACTCGATGTTCAGCTGGATTTCATGACCGGATCTTTGCTCCTCACAATTGGCTGTGGTCATTGTATAGCTGGTTGGCTTCATATCTGTTAAGCCTAACTCTTGCACTAGACTATCTAGACAGAACGTCGCGTCCGATCCACTGTCCAGAAATGCATGTGTAGTGATCTGTCCGGTGCCTCCCTGACATCTAATCTTGACTGGTACGACTTTAAAGCATACTCTAGGTCGATTTGCTTTGACTGCACCAACTGCAAGAGGATCACTGGGAATCGCTGACGTGGAACTACACACTGTATTGGAGGCAACTGGATTCGGTTCTTTTACACTTGCCAATACTGGATTGCGAGCTTGGGCATCGGGCGTCTGTGCACTGTCACTTCCTTTGGCTCTTTCTGGTGTGTTACGACCGTTAACGCTGGGGCTGTTCTCATCACCATTCTCCGGTGCAGGATGTAACAGGTAGTGGTGATCCTTTCCGCATCCTGATATTCTGCAGGTGAACCCTTTCTTACAGAATCTTGCACTATGTCCTCCATCAAGACATATTCTACAAAGTCCGTGCTGTTGTACGGTCTTTAGGCGGTCACTTAAGGTGGAGCTTCTGAATACTCGGCATCTCCAAATGTTGTGTGGTCCAGAACACTGAGCACACTTCCAAGGAACTTTTGGTGGCGCGTTTAGACTTTGACGATTCTGACCACTTCGAGTTGCGAAGCTTGTAACCCTGGAGTGCCAATCTGACTTTGTCTTGCTTGATTCCTTTCTCTCTCTTTCGCCGGATGAAGAGGATCTGAGCTCTTGCCCATATCTGTTGTTGATACGTTCAGCGGCTCTTCGAACAAATTCAACAAAGTCTGCGTATTCGACTCGGCCTTTGCGCTTGATAAGGTCTCCTGCTTTATCGACCCACTTTCTTTTCAGACTCTCATCAGGAAGCTTTCTCATCAGTGCAATTATCACATCTTCGTTGTCCAAGCGGCTTGCGTAGCTATGGCCCATACTAGCCAGGACCCTTCTGGCATCCTCCAGTCTCCTAACAAGCTCCATGAGAGTTGGTGCATCAGCTTTCCGCACTTGGATTTCTCTCAGTTTCTTCATGTGGGCCTCTACTATCATGTGGGGTTGGCCAAAGTTCTCACGAAGAGTTCTCCATGCCTCAGAGTATCTGTGACCCACTGTTAAATTTACACAGCTTCTAATTGCTTCTTTAGCCTTTCCAGAACACTGTGCTAGAAGGCGCGTAAGTTTCTGAGACTCATCTGATACCTGGCTTTCAATATTGTCTCTAAAGTTTGTAGCAAACTCCACATACTCCAGGGGATCCCCACTGAACTTCATTAACTCCACTTTTGGTAAGGATGGCCCTTGCTTGATTGCCTGGGCAACAGTTACCCAAGCGTCGCACTGCAGCTGAGATTGCAGACCAATTTGCTGCTCAGGTAACGGAGATGAAGGGTATGTCGATGAGCTTCGCTGCGGAGTTGTTACAGGATAGAATTCAGATGCTGATGCATCCAAACCTACAGTTCGTGGACCACAAGGCCACATAGACATTCCTGACATTGACTGTGCCTTCATTGGTGACGAGCTAGCAAATGTGTATAAAGGCTGCGACGTGGTAGCAAGTACCGGTGTTGTCTTTGACAGATGAAAATGAGGTGTAGAACTGACAGCCGCGCTGGACTCGGTGCAATGGGACGAAGTGAGGGTAGTTAAACCGCCTGAGTTTGCTTCACCAGTTGCTACTGTTACTACACTTGACATGGAAGACATAATTGCTGGTTCTGATTGTACATAATTTAGACCCGCTAATGATGGGAGTGGAGGTTGAGTAAACTCGAGTACTGATGGTGTTGGCATTTTCTCCTTCCCACCCATTGGCTGGGGTTCTGAGATGGGCGTGGCACTAACTTTCACAGATTGTGACAAATGTTCTTTTAAATACTCGTTCATCCCATCTTTCTCTCCATTCTCCTCACTTTGTTCTATCAGTAAGTCGATTTCAGCATGCTTCATTTTAGTTTTGGCATTCAACAGCTCCATTTTTCTGCTTAACTCTGCTTTACCCTTTTCAACTTCTTCCAATTCACGCTGTAGTTCCTGTCTTTCTTTCAGGGCCTGCATTTCTAATTTGGCTTCTTCTGCCACTCTCTTCTTCTCTTTAAGGTTACTTCTAATAGATAAACAACTCTTCCCACTCTTGTCAGACCTTAGACTAAACCCAGATTCAGAAGGGGAGGTCTCCACTCTTTTCCCTTTAACCCTCCACTGATTAACAAGGATTTCCAACTGTAATTTCATTTCTCGTTCATTGTGATAACTGTCAATAATCAATTGTTTTTTCTCTTCATCATCTTCAAAGTCGAGGTAATTATCATGACTAGCAACAAAGTTATGAAATGCTTCTTCATACCTGGAAATCCCAGTTTCTAATTCGTCTACCTGTACGCTGGGACTTGCAATCAAATTCTGTACGTAATTTCGTCGCTTTCGCAGTTCTCCTAGATACCCTTTTCTCTGATGCTTTGCATGAACTGCTTTCTCGACTCTAACTTCCATATCATCCAGTCTCTTGTTAGGCGCTCTTAATCTGACAGGCCTGCAACTACTGCTTTGCTCTACGGAATTCTCACCATCGAAACCAAAATCCACGTTTCCACTTGTTAATGATGGCCATACTTCCTTTATTCCACCATTCTCATCACTTTGAAACGTGTCCTGAGGCGATTTCGCTGTTGGAGCCGAATCCGTAATATTTTCCATCTGTGGAGTCACGTGAGACGCTGCTCGTTCGCGTACGGTTTTAGCAGAACTACTCTTTGGTTTCTTGTTCTTCTTACCAGTCATCTTGTTCCTTTTACCAGTGTACTTGAAACTAATACTTCGAATGATGTAGCGTCCACTCTAACATCGCTACTTTATTAACTTTAATTCACCGTATCCAGGTCACATAATTCGTATTCATTCACAAACTTGAACGTGAAAGATTCGCTGAAAGCAAAACAATAAACGATGACTATATTGCACAGTTGAACGAAGTGACATAACTGGCGACTGAAAAACCGACAAAAATATCGGATACTTACAAGTATTGTGCCTGATAATAACAAAAGGAACTTCTACGAAATAGAAACTAGTTTACACGACTCCATAACATGTGCTTCTCACCGTGAGAAAACGCGTCCGCCACATTCTAGGCCTGCGGTCACGGGAGACCACTGGCAACGTCATTTATGAGTCACTTTCTGTCCCGTACAGCCATATTTGTTCACCGACAAATGGATCACATAAAATCAGCTTTGAAACTGGAAACTGAAATTATTACTGTATAAAAATACCATTAAGGTTAGGAAAGTACATCTATATGGCTAGAAACACTTTCCAGCTTTGAATTTTGCTGAAAATGGTTTTTAAAGTGCAGCGGGTATCCTTTTCCCATTCCTTCCCCGACGAATTATACGCAATTCTATTCTTATCAGAATGAAAAAGTTCAACTATTAGATTATAATCTTACACTCATTTTACCGGTTTCGTTTTTTTAATCCACAAGGGCGAAAGACAAGAAAACGACTAATTATTATCATGGACTGAAAACGGTGAAGGTAAACTGGTAGAAATAGACTAAAAAAACTGCGTGACCATGGCGTGACGCCGACGCACGGGCTTTTGCTGAATATTTTCAGTTATCCACAGGAAATTTAAATCTAAATTTTCTATTTGAAACGGGGAAAACCAAACAATAATTTATTTTAGATATGTCTTTTAAATTGTCTAACTGCTTTTTTGCCCGGTTCTTGTTAGATTGTCGAGTTTAACTCAAGATTAAGTTTAGTAAAAACGACATCGTAATAAACAACACAGTTTTTCTCGCAAACAGCATAAATTAACATTCCAACGTGATAACACCAACACTGTTTCAATCTTGCTCGTGGCAAAACATATCTTCATAAGACGCTTGCCCGGAAGAAGGAACGAATCTGCTTTCCAAACTTATTTGTTACCAGTTGTATAACCAGTCATAATTTAAGATAAACTAGCATAACTTCAATTTTGCAAAATATTGAAACGCTGATCAAATATATTCTGAAAATTTTTTGCGGTTAAATAAACAAAACAAGCTTACCTCATCTGGATTAGCGAGCATCCTCTTCTTCGAGAAAATCGGGTAGATACCTTTGCAAATTCACAAGTCGAGAAAATAGTCAATGAGAAGTAAAGCATTTTGGCATTGTTTCCGCAACTGTACATTACTGTACAGCACTGCATGAACTTTGCCAATATGATAGTACAACGACTACAAAGACTTCCACGTCCAACATTCCCTTTCAATGTTGAAATCTTACTCGGAATATTTCATTTAGAAGTGAAACATTTTGCTCTCATTGGAGAATTCTTGGATGAAAGTGAAGCTTCCAATTGTTTATAAAGCCTCGCGGCTTGTTGATTGCATGCATATGCTTTATCCGCTGACCGTTATTTGGTATCGAGGGCAATAAGGAATTAATGAAAATATTTGAAACCAATAACTTTATAGAGATTTACCGTTAGTAAGTCATCTTTCGACAAAAAATATGGCTTTAAGTTGTAGTTTTAACCAAATTATTCAGTCGGATTGCTGTGTTCAAGCATTCCTCAAAGTAAAGCAAATGTGCAAAAGGGACATTCAAGGTCACAAGAAGTTTATTCAACTAAGCCGCTCAAAAGTAACAACAGAAGCCGAACTAATTCTGGCTAGGGCAGGTCAGTTTCTATGGATTAGTTGCTTTCCTTTTTCGCCATTTTCAGGTTTAAATTATAAGTCAACTGTGCAAGTAATTTACAACAATGAAAATCATTTGACTTAACCCTATTCAGACTGGGGGGGGGGGGGGGGGGGGCTTTTCGAACCCCCCCTCCAGTAAAATTGTGATAACTCTAACACCGAAATAGCTATGAGGCTGAAATTTTCTGACTTTTCCTAAAATTTATCTAGGCACATTTTGGTATCCATAACATGTCAGTGTGATTAATCATGTTGCCATGGCAACCGGTTTTTGACACATAGGTTTTCAAAATATTAAAATATGGTGAATTTTTTATTTTAAGATCTTGTTCTTTGACTTATAGTGCATTTTCTTGTTAGAATAGTTTCTTCTTGGGACTAGTTCTTGAAAGACATCAAAAATTTTTAACATCAAATATTTGGGGGGGAGGGGTAGGTAAATTTTTGCTCTCTTTTACGTATATTTATTATGTTTTAATATTAAAGGGATGATTTTACAGTTATATTTGATATTTTAAGTATCTGGATGGAAAAATATCAAAGAAACGTCGGAAAAACAAAAATGACGTCATTGTGACGTCATAATTGGGTGTGGCAGGTCAAAACTGGGTGTGAGGTTTCCTTATATGGAGGTGAACATTGTGTCAAAATTTCATGGTCCTAGCCTTACTGGTTCCAGAGATATGAAGGGGGGGGGGTCCGAGGAGCCCCCCCCCCCCCCAGTCACAGATTGCCAAAAAAAGCCCAGTCTGAATAGGGTTAAAGGAATGTTTGACTTTGCACTGGAAGCTTTGAGTACATTCTTTGTGTGTGCGCGTCACCGGCATTTGTTGGGCATCGGCTGGAGGGGAAGAAGCAAGTACTGTCACAATCACGAGGGAAAGCCGCCCATTGGTGACCGAACAATCGACAAAGGACATTCTCGTCAAATCCATTTCATGTCTTCAAAGCTAGTTCCTGTTGGAGCAGATGTGTTACTTGCCCTTTTCGCGTGCAAGGCAAGAAAAGGGGAACCTTTGAAAGGCCGGTACACACTAGGGGACATGTTGCGGGGATGTGAAGCAGGGACATGTTGCAGCGACAGTTTTTCTCGTGTGACATCCCCGTTTTTGCGAAAGAGTTCTGTTGCGGGGACAAAATTGTGTCCCCGCAACATGTTGCATGAAATTCAGCTGGTTTGAATTCGTGTGTCATCAAGCGGGAACAAAATGACCTCCATTTCGTTGTCGCATCGTGCGCACCGCTCTTGCAAATTGTCCCCGCCACAAAATAGAAATGAACCAATAAAAACGGGCCATTGATTATCCCATGAGCCTTTAGTAGCAGGCTCCCTCAGTGACATTTGTGATTTTATACCTCAATCCGCTTTGTGTGCACCAGCTTTTCCTTCTGTCCCTGTACAATGCGCCTATGCTGTGCACACGAAGAGGCCTGTTCCCGCTTTATGTTCCCGCAAAATGTCCCTTAGTGTGTGCAGTAATGTAATGGGATAATCAATGGCGCGTTTTTATTGGTTCAGTTCTATTTTCTAGCGGGAAGTCCGGGGACAGTTTGCAAGAACAGTGCACACGATGCAACATCGAAATGGGGGTCATTTTGTCCCCGCTTCATGACGCACGAATTCAAACCAGCTGAATTTCATGCAACGTGTTGTGGAGACAAAATTGTGTCCTCACAACAGAACGTTTTCGCAAAACAGGGATGTCATACGAGGAAAACTGTCGCTGCAACATGTCCCCGCTTCATGTCCCTTCAACATGTTCCCTAATGTGTGCCGGCCTTAATAGTAATTAGTGATTTTTAGGGATCAGCGAGATTCCATTCTTCTGTCGCTGAAGTATAAGTTCAGTTGTTTTAACCCTCGGACTTACACGCAAACGTATACCCCCACCGTGGTACAAGGGGGGGGGGGAGGTTGTTGCACCCCCCCCCTTGGGTTTTTGCGATGTTGCAATATTTCGGAAATATTTTACATCTAATAGATAGCCCGCGATGTGCTCTACAAGAAAACGTAAATATTATGGGTTGTGACGCTGCTGGGGTCCGCGACGTCATCCAAAATGGCCGCCAAGACGGCCGCCATCTTGGATTTTACTAAAAATTCAAATTTATCGGGAAAACGTGGAAATTGCAAATATTGTTGGCTAGAGATTCAAAATAACATACAATTAAACATTTTAATGCGTTTGGTAGCATTTTATATGTTTTTTCACTGAAAACAGGTGAAAAATACGAATTTTTGTTCAAAAATGGCTTGACCACATGTTACTTATGACGTCATATCTCGTCCCCGCCCCCCCCCCCCCCCCCCCCGCCCCCGTAAGTCCGAGGGTTAAATAAATGTTACTGAAATTTTCGACTGGGCCATCTGGTACTGGATTATTGTTGATCACTGCTTTTGCAATAAGGAAGTAGAGTAGTATTATAAGTCACGCTAACATTGACGCGCATATTATTTAATTATTATTATTATTAATATAATTATTATTATTTATTATTTAATTATTTTTTGCCCATATATATTTTGATTCTAGCAATCTGAACGTCCTTGACAAACAATCACAGGCTTCTTTCTTTTGTCGAAATTAAACGTCTGATTTCATCATCTTTTTTAAGCCTATATACTATTCTATTTTCGACAGATCAAGGCAAAGTAAAGATTCGTTCTTTTTTCCCGGCAATCTGCTTATAAAGAGATGCTTTCCAGTTAAAATTTTGCCACGAGCTTGCAACAATCTAATAATCAGAATGAAACAGGGTTATCACGTTGGAATGTTAATTTATGCTGTTTGCGAGAAAAACTGTGTTGTTTGTTACGATGCGTTTCTCGAAACTTAATCTTGAGTTAAACTCGACAATCTAACAAGAACCGGGCAACAAATAGCACTGAGTTTGACAATTTAAAAGACATATTTAAAATAAAATATTGTTTGGTTTTCCCCGTTTCAAATAGAAAATTTTAGATTTAAATTTCCTGTGGATAACTGAAAATATTCAGCAAAAGCCCGTGCGCGCGCGTCGGCGTCACGCCATGGTCACGCAGTTTTTTAGTCTATTTCTACCGGTTCACCTTCACCGTTTTCAGTCCAAGATAATAATTAGTCGTTTTAATTTCTTGTCTTTCACTTGTGGATTAAAAAAAAAAACGAAATCGGTAAAAAGAGTGTAAGATTATAATCTATATTGTTGAACTTTTTCCTTCTCATAAGAATAGAATCGCGTATAATTCGTCGGAGAAGGAATGGGAAAAGGATACCGGCTGCTCTTTAAAAACCAATTTCAGCAAAATTCAAAGCTGGAAATTATTTCTAGCCATATAAATGTACTTTTCTAACCTTAATGGTATTTTTATACAGTAATAATTTGAGTTTCCAGTTTCAAAGCTGATTTTATGTGACCCATTTGTCGGAGAGCAAATATGGCCATTTCAGTAAATTGTCAATTTTTGACAATCTCCAACAAAACCTAAAAGTGATTTGCCCGCAGAAGTTTTTCGATATTATGAAAATACAATACCCAGACTTTACTTAGGAATATAAAAGGTTAAAAAATTTTGACCACTTTGGCCGAAAACATCAACTGAAATTGGATAATTTTGGTAATTTTTCAGCACCACCAAACCACCCTCTTTGTTCAAAACTATTTCTCAGCTGTTAAGCAAAATCTGCGAATAATGTTGTTATATTTTAAAAGAAGAAGGGTTGGCTAGCAAAGAAATGTTATTACATTTAAACATTCTGCTGCTTTTGATATGATCAGGGACCTGCAAAGTTGGTTAATTTTAGAAAATTCAATGGTCAAAACTGGCTCCCTGGGGGGTCAAAATTTAATTAGCTGTCACGTGATCATATGAGATTTAAAAGACAAAATAATATCGATTTGATTACTTGCTCATGACTACCTTTCACCACACCAAGTTTGAGGTAGGGTTGCTTCTGGCCATTTCCAAAAATCCTTGACTCATTCGTGGACTGGCTCTTAAGCCTCTTTAAAAGTTTATCCTTTTCATTTTTTTGGATTTATCAGTATTGATTGCTATCAACTGTGATTTTTTTAAGACTCTACCATGTCATAAATTGGTCATGAATTGACCTTTGTAAAAAATTAGACTACGAGCAGTCTCTCTTTCCCAGCGTTAGTCCGTCGAGCGAGAAACTAAAAAACATTAGAGAACGGATAATGGACGCGCGAAACTGGGGGCGAGGCAGGCGCGCGGGAAAAGAGAGACTACAGACAAAGCCCAAGCGTTTGACTTACGCGTTGTTCTCACAACTCAAAAGTCTGATTGGTTCTTTATCGAAGATCTGTCAACAAGCGTAACGCCGCGGTGACCAGTTGTCAACACTCGAGATCAATGTCATGGCTGACAAGCTCCAGGAATGTTTATCTCGATTTCCCATTGTTCAAACCAGCGTTGAAACCAGAGCAGATCGAAGCGCTTGAAGCTCCTATCGAAGGATGCGATGCCCTCGCTATTTTGCCTACTGGGTTCGGAAAGAGCCTTATGTATCAATCGTTTTGCCAAACAAAACTCTCTTCGAACCCGAAAGCGAGTGTTCTTGTGATTTCGCCGCTCAACAGTATCGTGGTCGAACAAGTCAACGAATTAACTGAACTTAGCCTTCCTGCCATCCATTTGAAGGAGAACGACGCAGATTGCATGAAAGCCATCTCTGAAGGGAATTTTAGATTTATGTTTTGTTGTGCTGAGGCCTGTTTATCGGAGGAATTTCAAAATTTGTTGAATCAGAAAACACAAGGCCGGATATCCAAATGGTGGTTGTTGACGAATCTCACACGATGTAAAATGGGATTGGCAGGCCTGCAGGACTCTTACCTCATGTTTTAAATGCCATTTGTTCCTTCTATAGGTTTTGAACGGGTATTCTACATTTAGCCGTTGGTTAAGGAGGATTTTTGTTTAGAATGAACTTTTAAACCTTTCAAAAGCCGCGTGCAACGGACTAGTGGTCAAGTCTGTCGGTTGTGGTTTCCCGTGGTGTTGCGCTTGTAGATTTTGACCTCATTTTAGCGTCCCTTTTTGCCTGGCGGTTGGTGTGTTGTTTTCGCCTTTAATATTGGCATGTAGAGTTTTATGTAGGAAAGGTTTAAATTTCTCTAACTTTTCTCTCTAAAATACCGGAAAGGATCTGAAATGATCTGTTGGCCGTGAATGTCTTTCCTGCTATTAATGTCACGCTGGGCCCAGCTATTTTAGTTATGTCTTTGCAGGATTTTAATTTTCAGGATCCAAGCTTTATAGCAGACAGAGTTGTAACTTAATAAGCTATTCAACTTGTAGAAAGTTGAAGTTTGTCTCAGTCAAGGCTGTAATTTTAGGTTCCATTCGCTACGCTTTATAGTTGCGTGGAGCTCGCTGTTTATACTAAAAACTCCGTCGGCAATTTTGATAATCTAGTGACTGCTTCGTTTACGCCACTATGTCATTCAAGTGTAAAATGGGGTTGGCACTCTTCCCTTATGTTTTATAAAATGCCATTTGCTCCTTCCATAGGTTTTGAGCGGGTATTCTACATTTAGCCGTTTGTTATAAAAAGGAGGATTTTAGTTTAAACTGAATTTTTAAACCTTTCAAAAGCCGCATGCAACGGACTGAAGGTCAAGTCTGTCGGTTGTGGTTTCCCGTGGTGTTGCGCTAGAATAACTTTTGAAGTTACGTCTACGGACGCGGCAAAAATCGTGGCAAGAAGGTTCCTTTGCTGGCCGGTCTACCTCTTATGGCTTTTTTCGGATAATCGTTCGAAGAGCTCATCTCTTTCGCGGCATTTTACTCTCTTCGCGCTAAAAGGGATTTGGTTTCGGGTAGATCTCCCGCATTGCGATGACATGTAGATTGACAGGATGTCAAAAGAAGTAAATCTGATACCGAAAAATCACTCGACCGTGAAAGTGCATTCGCTTGGGCTTTGTCTGTAGTCTCTCTTTTCCCGCGCGCCTGCCTCGCCCCCAGTTTCGCGCGGCCATTACCCGTTCGCTAATGTTTTTTAGTTTCTCGCTCGACGGACTAACGCTGGGAAAGAGAGACTGCTCGTAGTCTATAAAAAATGGCTGTTGTCTCTTTATGTGTAAAAGTAGTAAACAGCAGTGAACATAATCACTTTTATCGAGATCATAACATAATAAAAGAAGATAAATATTAACTATACCCATTGGAATATCTGTATAATAACGGACTTTTTATTCAATTACTGGAGAGAAAGAGTACTTACAGTTGTCCAACATTTGCCGGCAATGGTCCTGGCACAGATGACAGCTGCTTCCCTGAACATTTGACGTCTATCAAGGATCGATCAAATCTATAGGGTACACAGTAACATGGCCTGGGACATGCTGAATAAAGAGGACAAATGAAAATATGTTAGTCATCGTTTAACACACAACATGGAACAGTGATATATACGTATGCTGTAAAAGCTCTATTCCCCCTCCCATTCGGCTCTATTAAGCTGCCCCCTTAAATAGGCCACACCCTTAGATTTCAAATTTGTAGTAACGACCTTTCTTCTCCTTATCAAGTCCCATCCTCCCAATAAAGTGGTATAAACTAACAAAGTGGTTTATATTGTCGAAAACCCCACAAGAGGACACCGAAACTCCAACTTTGGTTTCTTGACGTAAGTAGAGGTTTTAGTTCGTTTATGGAAAAAAGGTCATTAATGTCCCCTAACTAGTGCGTGGGGGGGGGGGGGGGGGGGGGGGGGAGTTCGTGTTACTCTGACTTTTCCTTTATTTGCGTGTTATATTTCACACGTGATATTAGAATGATATATTTCACACTGCCGCACCCAAAGTTCTGTCGAATAACCTCTTCCCATGCAAGAGGTGATACCAGTATTTACATTCACATATATGTTTAAAAGGTGTCAAATTTATGTTTTATAGTATAGGAAATCACTCGAGTTCGAGAGCAATTCGTCATTAGTGGGTACTCGTGAATTAAGTAGAATGTCAAAAATTCGAACTCTCAGAGAAATGCGAGCGCTTAATGGCTGATCAAGTTCATTATAAATCGTAAGAATTTAGCTGCTCCATACACGCAGTTGGATCCGAGCTCTATTTCTCATAGATGCACAGCTAGAAAGTATAGAGCACTGGTATCCTGGATGTTGCTAACTGCTTTTTTAAAACTTGAGTCGGAGAAATTTAGACGTCCGAAGAATGTAGCGTTTCCCGGACAATTTCACTTCTATGTGGTAAGATTCCTCCAGCAGTGCTATGCTTTTGTTTGATAGAAGTTAAACAGTAGCAGAGAAGAAGTGACGATGGATACAGAAAAAAATAAAATATTAAATGCTCTTCAAAAGAGTGTCATAAAAAGGAGAAAAAAAGAGAAACGATTTCACACTTTAAAGCATATAGAACACTTCCGCCAGAGTTAAGTTATTCTTTTTCTTTTTAAAACGAAGTGGTAAGCGAATTAAAAAAAAACTGAATTGCTGAATTGTTAAAGAAATATCAGCCGAAACGTGTACAGTTTTTCATTAAACCAGGTTTGTCAAAACAAAACGTTTCCATAATCAAAAAGATACAAAAATTACTGGATATATTACCCAAAGTTTCCTTCACTCGTGAAATATATGTTAGTTCTGTTTGTCTATATAGCTAATCAAAGTAAAGTTTAGATTTCCAGACCGCCATTATAGTCAAGTTTGTGTTCATTGTAGAATGGTTATGTCTATGCGAGTCGTTTTGGATGGTCATGGTTTTGCGACTTGGCTTGGCGTAAGTACGGCGAATGAAAAGGAAGAAGAGGAACTCTTATCCTAAAAGAAGATGATGTAAGAGAAAATGTAATTGTAAAATAGTGTTTTTTTGTCCATTATTCAGGCTATACCACTGTTTGCTGAAGTATTGTAAATGTACCGCAGTGTTTTTGTTCAATATAAAGTATAATTATATAGATAATAATTATATAATTATATAATTATATAGATAGGCTTAGCCTAACAGCGGAGCTCTCTGAACAGAAACGATAATGATAAGCTTAACTTGGGTGAAAGGTCGGAAGCACAAGAAAAATTAGAATTAAGATTGACGACCAGACTATTTTTCAATTTTAGCAATTCTCAAAAACAGTAAGCGTATAACCCGGCCGTCTGCACAGTACATTTAGACTGCACAAATTCCACAATAGCTCACAAAACAACATTTTGTCGGTCTAGAATAACTATGACTAATTTCCGAATAAAATACATCTGTTGCGTTTGGAAAATTACCCGAGAAACTGATTTGGAAATGATGAGTTGCCAGTAGCTCAATTATGAGAGTCACAAGCTTCACAAACATTCGGATGACACCGGGAGAAATCAATTTGCGACTGTGTTGTGATGTCATTCCTTATGTCCCTTACAGTGGCCCGACAGTTCTCGGTGCCACTGTGAAAAGTTGCTTTATTTCGAAAAACCCATAATTTTGCCATAAGTATGGTCTTAATGAAAAAGCGCGCTCGCATGTCATTCTCGTCGTAAGCAGAAGTCCATATGTAAAAGAAAATAGTCTTAACATTAACTAAAAACCTAGTATTGAGTAGTGCCGATAGGGTGGGAGTGAAAACACCCCACACCCGTCCACAGGTTCAAATTTTAATCTAGCTTGGAAAGGCGTGGTAACCAGTTATCCGGTTTCACATCTGCATTACCATTGCTAGACCAGACACCCAAGATTCGCATTCTTGACACCGACGTCAGGCCATAAGGATTGTCCGCATGTGAGCACCAAGCTCCTAACCTCATGGCATTTAATTTAGTCCCTGTACCTCGTATTTGTAAAGTGAGGTAAACAATATGTCTTAAGAAAAAATGTGGCAAATTTTAAAACGCTTTCCTCAGGCTTCTGGAAGGAGAAAACCTTCAATAATATCATCCTTTCTCACACTGGTAGCCAAAACATCTGCGCATACAATGTACAAAAGTGGAGACTGGGTATCTCCCTGCTTCCCCCGCTCCCCCCCCCCCCCCCCCCCCCCCACTCGAGTGGAATTTCTTTGGTCAAAAAACCATTACAATGACAGTATAATGTAGACATCCACTGCTGGAAATTGGGGCCAAATCCAAAACGACTCAAAACATTGGTAAAAAGTTTACCAATGTTTCTCTACCCTATCAAAGGCTTTCTCTTGATCAATATTCAGCAAGATACCAGTTTCATTGGTAATATTTATATAATCTAGAGTGTCACGCAAGGGAAATAAATTCTCAAAAATCGTCCTACCTGGGACGGAACAAGTTTGATCTTCTTGAATAATCGAGGGTGGTAACACTTTTGAAAGTCTGTTTGTAAGAGCTTTTGAACAAATTTTGTAATCAACATCGAGTAGCGAAATGGCTGGGTCACCAATTTTTGAGGTTTTTTCTATCATCTTTCTTGTAAAGTAATCTAGTCACGCTTCCTTGCATTGAATCACTGAAAGAATTATTTTCCAAACTAAATAGGGCCAAAAAGATCCCAGAATTTAGCGTAAAATTCTTGAGGTAATCCGTCTGAACCGGGGGGTTTCCCTGAAGAAAGTCCACGCATTGCGTGGGTAATTTTAGCCAAAGATAAAACTGATTCTTCGCAGGGTAAAATTTCGCTCTCACTTAATCTGTTTTCAAGTTTGCTCAAAAATTAGGTTTGGACTGTTAAATTAACAGGTTCTTGCGAGTACAAATTACGGTAAAAAATCGAAATGAGCCAGAGTCTTGTGAAAAGACTTTAACACCGGCAGAGTTATAAATAGAATGAACAGTATTTTTATGAGCCGTGTTCCTTCGAGCGTAAAAAAAAATTTGGTAGGTTTTTCACCTTCTTCAAGCCATTTGACTCTGCTACCAATTTGGTTTCCTCTCATTTGGGATAAATTAACGGCTCGAATTTCTCTTTCAAGCGTTTCTATGGTGGTTTTCGCTGAGTTACACCCTTCAATAAGAGCCCGTTTTGCTTCGATCAAAGAAATTATAGTTGCGTGGCCTTATCGCGATTAAATATGCGTTGTTTACTTCGACCAAAATCTATAGCAGCTAATGTTATAGATTCTTCAAGAAAATCCCACCAAGCTTGAATGGAATTAAATGCTTCCCGGTACAATACATGTTTCTTAATAATTTCTGAGATCATAGCGGAGCACTTGCCAGGCCGAAGGCCTGGCTGCGCAGCCCCATACTCACAGAACCAGAACCTGTGCCCTTCATTTTTCATGGTCATGGCTAGCGGAATGTTTCGCGGGCGCGCGTGTGCCCGCCTTCCGTCCGCCGTCGCGCAGGACCGGACTACTGAAGCTCCGCCGTCGCGCAGGACTAGCTCGCGGGCGCGTATGACGTCGCAAAACATTCGCGCACGACGTCATGTTGAAACCAAGGCGAGGCTTTGTTTTTCGCGCGGTTACACGGCCGAATGTCACGTCAGCAAGAAAAACACTTTGATGTTTTGCTGTGAATTTACTAAGCGGAGAAAACCGTTTAAATTAAAGGCGTTATTTCCCTGAATATTTCGCGGTTTGCTACTCAAGACAAGGATACTAATTAAGGGATACTCAGAAGCCGCTTTAGTGGAAAAAGACGAGCTTTCAGGGATAAAATCTTGCTTCAAGGAACTTCATGTATTACGTTTTTATCAAATGCGGGAGATGTTTGTTTTCTACGGATTTCAGAACCAGAAGCGGAGATTTGAATTTCCAAGCAAGCGAGGGACTTAATGGTAAAACAGATTACAGTTTTCGATGAGAATTTATGTTGATATCAATCTGTGAGTGACTTTTTATTGGTGTTATTGTTAGTTTTGGAGAATCGATTTTAAAACGTGCTTAAATTCAGTTGTATCGATGTCTTGAATTTCATCAAAGAAAGCTTGAACTCGATGAGCTATAATTAAATGGTACGCGTTTTGCTTTTAAACGTAAACTAATGGAGATTTGAATAATTTTTTTCGAAAGAAGATTGTGTTGTCCATTTTTATGTGTTTGTTCATTCATTAGATAGTTTGAAAAGCGATTTTATGTAAACAAAACAAGACTTTGATTTTATAGTACAGTTCTATCTTCACTCGCATCGCCTTATGCGAATATGTTTGTGTATTTTTGAAATTTTTGATTTTCAAATCAGTTTCTCGGGCAATTTTTGACAAACAAAAACTGTATTTTATTCGGAAACTAGTGGTACTAGTTATTCTAGACAGAGAAAAGTTGTTTTTGTGAACTTTTGTACGGTCTATAAAAATGTACTGTGCAGACGGTCGCGTAGTACTGTTTTTGAGAATTGCTAAAATTGAAAATAGCCCCTTCGTCAATCTTAATTCTTGTGCTTCCAACCTTTCACCTTAGTTAAGTTTCACCTTAGTTAAGCTTGTTCAAAGTGCGACGCTGTTAGGCTTGGGCTATCTATATATATTACAACATAGCTGTTAAACTCATCGCTACACACAGACTACCCGAATTAGAACCAAAAATACTATTTCCTTGGCTATAAGGAGCACATCAAATAGTTTTAGACGAATCTACACCAAATGGACCAGGATTAGTCTCAAATCTCGCGAAAGATCAATAGCTTCAAATTTTATTCTATGATTTGCAGTCTCATATGTCATTTTTCCCATACATGCAGTTATTTCTTCATATTGACCTTTCAGTCTCCCTGACAAGAACAATTATTTACGAATATAAATATAATATATTTGTCTGTGTTTTAAAATAGTCTTTTTTAGGGGTCAAAAAAAGCTTGGGCCACGCGCGCCAAGATTGGTCTTTTTTAGGGGTTTAATTCAAAATATCCGACGAGCATCCGCCCCTTTCATACGGGAGTCCCTCCGCCCCCCCCCCCCCCCCCCCCCCCCGGGGCCTCGCCATTATCCGCTCGCTAATGTCTTTCGTTTCTCGCTCGACGGACTAAGCTGGGTAGGAGAGACTGCTCGTAGTCTAATATCTGTCATGTTTGATATTTTTTTGCCTCGCGAGACAAATTCCTCATCGTGTGCGGGCGCCGCGAGAATCTGGCTGAGCCAAATTAATCGATTAGCCAATAAAATTGCATGGCGAGCTCACGTGATTTCAAGCTCAACATTCAAGATGACGGACAGGAGTGTTTTGTTTGGGACAAATGCATTGATATGACTCTAAGTCATACCAAGGGTAAAACACACAAAACCCCTCCCCCCCCCCCCCTTTCCTGGCGCGCCCCTCGCGTTCTCGCGCGCTTTCCCCTTCGAACGCTTGCCACGCAGGCTACTGTACTGAGCCGTTAGAAAAGAAGCATATAGAACCAAGCGGTAAAGTGGTCCATGGCCAAAAAAGGCAGGTTTCAATGATGCTGAAAAGAAATGATAATCTGTCCAAACAAGTCTGGTTGCCCTTTTCGCCCTATTGTTTCGTCTGTAAACACTTATAACTATAACCTTGCATCTTATCTTGTACGCGTTCTTCAACCTTTCTCCACCAACCGGTTTACAGTAAAGGATTCTTTTAGTTTTGCTGAATGGGCCAAGTCATATAATCACAACAACGAGTTCATGTGCTCCTTTGATGTTAGCTCGCTGTTCACCAACGTTACACTTGATGAGACAATACAGATCTGTTTAGACAAATTATATGCCTTATACCTAATCTTCCTATTTTACCTCGCCCTGTTTTGAAAAATCTACTTGTTTTTGCCACCAAGAGGAGCCATTTTGTTTTTGATAGCCAGTACTATGATCAGGTTGACGGTGTTGCCATGGGCTCTCCTTTGGGCCCGGTTTTAGCAAATATATTTATGTGTCATTTTGAGGACAAGTGGGTGATGGATAACAGCGATTGTCCTACTGTCTGGTTTAGATACGTTGATGACACTTTCACCTTATTTCGCAACAAAGGCACAGCTATTAAATTTCTTCATTATCTAAACATCCGGCATGTGAACATTCAATTTACCATAGAATTTGAACAGAACCAAGAAATTATATTCCTTGATGTCTCCGTCAAACGCCATAACAACTCCTTTTCAACATCCATCTACCGCAAGAAAACTTTCACTGGACTTTATACTAAATGGGACTCATTCACACCTCGAAAGTACAAGATTAACCTCATCCGAACACTCACGTATCGCTGTCTCCGCATCTATTCCTCACCCTCTTTGTTGCACTCTGCCTTAGATGATCTGAAGAATCTTTTGTCACGCAATGGTTACCCCCGGGGTATTATTACTTACAACATGAACGATGTTGTGACCAGAAGCCGAAACAAGTCAAAAGATCCTGTCACTACGGTACCCAAAAGAGATGTTTTCATCGTTTTACCTTATCTAGGGTTCCACAGTAAAGTCGTTACACAGCAACTTAAATCCTATATCTGCAAGTTCTATGGTTGTTTTAACCTTAGAATTATTTTTCGAAACAGTCGCCGGATTAACCCTATTCAGACAGGGGGGGGGGGGGGGGGGGGCGGAAAGTGCCCGCGCCGACATTGAACGTTTATAACTTCTAAGCCTTTCTACCAACAGCCTTGAAACTTCTCGACTTTTCATAAAATTTATCTGTGAACATTTTGGCAGAAAGAATGTTGTCAAAGAATATTTGACGTTGCCATGGCAACCACATTTTGACGGATGCTTTTTGCTCATTTTGAGAGATGAGTATTTCCTCTGTTTATTTTATGTTATTCTGTTTTACACTGATCTTTATTATGGAATTAAACACCAAATGATGCATTGTTGTCTTCCTTGATCCAAAATTAAAAAAAGTAAGGAGGCGTTTCCATGGTAACCGTAGTTAAAGAGGCTTTTTTGTAGTACTTTCAAATTTCACTTTTTTCTACCTTTTATCGCATATTTTTTTGTTTTTGTTTTTTACTCTTTGCTTGATTTAAATGTTAATCTTTTAATTTTGAGTGATTTTGGGTATTTTTAGCGCATATTCCGTGCTCAGGATACTATTCCAAATCCAAGATGGCGGATCCAAGATGGCGGCGATGTTGTTTTTTCTTTATTTTTTGTTATTTTAGCTTTATTTATTTTTTATGTATTTTTTTAGAATAAATACAATTAATAATTAAATAGATACTTTATAATTCTTTTTCTTTATTAGCTTAACTATTTTTACATTCCCTTCTCCTCCTCTCATATCGTACCGCCGATGCAACAACCTGCGTGACATTTTAGTCAGAGCCAAACACCGCAGACCACCCCCCCAAACACCAGGAGCTTTCCGCTGTAACAGAAATAGGTGCAAAACGTGTCCTTTTATCTCAGAGGGAACCACGTTTTACACCTTTTTCTCTACAAACGAACAACAACGAATACGACACCACATCTCTTGCTCATCTACGAATCTCATATATATGATACAGTGCTGCAGATGCAAAGTACAATACATAGGAGAGACTAAACGACATCTCAGCGACAGATTTGGCGAACACAGACGCGCAATCGAAAAAGCCATTAACCAACATCACATTCATCAGCCTACCGCCGTTTCAGATCACTTTACTCTTCCTGGCCATTCAATCAATGACATAGAACTCATTCCCCTTGAACTCATTAACTCTGACAGAGACGCCATTCGTAAGGCCAGAGAAGCATTTTTAATTTCCAAGGGCAAGACTCTTGAACCCTATGGGATGAACAGACGCGATGAAACTTAATATATTTCTATTTTTATAATAGCTTTTGTAAACGTTTCTACTGTTTATTTTTGTTAACCAATCATATTTAATCTTTCATTTGAATCATTTTATATCTTGTAACCGTTTTATTCCATTTTTACTTAGCTCTTTGTAGCCCCTGATGAAGGTTAGTTTTGCCTAACCGAAATATTGGGCAATAAAATACCCTTTATAGCTGTCCGATCAGCCTTGCATTCAGTTTTAAGTTTTATTCAATACTACTGCTGATCCTGATCTACTCCAAGATCCGGCTTCACTTCGCCGTGCTGTTTGTCCAAGTGGTCCTTGCTTTATTTGAGAGTTAACTATTTTTATCCAGATTTGCCCAAAATGTATATATGTATAAACGTTGTTGAAGAAAATATTGCGATTAGCAAGGTTTAGCAGTTGAAATACATCAGTTGCATTGTGGGAAATAACAGTTGTAGCACTGAAGCATTGTGGGCCACAAAATGGCTGCGCCCATGTTTCGTTGATTTAGTTTTAGCTTAAGTACCAATATATACATTAAAAATGTTTTCCAACATCATCAGAGAAAACATTATTGTCATTATTCAAAACAATTTAGAGATAGGTACGGCAAACACTTTCTGTGAAGGAACTGTCAATATATGACGTAATTATGACCTCATAGAAGTTGTCATAACAACATAATTATGTGGATCGATAGAATTTCGGACATACAATGTCTCCTGAAAATTTGGTGTCCATACCTACTTTCCTGTAGAAGTTACGAAGGGGGGGGGGGGGGGGGGCGGAATCCGCCCCCTCCCCCGGTCTCAGAAGATCCAAAAAAGCCCGGTCTGAATAGGGTTAAGTCTTTTTTCCACTACAAGGACAGACTTAGCCGCTCTCTCATGTCAAAGGTCGTTTACAAGGCAAGCTGTTAGGACTGTGACGATTTTTAAATAGGAAAAACAAAGCGTAGGTTACATGACAGAAAAACTGAACATTTTAAAGCACTCACGAAGGGTTGTCACGCATCAGCCATTGCAGATCACATGACTTCAACGGGCCACAACATTAAATGGAATCATTTTGAATTGTAGAATTAAGGAGACATTATTGATTAAGGATTTAAAACCAGCTTTAAATGAAAATGTGGGTAGTGAGAAACTTTTTCTTTACTAGCCTTGAATATATGTTTATATTTTCTAGCAGACTTTAAGATAGGTCTGTTTAACAAATTTACACCGGTTTTCCGTGGTGTGGACTCTTATTTACCACGATTTACGTCATCACATGGTCAAAATGTTGTGGACTCACGAGGCGCAGCCGAGTGAGTCAGCAACAAATTTTGACCATGTGATGACGTAAATCGTGGTAAATAAGAGTCCACACCACGGAAAACCGGTGTAAATCTGTTTTTTACCACAATATTTGAAGAAATAATACGGGGAAAAATCGAAGTTTCGTTACAAAACGTGACTGCTAAGAAAGCGCGAGCGTTGTCTACAACTTCCTCGCAATCTGATTGGTTTATTTTTTCAAGCGCGCGCTTTTTTAGGCATTGCGTGATGTTAGCGTCAGCACCGTTGTCTGTACTCTCATTTAAAACCCGCATCGACCAATCAGATTGCGAGTTAAGCGGCAATTGTGGTAAAAATATTATTATTTTTTCACTATTGTCATTTCTTTTAAATTAGGTTCCAGTCTTTCTCCATAGCATTTAAATTTTATTGTGTTATATCCAACCGTCACTTCTGAAGATGTATGCTGAAGCATACGAAACGTCAAGTCATTAATCAAAGTTTTTTACAACATGCGTTGTTTTGTCATGTTTATAACCGCAGTGTGTATTTTATTTCTGTTAAAGTTGAAATGGCCGAAGAATAAGGACACGTTTATAAATGCTATTTATGCGGCCGCAGATAGTAATAGAAAAGTTTATACCCGTTGGACGAATACTCGAGAGTAAGCAGCTCTTGATCTCTAATTTATCAAATTGCAGCCTATATACTCTCCAAACTTTACAGTATATAATCAATATCGATCCCTCAGAATATAGACTCAAAGACAGGATTTTTGCTCAAAACTAAATTCGAGTTGTCATCTTCAGGACCTTTTGTTCTGCTTTGCTTGTATGAACGCGTGTCGATAAACGGCACAGTAACATCTGTAAAACTGCAAAGACCACTTGAACAAACAGTAGCAAAATGTAGTTTGATCTTTGAGCACAGTAACAGTAACAGTAATTAACAATTTATTCCCATAAAAATGAATGTATACAGGTAGATTTTTAATAATTAAATGAAAATTGGGAGGAAGACTAAAGAAACCCTTGTGGGCTTTAAGTTTAAGATTTATCTAAAAAATATTCATCCGGTATCAGACGCTGGTGTTTGCTTATATAATTGTAATTAATTGTTAGGTAATATAAATACGGTTGTTTAACCCCCGGGGGGGGGGGGGGGGGGGGGGTTACTCTGCAATGTTTTAGCTGGGGGTGCTTCGCTGGGACCTAAGAACCTGTATCCCATCTCAGATCTCAAATTTTTCATTTTCACTACCCCATCTCAGACCAAACAGTTAAATTTGGTAAAAGGCTCTTTATACAAATCAAAGGCTGCTTGCGAGCCAAGTCGTGAATATGAAACAGCTATCGGACCTTTTCCTACCCTACACAAGGTGGGTACTCTTAGATTGTACATGTTATGACTACTTCCCTCGTCATGTTGCAGATCCACTTACCAATATCTTTTACCAAAGAAGGACCTCTAAAACCTTCGTGTGTATACGTAGCTGAGAAAGTCCTGGGTTATTCTCCAGAGCGTTTAGCAAACACGTGGCAAGTAAAATCCACTGTGATTTTTATCAACCAAGTCCGTGCTGCGCAATCTCAGCTCGGCATTTATGTTTGTCATCCTCACACGAAGGAATGTGTTTACTGGCGAAAATGAAAATTACCGGACAAACTTACCTTTTCCTTCATTACTAATGTCAGATATCCTTGCCAAACAATAATAACAAGTAAAAGAACCCCAACGTTTTCCCAAACCAACGTTTCAGCTCATCGAGCATTCGTAAACACAACGATCATAATGGCTGACTTGGTTTTCTCCCATGTACTTCATGTATGTAATTACCGAAGTGTAAAATATCAACAATTTAATATAAATTTAATATAAAGTTTACGATGAGCGAGTGACTTTTCTCCAGTAACCGCGATAAGTCGTATTCACGACTTAATATATATAGATAGCCCAAGCCTAACAGCGTCGCACTTCGAACAAGCTTAACTAAGGTGAAACTTAACTAAGGTGAAAGGTTGGAAGCACAAGAATTAAGATTGACGAAGGGGCTATTTTCAATTTTAGCAATTCTCAAAAACAGTATTACGCGACCGTCTGCACAGTACATTTTTATAGACCGTACAAAAGTTCACAAAAACAACTTTTCTCTCTCTAGAATAAATAGTACCACTAGTTTCCGAATAAAATACAGTTTATGTTTGTCAAAAATTGCCCGAGAAACTGATTTGAAAATCAAAAATTGCAAAAATACACAAACATATTTGCATAAGGCGATGCGAGTGAAGATAGAACTGTACTATAAAATCAAGTCTTGTTTTGTTTACATAAAATCGCTTTTCAATCTATCTAATGAATGAACAAACACATAAAAATGGACAACACAATCTTCTTTCGAAAAAATTTATTCAAATCTCCATTAGTTTACGTTTAAAAGCAAAACGCGTACCATGTAATTATAGCTCATCGAGTTCAAGCTTTCTTCGATGAAATTCAAGAGATAGGCACGTTTTAAAATCAATTCGCCAAAACTAACAATAACACCAATAACAAGTCACTCACAGATTGATATCAACATAAATTCTCATCGAAAACTGTAATCTGTTTTACCTTTAAGTTCCTCGCTTGCTTGGAAATTCAAATCTCCGCTTCTGGTTCTGAAATCATCTCCCGCATTGATAAAAATGTAATACATGAAGTTCCTCGAAGCAAGATTTTATCCCTGAAAGCTCGTCTTTTTCCACTAAAGCGGCTTCTGAGTATACCTTAATTAGTATCCCTGTCTTGAGTAGCAAACCGCGAAAAAATGCAGGAAAATAACGAGTTTAATTCTCCGCTAGGCACAAGAAAACAACTAAAGTGTTTACCGAGCTCACGGCTGTGTGGCCGCGCGAAAAACAAAGCCTTGCTTTCAAGATCCCGGATGTTGTTCCAACACGGCGGGCGGGCGACGGACGGACACGCGCCCGCGAAACATTCCGCTAGCCATGACCATGAAAAATCGCGGCGAAGGTTCTATGAGTATGGAGCTGCGCAGCCAGGCCTTCGGCCTGGCAAGTGCTCCGCTAAAAAGGGGTTTGTTTACACAAATTGACAGAATTAAGGCTTCAAACTCATACACGCTCATTGAATCGAGTGAAACTTCCACAGGCACGGTTCCAGATGAAAAATGTAGCGGAAAAAAAAAATGATAAAACACTTAATTCGAAAATTGAACGGAAAATATATACACCCATCCCAGACGTATTGGGCAAAACTGAGATCCTATCTCAGACCTAGAAGGTCAAAAAGCCGACCCCATCCAGCGACACATACCCGTATAGCTTATATATGGGGGTACCACCATTAGCTATTGCTAATTAGTATAAAGTTAAAATTTGGGTACAAGGCAGTTAATTTGGGATAATACAGGTCATTGGAACCTATTTAGGCATCTCTTTCCAAACTAGCGATACACACATCTTTGTCATATCAAAAGAATACCAAAAAAAAATGTTTTTCTCTTTGCCTTTGGGCACAAGTCGTGAAATGTTTTCTTAAATCGCATGAGGGCTAATAGATTGGAAGTCCGATGATCGGATTTCACCGTGGAGCCTCGTCACATAATTTGTTGAATTTTAAGTCCAAATTCACATTTCTTGAATCAGTTTTTCACTCCCTTATGTAACATTGCCTTGTATTTATTATATTTGAAGCCCGCAAAACCTTCAAATCACGTTTACCGCTGATTTCACCGATTTTTCATATCCGAAACACATCACGCTCATACAAAGCCTTTGAGCTGACAGCAAACTTTTGTCTGAGTCACTTAGGGGGGCTATCTATGTTTAGTAATAATGCAAAGTACTATAGAATATACTTCGGAGCCAATTAGCACACACAAAAATATCCATCTTGAGGTCTCTCGCGAACACTTCGTATCAACGATGATTTGCCGAAAGTCCCCGATGACAAACGAAAACCTCGGCTGCCTATTCGATCTATTAAAAAAATTGACCTAATTTGCTCCGTTTTAACCTGTTTTGAATTTGTAAATATAGAAATCAAATCAATTTCAAAATCATTCAAACTCTTGAACAAGAAAGATACTTTCGTTTGGGAAAACGTGTAGGTGACTTGACCTCTTTGTTTATCTGGTTTATGCTAAATGAAACGTGATCATGCCTTGAAGCTCGATCCGCATGATTTTACGCATAACAAATTATAACGCGATGCAGTCTCATTCTTTCCTTCGTCGCAAACAAGAAAAGGAAAATCGTCCTCCAAACAAAATCAAAAATCGGATCAAATCAGTCTCGCTCAATCACGCTAAATGCTAACCAGATTATCGCCGAGACATGACCGAGAAGAATGGCTCGTTTTAGAGATGCGAGACCAATTTGGTGTCTCGCTTTGTCTCGTTCAATGCACGCCGTAAAAAATTACTTTAGGTCGGATTCTCGCTATGTCAGGCTATAATTCTTCGTACGGGTTTCACCCTTTTTAATCTATTAATACCAGCTACTAGAAATAGGTCAGTGTCTTTTAAAACCTCTTTTAACGCTCAAAAGACGATTTACCCTTCACGCTTTCCTCCCACACCGCTATAAACAAATACCCTTTACACAAACAACCTTTTAATCAATTTGTTAACCTACGCACATCCCCATTTACTTCTCCTACACCACATATTAACTTATCTACTCTCAAATCTCCAAAATCCGGGGGGTAGAGGCTTCCACATAAAATTTACAATTGGTAGCTCTTAACGTCGACTACGAGTAGTCCATCCATCCTTTTTTATCTCGTTAATGCGCATGCGCATTAAGCGAGATTTCGAAATTACCACGAAAAAAGGGGCAAAAGCTGTTAACAAATTTTTGTGGACTTTTTTCCCGGGGGGGGGGGGAGTTTCTTCTTTCTTCTTCATAGAAGCTATATTAGGGCATTGAGGATATGGTTGGTTAAAGCGGTTAGGATTTCAAGAAGGGCGTCACATACCGTCACTAAAATATTTGAGGAACACCCCCGGTCCTATTGTTAATTTCCCTAGGGTATTGGGATGTCAGAACTTGTGATGAACTTGTCATATTTCACATTACGTCACCGCAAAGATATTAAAATTCTTAGTTTCGATATCTCACGTTACGTATCAATATATCAAATTTTCAATCATTTGTCGTAAAGCCATTCAAGCTGCTTTCGAGAATGGTAAAAATAGGTCAAATACGTTTTCTTGGGAAACGTAGTTTGAGAATTTCACGGTCTATTTTTACGAATGGAGACGTTATTGGACGGGAAAGTTTGTGTTTTAATATGAGCGATATGGCAGAGCAAAATAGCATGAATTTTGCGTTTGTATGCAATAGTATGGGAAAGACGTCATAGTTTTATTGGTTTAGCTACCGTGCTCAAGGAAATTTTGACTGAATTTGTTTTGCGGGAGGAAATTTTTGTGCGCGGTCGGGACAGCTTAAATTTCTGCTGGGGGGAAATGTTTGCGGATTTCTGGTCAAGTATAAATAAAATCCAAGGCATCGGTATTAAACAATTTCACTTCCTGACCGGAGGTTTTTATAGTTCTCCTAGTTATATGGTTGCTGTTCTGGCGCCAATATGAACATAAACAACCAGAAAACTAGTGAGTGAATTATTGTACGTTGTTGTAAAAATGTATCAGTATTATGATAACAGTCTCTGGTTCTTTTGAGGACGTGTGTGGAGTTGAATCGGGAATACAGATGACTGTTGTGCCGGTCGCCTCGGAGTTATGATAGCAATATATTCACTGTTGAAAAGTTCTTGTTAAGCCGATATACATCATTAAAACAAGTAATTTTTTCTGCGCGAGTATATTTCTGCGGTGGAAAATTTAATACAAAATAAAGTAATACTGCATAATAATGCAACAACGGACAACCTTGCCTGTATCTCCGGCAGATCAGAAAAAGGTTTTGAAAAATACTGCGGTCAGGAATCCCGCATGTTTGATTACTTTAGTACAAATGTTATAATTTGAGAAATTGGGGCGCTAAGTTTCATGATGTCACTTTCCGGGAAACTTGATTAAAGTGTACAGCTATCATGCTGGAGATTCAAATATTTAAAACCGTATGTAATGATGCTATACTTCTGACAATGGAGATACTGCCTAACTCCGAGAAACACATTACACTTACACGCGAAATAAACTCTGAGGAGCTATTAAAAAACAATTGCAAGATCCCACTATTCCAATATATGACTATCGCATAAGACTTGGATCTTAATAGAATATTTTACGAAATTTTACTGCGGTCGTGACCGCGGGGGTCGTCAAGAAGACACTGTCAACACTATATTTTGAGGTTTAAAGCAGACCCATTTAATCTCTAATAGTTACTAAACACATGATACCGGAAATAGAAAACTCTCGACTTTCGAATAAAAAAAGACAGAACTACTATATATTCGCAAATAACCCATTCATGTATAACATTAACTTATGCAGCCATTTCTTTTTCAACTCTCCACAAAAGAAAAATCAATGTCCGCTTCACTTTCCAAAACATTTCATATCGATAGCGATAACAACATACAACAACTGCGTGAAATATTTCCTTTAACAAGCATTGACAACTAAGCGGAAAACAGATATTTCAGCCCACCCACATCTGACGTCTGAGTTATCAAAAGTTTCTTTGCCGCCGCTTTTGTTGATAATTTTGTCCGATGGATTATGAATGTTTTGCGATACCTTGTTATCTTTGTGGAATGTCCGGTTTCCGGAAGATAATAAAAGAACAGGAATGAGCGAATCTCAAAACTGTAAAAATGAAATTAACGTTGGAAAAATATATATTTGCTCAATTCTTTCTTTGAGGAATAGAGGAATTCTAAGGATATGCACTTTTTTGTCTTGACTTCCTGACTGAATTTAAGTCTTAAAATAGCAATGAATATGCGTGAACGGACTCTGATCGATCAATGACAGACATTGTAGCGACCACAGGTCATGGATCAGTTCTTTTCTTCTTTAAAATCTCCGTAAAATTCTTAGATGTTTATATCTTGTATATAAAGATCTACAAACGTGGATAAGCGTAAACATTTATCCGATGCGTTGTGGCACACATCAAAGATTTAAATTGGATGATCCCACAGGCAGATGATCGTGATGTGAGTGACATCAAGTTTACAGATTCGAAGCCAGTGCACAGTAATGAAATATACTAGGTAATAATACGATTTGTCATGGAATTGATAAGCGATAGAAAAATCGAAAATATTACACACTACACATTACACAAAGTCTTCTCACCTTTACTTTATTGTCTCTTGATGTATCCTGACCGGTTTAAATGCATTTTTACAACTTTTGTCACTCGCCCCACTATCCACTATAAAAGAAGGGAAGGCTGGAGACCTCTGAGCGAACCCTCGCCACGCGAAAGCCAATAAATTCTAAACAATTCAACTCAAGCTCCCCGAATTGCCACCAGTGAGGCCGCAGGTTAAATGTCTACCCGTGCGATTCGTGCTAGCTTCCAAATTCCCTTTCACGGTCTCTAAAAGGGCTCCGTTTTGGAGCGATTCTGGCCATCTTTTTGTACCACGAAATTCGAATACTAAAGCTTAGCGACCGCGTCACAGAGACAAAATGACATTCACCCGAGGGCGGGAGGGTCGTTACTTTTGCCCTCGCGCAAATTGACACCGTCGGGGGAGCCGGTGCGTGTAATTCGAACGGAAACCACACGCGTGACCTGTCACTTATTTGTCTTTATTTGATAAAGTGCAATTTTTCATCAAGATAAAAAGAAAAGTCTCTTTTTAAAATAAAAATGCTCGGAGGAAAATTATTAAGCTTGTTAAAACAAATTTGCGCCAAAAAATCAAAAATCAAAGGTCACGGATATGTATGTGTATACCGGGAGTCTAGGGTGTACTCTAACTGCACGTCCGATCCAAGAGAGAGGAAGATAGGGGCCTTGGGAACGAGGTTGGTAGACGTTTCAATAACAAATTGATCATTACATGTAAAAGACCGTTGGCCGTCGGGTGTTGATATGAACGATATGGTCAATAATGTTTAATTTTATTGGTAAATTGCACAACCTTCTAAAGTCGCTGTCGTAATTTGTCGTATTTTTGAAGCGGAATCGAGCCGCTTCTCGCTGTTCAGAACGTCTCATGTCGGCAATTTTCGGGGCCACGTCGCTTGTCGTTTTTACCAAGGCTTCTTTAAGCCGAGATGTTTTGAAAACAGCTTCGGCTATAAAAGGAAACGAAATCTAATCACCAGCTCTATTCCCACAAGAGACACCATTCTGCCCGAAGGTACACAATTTTTTAGTTGACGGAAAAAGCGACAAGTAAAATATTTTCATTTGCCTTTTTTACAATAGTCTACCTTAGTGAAGTATTTAGATAAAACATTCCTTTTTTACTGAAGTCTTTTTACTGAACTTATTCACATGCACAAAGTTCTTGTTTTGTCTCATACATCCACATATACACTGCACATATTAATTGGCTGTTTAAAAACATTGCTAGTAAATCAATTTTAATCCCAAATGAATCGTTGCAATATGTTTTAGTTTTGTTTAAATATCAATAAATAAAGATAGTAAATATTTTTTAACCTTCGAACATCTTTCCCAAATTTCGATTGATAGGAAAATCGCCATTGTAGTGCCATACAAGTCATTGCTACTAAAATACTGTGACTGATACAAAACATAGAAAATTAACTAAGTAAAAGGGCTCTCTAAAGATAGATTGAATCTAAGTAGTTTTGCCACCCCCATCCCTCCTCATAATTTCCCCCCGTAGCAACCAAATTGGCCTCGGCTCATTACTCGTGGCGAAACACACGAGTTGTAAATCCGGCGTTGACTTTTCTTGTTTTTTTTTTCGTGTCACATTAGCGCATGCAAATTTATGCACGCATATTTAAGTCTATATCGACGACTATATGGCTTTCGGCCATGAAATACATACCGTAAAATCTCTCCGTGTGTGTACTCGAGAAGCAAGATAAAGAACTACTGCGTACAACTGCACACTTTCAAGACAATTCAAGGCGTTCATGGATGGATAGGCCGTTTAATATTGTGTTCGCTGCTTTTTCCTGTGGGATTTTTGCTCTGGCAAGTTCTGTGTTTTGTATATTAAACTTGCCATTTGCTTAGGACGCTTAGCGATCAAGCTCCGGGTCGAGTTTACGTGTCAGCTACTGAATCTAGTGAATGCAGTGTGGTCTTACTTTTAAACCCGTGTATACGTGAAAGCATGATGAACAGGCTATCGGCAAGGGTGTTTAAATAAAATTCACTCTCTCACTCACTCACTCGCTCCTTCCATCAGCTGTAAACTTAGTGAGCAAATGCTTTGTTACGAACACGTTTCGTAACAGGAATTCAACGTGAATCCAACGATAACAATAATTAATTTGATGTAAACGAATATAGACAACAATAAGGTTACAGATGTTTCGCATTTGGAGTTTTTAGTGCAACATTAAAATCGATCTAAAAGGATTTTGCAACCTAAACACGCGTTCTGATGCGTATCTAGATTAAAATAATAAAATTTAGTCCGTAGGCAGTATGTGCTCTTGGACAGCGCAGTTATTGAGTGTGTGGCTCAGTCCCGGACGGCTCGAGTTCGATTCTCCAGAGAGTCCTTTTTTTGTTTCTTTTTTTTTTTCTTTTTTCGAACTGGACATTATGAAAGTGATGTACTTTATTTTTCGTTCGTCAAAAATCCTTACGTTTTATTAAAAAAAATATATATCGAACTGTGTCAGTGTGAAAACGTAAGCGTACGGCAATATTGCGTTACGCGTTACGCGTTAGCATTTTTTCTTCTCGGGTTGGCTCTTAGGAGCCTTTGATAAGACATAATTTCAAGCTTATGTTTCTCTGTAAAAGCACTCAAATCACTTGGGAATCAATGCTGCAATAAGTTAAAGGCGCCACGAGTTCAAGCTGTGTACAGCTTCTTGTTCGCTTAATATAATCAAGTTGAAGTTTCCCCTCAGCTGTAAAATGAAGACTATTTTGAACAAATACGCTAAATTAACATGAAAATTATTTACATTCATACTCGTGATTATTTTGTTGCTCATGACTTTTATTGAAATAGAGCCCTTAAGTCCTCTATGACTGCAATGTCTAACTCTTCGATTAGACCTACAGGTATTTTCAATCTTTCAACTTCAATAAACCATTTAGCAGCTTTACACATATTACCTATCACGTCTTTACTACATTTACCTATCAAAGGCACCCAACTTTTCCAATTCTTGTTGTTGTTGTTGTTTTTTTATTAACCTTACATTCTCTCGCATTAACGAGATGGCTTTAAGAGCCCTTTGATAATTAATTCCCTCAGGGATAGTAGAGCCCATCTAACGAAATTCTAAAAGGACACCCCTGTGATTATGAAACAGCTGGCCGCGTTCATTTTATACATCGGGCAGGCAATTATTGTTTCTCTATGCCTTTGTTATGCTAGCTTTCTTGGCATATTATGTTAGAGCCTGTTTGGCTAACTTTTGTTGCAAGATAAGTAGTGATCGGCTGCAGTTTTTCTTATGAATATGCTAGGATCAATCAATCTCTCAGCCCGTGATTTAGTGTCTAAGTCTGCGGTGTGCAAGACTTGCGAGAAAGTGGATCTTTATCACGGATGTAAGCGTCTAAGATCAAAGTCCGAAGCTGTCGTGTCTCTATTGGAATCATAACTTCTTGCAGTTTATGGTTTAGCTCCTTGTTTTATGCTATTTTTGAGTAGTGTTTCCTGGAGCTTGAAGAACCTCAGTTGTTTCATCATGGCGTTATTGCATCCCGACATGGCTTGTACAGATATGGTGATCCGTCCAAAACTCGAAGCGCTAGACCCCAAATAATATCGAGAAATTCGGCATTCGAAGCTCGAAAACACCGCGGCTGGTAAAATCTGTGCGGCCTCCAACAGTCACGCCGTTTGCTCCTTTCTGATTGGATGATAACAAACAATGCCCTTTCATAAATTCGTCTAGCGGGAGGAGAAGCAGGGGCGAATAAGCAGCGACAAACTTTCTACTAACCGGACTGAGGTGAAGCGAATGGCGTTCTTGCTGGGCTCATTCCATCACGCGCCATTCGCTTCACCCCGGGATAGTAAGTGTAAAGTTCGTTGCTGATTATTTGCCCTTGCTTTCCCTCCCGCTAGACGAATTTATGAAAGGGCATTGTTTGTTATCATCCAATCAGAAAGGAGCAAACGGCGTGACTGTTGGAGGCCGCACAGATTTTACCAGCCGCGGTGTTTTCGAGCTTCGAATGCTGAATTTCTCGATATTATTTGGGGTCTAGTGCTTCGAGTTTTTGACGGATTTTAAATGTAATGGTACGAGAAGAAACCTCTGGGTTTCAGCTTGCCTGGTGCGGGGTTTGGAAGCCGTGCGATGGGAATTTCTTGGTGAAAATCGGCTCGGCGCTGGAGAGGTCCAAAATCGAGCTTTCCTCCCTTGTCTCTCTACTATACGCTCAGGTAAACGTCCGATGCAAAACCCTTCAAATCGCTAAAATTCGCCGTTTTCAGCTACAAGAATGACACCACACAACATTTCAGGTAAAAATACGTTTAGTTTGATCTTGTATGTAAATATTCATCGCAGTATATTACTATAAGTGAACCTTTTCGATATTCCCATACATTTCCTGTAAATTTTAAAAATACGAACAACGGTCACACAGTTTGTGTGGGCGCCCTGTGACTGTAGCTTTCGAGAAAAAGCTGCGCCGGGTTTACAGCTCTTTACAGGCAAATTTACCGCGAGAAACAACTTCAAGCATCACGCTTCAGTGAATGTTCTGACACCTATAGAATGAATTGAATTTCATTGTAATAATCTATTGGATAATTGTATGAATTATATATTCGGAAAAAATCCTCCCGTTTTCGCGTTATTTCCGCCAAATCGGAAAACGCTATATATTTATGCAAACTGAGTTTAGTTTTTTTTGGTAATTTCTAAGTTTTTCAGGTTTGGAATTGTGAAATGTAATACCTTAATCAACCTGGCCTGAAGGTTATTTTCGGGGGTTTTTGATCTCGTCATTTCACGAACAGAAATCTAGGACCGGAAAGAGTTACGCGATTAATATCGGAACGAATAGATTGCCGTCCAAAATGGTGGCGCTGTTCAGATGTGTGTTACTTTTCCTTTATACGCTCTTTAAGTTTGATGTTCCCAATGTTTACGTATTTTTCTACGAAATAGACGATAACTTTGTAATAGGAACAAAATTAAAAAAAGCCCGTCAATGTTTTTGAAAGGAGTTATCGCAGAAGATTCCTGCCTTTTTTTAGAATTTTCAGTCAATTCAGTTGCAACCTGTTGGTAATCGAACTTGAAATGTTCACCCGAAAGGGGTGAATCCGGCGATCTGTTTTTGGTCGTATCGTAAGTTTGACTCAGTCGAGGCTGTAATTTTAGCTTATATTCGCTACACTTTATAGCTGCGTGAAGCTCGCTGAAACCTTCGTTGGCATTTTTGACAGTCTAGCGACTGCTTCGTTTATGCCAGCCCACTGTTTGATTGAGGCAAATATATGTATATTTCTATGAATACATGTAGGTGAATGTAGTGTAGTATTGGGTTTTAGACGGAAGTAATGCGACTTGTTAATGCTTGTGTTTATTATAGCCGGCGTAAGGGCAAGAGCCCTTTTAGGAGCCAGCAAATCAATAAAAGTCGCGAGTAGCAAAAGAGTCTCTAGTGTGACTTTAAATAATTTTCATGTCAGTGTAGCGTATTTGTTCAAAATAGTCTTTATTTGACTGAGGGGAAACTTCAACTTGATTGTATTACGCCACAGCCAACCCGTCGATAAGAAATGCTAACGCGTAACGTATATTGCGGTAAGCTTATGTTTTCAATTAGCTCCCAAATAGAGCCAATATCTCTTTTAAAAAAATCAAAACGCTGAAATCGCTTATAAAATGCTTCTTAAAATGCTTGCTTGATAAACTTTTGTTAACTAAATCAGCAAAATTATTACGTCTTTTGCATACTATTGCATAATCAAACCGTAATGGCAATGATTCAGTATTCCAAAATAGAACAAAAGCCAAATCCATACTCTTGCATAATCAAACCGAAAGATTTCTACTTCATTAGCTTAGTCGGCAAAATCTCACCTCTCTTGCAAACTATTGCATAATCATGACACCTCAACATTTAATACCCATTCAAAATTGAAAGTACTAATTACTGTTTTCCTCAAAAATCACGACAAACTCTCAACACACAAAAACAAATTCTTTAGGAACAAAGTTTTACTGCTAAACGAATCCAATACGTATATTTAACTAAACACAAAAATTCACTCTGCAATCTCCGCGAGAATTAAACGTCACATCACCTATTTATACTTTACAATCTGTCAAATCTCTCAAAAGTGTTGAATAAATTGGATATTATATTTCGTTATTTTCCTAAATTGATTATTCCTCAATTTATTATATTATCGCTCGTATGAAAACACAAACTTTCCCGTGCCATTTAACTTCCTCAAAACGTCTCCATTTATTTTAAAAATACACCGTGAAATTCTTAAACTGCGTTTCCCAAGAACATACATTTGACCTTTTTTACCCTTCTAAACGAGGTCTAATGGCTTTACGAAAAATGGTTGACAAGAAAAACACAAATTTCTTAAACCTTTCAAGATCAATTAAGCTGTCTCAGACACATCCACTTTAAAACATGACATGACATTCCAATACCCTAGGGAAATTCACAATAGGTCCGGGGGTGCTCCCCAAAAATTTTAGTGGCCGTATGTGACGCCCTTCTTGAAATCCTAACCGGTTTAACCAACCATATCCTCAATGCCATAATATAGCTTGTATAAAGAACTACCCCCCCCCCCCCCCCGGACAAAAGTTCACAAAGTTAAAAAGTTAACAACAAACCTTTGTTAACAACGTTTGTCCCTTTTTTATACTGATACCTATATCTCGTTTGCGCGCATGCGCATTAACGAGATAAAAACGAGAATGTTCCGTGGGATATTGTTTCTCCAGCAGAGTTAGAATGCGAGGGACACTATATTCCAGAACATTCGCTTTCATTGTCTGATCCTTGTTAAACATTACATTGCCCTTCCTTCCCAAAGAACTTAGAAGTGAGATTTAACCACAAAGTCATGCAACAAAAAAATAAATATTTACATTCTTGTATTTGTGTATGTTCGCGTACCAAGAACTTGTTATGTAGTCTTATTGAAATTGCAGTATTTATTCTTTGACGTGCTTCCTCTCGTCAATTAAATTGCATGATTTGTAACGCAAAGACCAAATTACTGTAAAACAAGTCAAATAATTTAATCACGACGTTTGTTGATGTTTTGCTTTTACAAAATAGTTGTGAATGTTTAAAGTCAACGCTAATACTTTGTGCCCCTCTCGCCCCCACCCTGCCAAATGAATGGGGTTAAAAAAATTTCCACGTGTCTGTCATGTGCCACAACATCAAGACCAGAGCAAGACATTGGAAAGAAATTGTGACATTCGGTATGTGCGATCAAGAGGTAGAAACCCTGAATATAACTTGCGACATAGTAGGTTAATAATTCTTATTGGTTCTTTCTGAAGAATAACGTATCAAGAAAAGCGGGTCAAATTCGACAACAATAGCTATTGTATTCTTGATCGTTTTTGTCCATGTAAGGGCAAAAACGATCAACGGTGAAACAATGGCTTATAACAAGCGAGGGAAATTCAAAATTTCCGATGAATCTTCGGCGGGCCCGAGCTAAGTGGCAAGTTCCCCAGTGAGGGAGGTACAGAGCTATAACTGACACGACAAACTAACAACAGCGAGGCGATTGACTGCAATTGGATCATTGCCCTCTTGGTCCTTCAGAATGATACTCCGACCGGAATTTATAATTTGCTTTGCCGATGACAGGCTTAAAATATAAGACTGACATAATTACTGTTCCAGTTTTTGTTTTTCTCAAAGTTAAAAAAATAAATAAATAAATATATATATATATATATATATATATATATATATATATATATATTCCAGAGCTATGCGAATATCTCATTATTAGGCGTTGATTTACATTAGATGAAGAGAAACGCGAGAATTCTGCAGGATGAAACTACAACATGTTTTTATCTCTTGTCAAACGTGATGCGTTACCAATTTTACCATACACGCACCTCGCTGAACCGAACACGGTATTAAACCGACAACATATCTCCTGGGCCTCTTTTCCTGTTAAACACCCAAACAGGATGATTCTTAACCCAAAACATCCAAAATAAATAAAACGAACCTGGATTGTCCCTAAGGGACTATGGTATCATGTTGGATGCGCTCAAAAATTTAAGAACCGCGAACCAGCAGTAATATCATGTATGGTTATGTTTAAGATGTACTCTGTGTTGTGCGAAAAGTCGTTTCTTTTATAATCCTAGCTCCCAGTCTCACGAATTTTTATCACTGGGTTAAAATGAAATAATCGGGTTGTCCTTACCATTGATAAATACCACTTCTCTTTCGTCAGTTCCATACTTGCTGGTGGCACGGCATATGTAGTTACCTCCCTCAGTTACTCGCATGCTTGCAGAGTTGGTTGCATTTAGTAGTGTGGTTGAGTTGCTTATAATTGCTATGTATATTGGAGGAGTTCCTGTGGCTGAACACGACAGTTTTGTGCCTGTAAGGACTTGTATAACTGGAGCTGGTATCACTACCTTAGGTGAAACTAATGAAGTAAAGATTTAAATTAACAAACACTGCAAATACATTCTATTAAATCATATGTAAAGATGAATTTAAATAGAGGCTTAATTATTTTTTGCTTAATTCCGAAAATAGGTGGCCTTTTCCTCCAAATTATAGCAAGGTTAAGTCTTAAGGGGTCAAGTCCCCATAACTGCCGGAGCTTAACCCCATTTCCGGAGCATGAAACGACTGAGCGTATTCTGAGTATTACCACTTCCGGATGTTCGCCGGTAGTAATTTTACCGCCTGGGTGAAGGGAGACAATGTGGAGCAAAGTTTCTTGTCTAATGAAAGAGAAGACGGGTATCAAACCACACACCTTCAGGTTGAAATGAAACCTAGGCATAACTTGCGTCTATGTGCATGGGGAATAATTTGCTGTGTGAATTTTTTTGTGAAATTTTTTGATTACTTAGGACTGCAATTGGATCATCGCCTCCACGTAACAGATTTTTAATCATACTCCGACCGAAGTTTTAACTTGCCTTGCATTTCATTAAGGTTGAAAAAAAAACCACCATTACGATTTTCTTTTTGGTTCTTCCCGTAGATAGAAATATAGTCGTAAAGTCTTAAAAGCCGAATAGTAATAGTAATAGATATTCTATTGAGATTTTAATTAAGTAATGACAATACATTATTGAACTATTACAAAAAAGTATTGATAACACTAGAGAAAGAAGATAATTAAAGAACAAGTGCCAACTAACGGAAAAAGTTATTTAAACATTTTTTTTACATTTGCAATTTCTTTTATTATTTGGATTTTTTCTTGAACACGCAGCAGAAAGCTTTGGAAGCATGATTCATTTTTTGCCTCTTTGTGAAGAGGATGTGGTATTTCGCTATTAAAATTGAGTAGTTTAGTACCTGCTGGTATGTTACTTTATCAAAATAGGCGAAGAATATTTTACTTTGATTTAAAAAAATAAGGGTTTCGTGCGTTTTTTCAAACTATTTTGAAATGTATTCCAGTAGATTCAGTATGTGGAATAAGTCCTACATATTGCTTGAATCAGAAATGTCGAAAGAGTCCTCCGTGGTGTAAATATGCAGCCTATTTTTCTATTATTGGCATCAGTGTCGTAACCCTAGCGATACTGGAATACTGGGATACTGTGTCTCTAAGAGCTTTAGAATGCGAGGGACACTGTATTACATATATTGCTCTTTTTCATTGTCTGACCGTCTTACCATGTGTTCACACTAGGGCGAAACATGTTTAGTCGATCTGATCAAGAATGAAACATTATTCACTGTGAAAAGTGTTCACATCAGGCGGCGCATTGCGCGAATCATGATGGTTGAGTGGAAAACGAGGAGTGCGGAGTGTGGAGAATGCGGAGTGTGGAAAATGAGGAGTGTGGAAAATGCGGAGTGTGGTAAACGCAAACATAAAAAGCTTGTATGTGTGTAAACGCTTGTAATGGGAAGCGATATATTCTTTGAAAGTTGATTTAACGCGATTCAATTTAATTGAACTATATTAACGATATTAACAATTAGTCATTGTGTTTTTTCATTCGTACATTAACGAATAGGCAAATAACAGAAGTTAACACGCGCAGCATTATTGTGATATTGACGATATTAACAATCAGTCCTTGTCCCTATAAAAAATACAATGCATCACTACATTTCCATTGCTAAATAGTACGGTATTGGCAGCTATAAAGAACACTAACGAATGTTATATTCGATTAAGCAATGAAAATGCAGTGATGCATTGTATTTTTTATAGGAACAAGTATTGATTGTAAGCAGCGATAATTCTACCTATTCGTTACTGTTCTTTATGTGAAATTCGTGAGAAAGGTCTATCGCCGATTAGTGGAATTTTTGCCAGGGTAAAAACATGGCAATAACGGTATGTATAAGTATGGGTATGTATAAGTATGGGTATCTGCAAAAGCGAAAAGAGCGGAAAGAGGAAAGAACGAAAAAGGGGACGGGGGGAGGGTTAAAATTAAATACAATTAAACATTTTGATGCTTTTGGTAGCAGTTTATATGTTTTTTTTCACTGAAAAAAGGTTAAAACACGCGTTTTTATTAAAAAAAAGCTTGACCACATGTTACTTATGACGCCATATATCGTTACCATAGCAACCGGTTGTCGCCAAACTTTACCGAAATGTGTCTCAAGCACACGAACAGCTATTGAAAACGGCATCTGCTTATCTTAAATGGTCTTGAAAATATGGGAACCTTGTGCGACGGAGGGTTAACCCTATTCAGCCTGGGCTTTTTTTGAGTTTCTGCCCCCCTCGTAACTTCAAGAACATTAAGGCTATGACAATGAAAGCTAGAGGGTATTAGTACGTCCAAAACTGTCAGCTTTGCCGTCCGCACAATGGAACGATGACGTCATATGACGTAATTATTACGTAATTAGTTATGCGGCCGCCATCTTGGATTTCTGATATTTTTAAAAACCTCTTAAAAACCGTCCAAATTAATTCACCCAAAATTAATGAAAACCAATAAATAAACGCTAAATGACGTAAAAATATAAAAGTTTTACCAATAAACATTGTTTTCCTTCATTCAACAGTATAAATATGCAAATTTCAATAAAACATGGCTGTCAAAATCTTGTTGCCATGGAAACATCAAGTCACGTGACCAAAAAAATGTCAAATGAAATTGTTGCCAGATAAATTTTTGGAAAAGTCATAAAGTTTGATGGCGTTTGAATACATATTAACCCTTTTAAGACTGGGCTTTTTTAGGCAATCTGTGACTGGGGGGCTCCTCGGACCCCCCCCCCCCCCCCCTTCATATCTCTGGAACCAGTAAGGCTAGGACCCTGAAATTTTCACACAATGTTCATCTCCATACAAGGAAACCTCACACCTAGTTTTGACCTGCTACATCCAATTATGAGGTCACAATGACGCCATTTTTGTTTTTCCGACGTTTCTTTGATATTTTTCCATCCAGATACTTAAAATATCAAATAAATATTAAAATATAAATATTAAAATATCATCTCTTTAATATTAAAACATAATAAATACAAACAAGGACACACTTGTAAAGCGAGAAAAAGCAAAAAAAAGGCGATAAAACTATAATTTTGAAATTATTGTCCGCCATCTTGGATCCGCCATCTTGGATTTCCTTTTTTTTCACTTAAATTAAAATTTAAAAAATATCTAAAAGAGAAAAGGATCAGAATGTATAAAACACGTATCAAACTAATGTCTATTATCCAAACAATGAACTTAGAAGCGTTATTTAATAAATAGTACAAAATTTTTCTCTATAAGTAAAAGAGAGCAAAAATTTGCCTACCCCTCCCCCCAAATATTTGATGTTAAAAATTTTTGATGTCGTTCAAGAACTAGTCCCAAGAAAAAAACTATTCTAACAAGAAAATGCACTATAAGTCAAATAACAAGATCTTAAAATAAAAATTCACCATATTTTAATATTTTTAAAACCTATGTGTCAAAAACCGGTTGCCATGGCAACATGGTTAATCACACTGACATGTTATGGATACCGAAATGTCCCTAGATAAATTCTAGGAAAAGTCAGGAAATTTCAGCCTCATAGCTATTTCGGTGTAAGAGTTATTACAATTTTACTGGAGGGGGGTTTCGAAAAGACCCCCCCCCCCCAAGTCTGAATAGGGTTAAGGAAGTTATGAATGTTGAAAGTTAGCGCGGGCACTTTGTGCCCCCCCCCCCCCCCCCCCCCCAGGCCGAATAGGGTTAAGTGAAATATGCAAATATGCTGTAGTACCAGATGAAGTTTAGCTGGAAAATAACAATAGGGCGCTGCAACTCCGGAATGAGAATATCGGATTATCACAACTATGGATTGACTTATCAATTACTCTCTTAAAATTGTTCTTTATGAATTTATCGTATTGTTTAAATAATTTTGCAAACCTTCCTTCGATAATTTCTAAATTACTGCTATATCTTTACAGAAATTTTATATAAACTAAAATTATGCAAAATTCCACTAAAAAGGGTTGACAGTACCTTTAGCATATGACTGCGGCCACGCAGATAAAACGCGTTTAAATCTAATTTTCTCTTAAATATAATGGTCAATCCTAGCAATGCTGTCATAAGAATTTCTGCAGAATCAGTAACCAAGTTGTTGTTCTCAAATTGAGAGTTTCTCGGATATTTGATTGCAGTTACACATTTCTTGGTTAAAATGTGCCTTATTGTTAATTGTCATGATTGTCAAAACGACAGAATTTTTCCGATCCCTCCGATAGCAGCTGTGAAGCGTAGCAAGCAAGCATCATAAACTTGTTGATCCAAAAGCACACAAATATGTAGAATATAGACAAAAGAGAAAGTCCTGAAATAAACCTGAGGTCAACAAATAATACAGCAATGAAAATTTTGAAGATGAATGTAAAAGTCTCATTGCTTTTGGTCACATCAACAGAAAACTCTTGAAACAAACTGGATGAAACCTTTAAGAAAAGTAGTATTATGCCACTGGTATAATATATGGTGAAAATATTGTTTCAATCTTTCAGGAAACATACCAAAAAATTGCCCCCTGAAAAGAGACATTTGCTCCGGACGTGCGCGTTACTAAAATGAACTATTACCCATGCGCAGTTCGGCTCGAACGGCCTGGGTGCTAGTCCGCGCAAGGCACCAATAGAAGCCAAAATGGGCTCAGTCGAAACATATTGCACTGAAAAAATAGCAAAATGAGGGATTTTTTTTCACTTCAACTAAATCATATTTCCCATCAAAATGTTCACTAGATCCCAGTCTCTTCAAAACCGAGTGTGGATGTTGACATTACGCCTATTAAAATGAGTTATACCGCAAAAAGCGATGACCGCGCGGTTGAACTCCATACAAGCCTTTACGTAACATTGGTCACTTCAAGGTCAAAATGACGGGCCTTTTTTTTGTTATTAAAATATTTTAACGTTTTCAGATAGAATAATAACCAAATTACTGGCATCCGAGTGTGGATGTCCGAAAAGTAATTCATAAATGGGCGAAATTCATAAATGGCGTTTTCGCTGTGATTTTTAAGGTTAAATTGGGGGACTGGGGACGAGTTAAAAAATAGTAAACAATTCACATTCGCACATAAAGCCACTCTATGCCTTACGAAGGATAAGATATGGGTGAAAAAATTTTGCATAAGGCATAGGGTGAGCTTAAACAGGAGTTGCCAGCGCCGCTGAAGGGGAGGAGGGTGGGGAAACTTGTCGAAATGATCCAGTCGAGTAGACTTGCGAGAAGAGAGAGATTTTGCATGCAAGGGCGTATAAAAGGTCTTGAAAATCTCCCTAGGGACTTTTATGGCCAATAGAATGCCTGCCACGAGAGCACGTTGTTATCCGATCATTCAAAACGACATGCGGCGGCTTTTACGCGAATGAGAATAGTAAACAATTCACATTCGCACATAAAGCCACTCTATGCCTTACGAAGGATAAGATATGGGTGAAAAAATTTTGCCCTTCCAAGGGGGTGAGTTACATTAAAGACAAACACGGGGGATTGTCACAGTCATAACACCTTATTAAGATGAAATACAGCCAAATATTCCCGAAACTCAGAAAAAACCCTTAGGATATTACATACGACGTATGATTTTAAAATTGTAATGGGCATGACTAAATGAGGGGGGTCGGCTAGACCGACTTCGCCATGGGTAAGGAGGGAGCCGTTAGCACTAGCTCCACGATACCGGAAGATGTGAAATCTTCAAAATCCAAACAATTACGGGCATGTGGAAAGATATCTCTTGGGGGTAGCGCAGAATCGTAGTTTCTCCCTTGGAAATTACCTTTGAAATGGACAAAGCGATTTCTAATATCAACTCCGGGAGAAAGGTAACTAGATAGTTCGTCGGCTTTAGGATGTCCTTGCCAGATGGGTTCCCCCAGCGGCAAGATGATTACGGAGGTTTCCCTCGAAGAATTGGTTAGGATTTCTAAAAGGGGGTTTGGGGAGGGTTAGCGTAAACTTGTCCTGATGCCACGGACTCGATAGAGGGGAGTGGCCCGACCCAGCTGTGGGGCTTCCCTCCCAGTTACACCAAGCCAAGGTCGAAGAATGATTTGCAGCGTCGCTGATCCGGTTTGAAAAATCCAACTGAGAGGAGATGTATAGGAGAGAACGATTCTGTATGAGAGGGAAGGTCGGGAGGGAACCCCACAGCCGAGTCGAGCCAGGAATCCGTCCAAAGACTGGAAAAGGGATGTGTTTAGGAATCCCCCCTGAACACGACTCGACTGTGGAGAGGAATGAAGGGAAGAGAAACAAACGGAAACACAACTTAAGCATGCAACATGTGTTTACGAGTGAAACAAAACGAGACAAAAACTCCGCATATTCGCATCTTCGATGTACAAAGCGTGCAAAAGATAATAAAAACGCAAGGGAGTACTAAAAATTATAATGGTGAGACGAAAAACACTTGGGATGCAGAATAGGTTAAGACAAAAAACCAACAAAGGCAAAACAGGAGAAAGGGATATAAAACTTCGCTTGTACACATGTCCCGGATTCAATAAACAAAACGTTAGAGGGAAAATAAATACGCGCTGGAGTACTATAAAATATATATATTGACCCACGGGGGAACTAGGAATAACAACTGAACCAGTTCGACAACAAAGGCAAAACAGGACAAAAGGCACATGAAAAACCCCGCTTGACCACTTACCCGATTCGAAAAAGCGCGCAAGGGATAATACGCACGGGAATACAAAATATGGTAAAAAAGAAATTACGGGAAAAGCAAACAAAAGGTAAAACGGAGCAAACATTACAAAGACCGGCGCTATAAAGTGCCAACGTGAAATCTTTCTCTGGTACGTTGCACAGACGCCATTAAACGCCAACGTAATATCTTTCTCCGGTACGTTACACCGACGCCATAAAGCCCCAACGTAAAATCTCTCCTGGTACGTTGCACAGACGCCGTAAAGCGCCAACGTAAAATCTCTTCTGGTACGTTGCACAGACGCCGTAAAGCGCCAACGTAAAATCTCTTCTGGTACGTTGCACAGACGCCGTAATGCGCCAACGTAAAATCTTTTCCTGGTACGTTGCACAGACGCCATAGGGCGCCAACGTAAAAAATCCTTCTCTGGTACGTTACACAGGCGCCATAAAGCACCAACGTAAAATCCTTATCTGGTACGTTACACACACGCAGAGAGCGCCGATGCGATTAACACTTTTAACGCCTACACGCCATGGGCCGGCAGATATTTTGTTCCGTACTACTTTACACGGACACGAAAAAATGCAACAAAAGGTCTAAACTTTGCACGGTTACGTTGCACAGACGCCCGAAAGCGCCAACGTAAAAACCCAACACAAGAGTACGGTACGAAGGGAATGCAAAATTAGAACCATGTACTAGAAAAGTGTGTAAAATTAACGGGAAGAGGAAAATAAAAGAAAGGTAAAAAACGATACCCCAACAGGCGGAGCTAGAGCTGCTTCAACTGCAGGGGCGATAGCGGCCACGACTGCTGGTTCTGGTTTAACTGGGACGTGAGCCAAAAGGAAGCTTCAGCGGCGCTGGTAGAACGCGGAAAAAGGAAACTTGTCGAAATGATCCAGTCGAGTAGACTTGCGAGAAGAGAGAGATTTTGCATGCAAGGGCGTATAAAAGGTCTTGAAAATCTCCCTAGGGACTTTTATGGCCAATAGAATGCCTGCCACGAGAGCACGTTGTTATCCGATCATTCAAAACGACATGCGGCGGCTTTTACGCGAATGAGAATAGTGGCAAATGTCATCCAATTTTTTCCCATGACTGGTATCGACTAATCAACCGGAATGTAAGGCGACTCTTTAATTTGTTTTCCAAGAAAACATTCAACCCAATTTTTTGGAAAACGCTCTCATTGAATTTTTTACTACTCTGCATTCTTAAATAGGCTATAAAAGGCATGAGGTCGTACATACGTACAGATGCCGAGAAAATTTATATAAAAAAAAAATGCAAAATGCAAAATGCAAAAATGATGACGTCATCAGGTCGTTGGTATGGCAACACCGATGTTAGTCAAATCTATGTGTTTGGAACAATTTTTCTATCTCTTGTATATGTTTGAAGTAATATATCAAACACGAGGAACAGTGTTTCATCAGATTTCCAAACACCGAGAAGTGGATTGGAAAAACGAGGCGCAGCCGAGTTTTTTTAAACCACTTCAAGGTGTTTGGAAATCTGATGAAACACTGTTTCGAGTGTTTGATATAGCTTCTCAAACTGATCGTTAAATGCGGAGAAAACGAAGGAATAAAATCACCAAAATCTATGCAAATTAAGAAACGATTTCAAAACCTCCTTCACGGTAGTGATTTCCTTTGTGTTCTCGTCATGAATTATTAATGAGTTTGAGAAGTAGCTTTCCTGACCGATCTCAGAGCTCAGCCGTTTAAAAGTTAGGATGCTGTGCCGAGGCTGGAAAAATCAGAGCGGCCTGATTTCGGCTGCGCTGAATTTCAGAAACGCAAACGTCTTTTTAAGAGGATTTGTTCGCCATGTAATAAAATATTTTAGCCTCGTTTTTATGTTGGGTGCTTAAACACATGTCGTAATTCAAACCGTGCAACATAATTGGCTAATTTCGATGCATCATAATTCTAACTTGACTTCGAGGGTGAAGGGAAATAAAGCAAAAGAAAGAAACTATTCATTTTTGAACCTCAATGTGATTTATTTTGCTTTATTCTCCCAAGCCTCGAAGCCAAGTAATATCTCAAAATAAGCCTATTGAAATCCATAAACTCGCTATTATTGATAAGGAGATTTACTCTATCATTATCTATGGTCGAAATGATAGTGTGCCGGGTTGTGTCAAGCCTCGCTTACTTCAGTGTTTGTTTAATTAGTCACCGTTGTTGAGTTATAACCGCTATGTATATGGATGCGTTCTCATGGCCGAACAAGAAAGTTTTAGCACCTGAAAGAACTCGTACAACAGGAGCTGGTATCACTACCTTAGATGAAAATAATACATCACTAAACATTTCAAATATATTTGACAAAAAACTCAAGTAAAATATATAAAATAATTGCTCAGTTTCAGGCCTTATTCCGAAAATAAGCGGCATCTTTCTACAACTTTAATCCACAAAGGATATACACCCCTTTCATAATGGCGGCCGATTTATTTATAATTTTATATGTATGTTAATTAGCCTCACTGGCCTCGGTAACATGTGCAAAATTCAAAAGAATTTTTACTCTAAAATGGGGCCAGTGAGGCTAATTAACATACATATAAAAGAATAAAAAAATCGGCCGCCATTATGAAAGAGGTCTATGGCCATCGCGTAAATGTAGTACTAGTGCAAACTAATCATTGTTTGTGCGGTGTATTTAAAGTAAATTTAAAAAAAAAGAGTTAATAATAACTATCTAGAGCTTTCTTCAAATTGTGGTAAGGTAAAGTTTTCATGAGCCTAGTCACCCAGAACTACCATCGCTAAACCCGATTTCTGTAGGATACAAGTCTATCGCAAGGTTACCCCCAGCATTATGTTGGCCGGTAGCTGTTTACTCAGCTGGGTGGGGAGAGACCAGGGGTCAATTCAATCAAACGTCTACAAGGGTAATTTACAGGTTAGTGTAGCTATTGTTTTCAACCTCTGAAACAATGGTTACACTTGTAAATTACACTTGTAAAAGTTTTATTGAATTGACACCAGGCCTAGGCCAACTGACCTTCAGGTTGAAGGTCTGACGCTAGGCACTTGACCAGATCAGAATTGTCAAACCCCCAAATCGTAGGCCCAGCTTGCAAGTCTGGGTGCACCCGCGAGTTCCCCCCAGCTATGACAAGGTGTATCGGTTTCTCCCTCCCTGGCTGTGACTTCGTTACAGTATTATACACTGTAATTACAATTTGGTTCAACTAGACAAATAGTACTTATTTTGCACGTAATTTATTATGAAATACCACAACGTGCCAAAGATTGACCTGAATAATTTTTTTGGAGCATAAAATACCACATCATGCAAAATACTGAATTGAATAATTTATTTGCATGTTCGGTAACATTTTTAAAGTTAACTTTAAGAGGCCGTTTACATAAAAAAGCGAGATTATTTTCGTCCCGATCCCGTGATGAGTGTCGCCATGGGATTAAAAAAAAATAGTTTACATTAGTGGTTTTATCCCGAGAGCCCGAGACGAATTGATTGTTGATCTCAGCCGAACGTAACGGACACAAAACAACCGTTTTTCCCCTCCGATTTTTCAAGAGCATTTTTTTTTGTTACCATATGCCGCCTTTAGTAACTGTTCGTTTATTCCTGAGATACATTTTGGTAATGTTTGAAATGAATCGGTTGCTATGGTAACCGATACGCAGTCATTTCCAAGGATACGCACTGTATTTCCGGTATTTTAGTTGATCAATTCCGTACTTGTTAAGTGTTTAGGAGCCTGATTTTTGGTATATATTTTTCAAAGCTCAAATTATGCGCGCTATTATAATGTGTCTAAATTATATACCCCTGATTGGGAGGGGCCGCACATTTCAGATTGATCTTGGCGTGAAGGAGTGGAAGTGAAGTAGATTATGGTTACAGCGAAACACACGCATAATTCTTCTGCTCTATGGACCACGACAGGATAGACCAATTGTTATCGATAACTTTTTAGTTCTCGATCATAAAAAGTTGTCTATAACGGAGACGCCAGTCAGTGAAGCAAATTATCGATAACAGACTTAGACAAAATAATAACTTGACAACCAAACCTTTTTTTTTTTTTCAGAAGGAAAACTAATTGGTTGAAGAAAACAAATGCGGCAGTTTTATCGTCGACAACTCGTTTTTATAGTCCATGAAAAGTTAAGGTTGTCGGCAACTATGTAATGTTGACAAACATATTATTTTAGCCCATGTGTAGCCGCGCGGATAGCACAGGAAACGAAGTGGACATAGATTGCAAAACAGTCGTATTTTTTGCGTTGGTCATACGAATGCGCGCGGTCTTTGAACGAAAGGTCTGGAACGAAAGGTCTGGAGCCTCACACGCCGTGTGAGGCTCGGCGGGCATCCACGCTTCAGACGCTTTTGGCGCTTCGCGCATTTGCGAGCGAGCCAGCGGGAAAAAACGGCTGTTATGCAGTCTAAAGTGGACATGCCAAGTGAACGTTAGTAACAAAGCTCTCGCATTAAAAACTAATTACCGATAAGTTTACTCTTAGTGTGCGAAAATGCTGCAGTGAACGCTAATTAAAAGGGGTGGACTCATTTTAGACCCAGCTGGACAAATTTATTATGGCGAAAAATAATTCAAACAAGAGTTACGACCAACATAACTCTCCCTCTCTCAATAAACAGAGTAAGCCCTGTTTTTTTTTGTGAGTCATTTTTCATGAGCTGGCCATATAAATATCGATAACGGTATAAGAGAAATTTAACCTATTATCTTTGTGGATTTACATGACCCTTGAATGACTGAATTAAACGCGGTCCATGGAATGTTGTCGAGTGGCCAACGTCTCAGTTTTCCATGATTACTTCTACAAGCCGTGACCATTGAATATGGAGGTGCGTTAGGCCTTCCCTTAAACACAACAGTCACAAGGGCTTCCTTTCCACTCGCCTGTAAGTGTAAACTATTCCAAGTTTTAATATAGCTGAAATCTTGTAAAGACATTATTTTCTGATTTTTAATCTATCAAGCTTGAACATTCTCAAGTGTGCACGAAAATGCATTTTGGATGTTTTAGCAAAGCTTAAATTATTCTTGATTTTAGAATATGTATCTAAATTATGCTCCCAGACCATAGGCGAATCTTTGCTGACGTCATTGTTTACATTTTGCTTAATTAGCATACGAATTTACGTAGAGAAGGCACCGTGCTAAATACGAATTGACTTCAAAAGTTGAAAGAGCTTGTTAAACTCAGTAACCTATGCAATTTTTAGCTTTTTCCATGCAAAATTGTTTTGGTGACAAAAGCGCTAATGACCCATGCATTCTTTGAAAAATTCTAAGGTTTTGAAACAGTATTGTACGAAGTGCATCTAGTATATCGGGCTCAAGAGAAGGCTAATCGTGAATTGTGCTATGTTCGTTCTATATTCGAGTTGATTGTTTTGTATCTACGGTTAGAGAATGAGTCGTATATGCTAATGAGGCAACGATCATCTTATTGACCATTCAAAGCGTGGAAGTGGAGTGGAGATGATAGCGGGCTGAACGAAACTTAATGTAATATTGATATCATCCAGTTATAGAATGTACACCTGTTGTAAGAAGCTTGCTCTGTGTATAATTCGTCTCTCTTCAGGCAGTTTTTGCAGGGGTTTTATTAGTCAGTTCTACTGAGCTGGACATTTAAGATCGATAGCGGTCTAAGAGAAATCGAACCAATTGTCTTTGTAAATTTACATGACTCTCGCATGACTGAATTGATCACGGTGTCGTTTTTGTTTGTTTATTTGATATTTCTTACCAGTGGTATTGAAAAGAATACGAAATCCTCTTCTTTGTGTAATGGCGTCTGAGTGGAATGTTATAACTGCATAGTCTCCAGTTACATTAACCGTCTTCCCAGTCTTCTCGCCACAGTACACACCAAATAACTGGTTCTTCTCACTAGTGATCTTCAAATAGTCATATCTGCAAAGATAATATTTGTGCTGTGTATTAACAGAAACTACACACACAAACTCAATAATACAGTTATCTTACACACAGAGTACCCGTGCATTAGCATTAAATATCGGCAGAGGTCGGTGAATGATTATAACCTTTTCTATGAAAATTACTATACTGACTTGGAACTTGGTCGATGTTACACTTTTCAGCTTGTAGTTGATCAGTAAATCAAAAAAAGAAATGTTCTTTCATATTTTCACTCCCACATTTACTGGTTTGGGAGGAAACCCGAAAAATATAAAAATGCCCTCACAGCTAACAATCTAGTGTCACCAAGTTGTTAGCGGAGCACTTGCCGGGCCGAAGGTCTGGCTGCGCAGCACCATACTCATAGAACCTATGTCCGTCATTTTTCATGGTCATGGCTAGCGGAATGTTTCGCGGGCGCGCCTCCGTGACATGTGTCAGCGTGTCGGTCGCACAAGGCAAACTCGCGGGCGCGTATGACGTCGCAAAACATGCGCGTATGACGCCACACGCGTGGCTACACAACCGTCAGCTCGCTAAACACTTTTTAAAGTTTTAAAAAAGTTGGATCTTTCGCAGTGTTTAGCGGAGCAGTAACGTCGTTACTTCCCTGCATTTTTTCGCGGTTTGCTACTCAAGACAGGGATACTAATTGATGGATGCTCAGAAGCCGCTTTAGTGGAAAAAGAACTTTCGGGGATAAAATCTTGCTTCGAGGAACCCTCATACGTTTTTATCAATGCAGGAGCAATGCGGGGAGATGCCTTGCCTGTTTTTATAACGGATTTCACAACCGAAGAAGCGGTGTTTCCAAGCAGTCCAGTGCTTCAAAGGTAAAATATCACATTTTTCGATGGGAATTTATGTTGATATCAATTTTTCATTGACTTTTACTTTGTGTTCTCTTAAGGTTTGGAGACATGTTTATGAAACGTTCAAATTAAGTCGTGTTGTTATCTTGAATTTCAATGAGATCAGCTCTGCCTTGATGCATGGGCTATAAATGGTACGTGTTCTGCTTTTAAACATAAATTAGTAGAGATATGAATAAACTTTTTCGAAAGAAGATTGTGTTGTCCGTTTTTATGTCTTTGTTCATTCATTACATAGATTAAAAAGCGATTTTATGTAAACAAAACAAGACTTAGATTTTCTGTCAGGCTTCACTCGCGTCGCCTTATGCAAATATGTTTGTGTATTTTTGCAATTTTGATTTCCAAATCAGTTTCTCGGGCAATTTTTGACAAACAAAAACTGTACTTTATTCGGGAAGTAGTCATACTAGTTATTCTAGACAGAGAAAAGTTGTTTTTGTGAACTTTTGTACGTCTAAGTGTACTGTGCAGACGGTCGGGTAATACTGTTTTTGAGAATTGCTAAAATTGAAAATAGCCCGTTCGTCAATCTTAATTCCTGTGCTTCCAACCTTTCACCTTAGTTAAGTTTCACCTTAGTTAAGCTTATTCAAAGTGCTTCGCTGTTAGGCTTAGCCTATCTATATATATTATCTCTGCATATGAACATTTTCCGGTGAATAAAAAAGCATTGTCATGAGCAAACGCATGAAATCCATTCATTCAACACAGAGTTAACGTAGCTTGTAGAACTTAAACGTACATGAAAATCTTAAAGGCCAGAAATCATCAGCAGCAAGAAGTTGGCTTTTACAAGGCATTTATGATCATAAATGTGTTTAACTGCCGGTTCTGCAATTATTGAATTATCACACAACCCTATTTTTTTCTATTTGGCAATAATTACATATTAAATGTAATGAAGCGGGGTGTGACATGGCCTTAAACAGAAAATTTCCACAATTTCGATTAATAAATATCATCAATATTACTGGAGATGTAATAACACAGGAAACTTTGTCCGACTGACCGCAAGACGAGAAATGTCTAAAGTTCCTTGAAACACTTTTAACTGCTATAAATAACCCACGAGAAGGAAAAACGTCACAGATCTCAAGCGAGACAAAACAACAAAATGTATACAGTCGATCACATTAACGTTGTTCAAGAAAAAAGAAGTTTACAAGTTAACAAAACTATTAAATATTCAATTTCCTCGCGCGGGACCTTGAATTTGCATAATAACACGTAATAATAACACGGCGAAAAGTCGTTGATATTCAAAGATGCCTGACTTCTATGCTAACGGCGATGTAAAGCCTTGGCCGATCGGTCGTCCACCTGAGACAACTTGTCTTTTTCCGCACGAAGAGTACATGATCATGGAGTTTCTTTTAGAACATCCAGAAATGCAATTAAATGAAATAGCATCGAAAATATTTCATGCAACCGGCTCCGCTTTTAGCCCACAAACATTGTACAGAACTGTGCATAGGCTTGGATTTACACTTGAGAAGGTACATATGGATTTACTCATTATTTATATGCAACCTCCAAGTCGTTTGAGGATATTATTGATTTTTTTTGTTTCTGGTTAGACTATAGCCAATTTGACATTTTTTCATAAGCTTATCCGCCAAATCTGGCAGAATGTGAGCTAGTTTCGAACGGAATTCTTCGACGCTTTCCAGAACTGGGAAATTAGTTATTCTTCTTGTTAGGTAACTACTTTTTTCTTTTCATCCAAAACGCGTACTTCTAAACAGTTTGAACTTCCCGCCGTGGCCATTTTCTACACATGTGTTCAGCTGCACGTTCCAATGGAATAATTCAGTTTCCACACGCGCGTAATTTGAATGTTAATGAGGCACGTGACTTTTGTTAACTTGTAAACGTCTTTTTTTCTTGAACAACGTTAATGGGATCGACTGTATCTCTCAATCAACTTACAAAACCTTGTGTGATAACATTCGTGGAAAGTTTTAACAGACAATAAAAAGTGAGATTATTCACATTACATATATCTCAAAAATAGACTTAACATCGTCAGCTTAATAGTGTCAGCTTAACAGTGTCAGCTTTGTATGGATATTTTTCATAACACACCAAGGAAAGCGCGCGCTTGTTTTGCCGAAAATTTTGGTTTTGACTCAACAAGCTAGAGTCACAGTCTCGGCTATCGCCTCGAGCGACGCTTATGCTTCCTTTGTGCTTATCAATCTCTCAAGTGCATCAAAAATTAATTTAATTTATTGTTGATGTTTGTCTGGGTTGGTGATGATTACTGAGAAAATCGTCCAAAGGCTGATTGAAGCATTGTGTAGCATTATTATATATAAAGCCACTGTATATTATTATTTAAGGTGGTTCGATACAGTTTTCTGGAGACCATACCAACATTTTTAATCGGCTTTTAAGTGGTCTTCTCCAAGTCAGATCAACGTGAAATTTTCACCACTAACTGGTTGTGAATTGAAGTTTGGCAAGATATATTTTCTAGTAAAGTCGATATTACCATGACGACGATAAACAAGAAACTTAGAAATCAGTAAAAGTGAAATTTAGCGCGTTTAAGATTTCGCATTGAAAATCCCACATAGTCATTTTAAAATATGGTATATGGCATATAGACTTTGATTTTATAGTACAGTTCTATCTTCACTCGCATCGCACACTATCTTCACTCGCATCGCCTTATGCAAATATGTTCGTGTATTTTTGCAATTTTTGATTTTCAAATCACTTTCTCGGGCAATTTTTGACAAACATAAACTGTATTTTATACGGAAACTAGTGGTACTATTTATTCTAGAGAGAGAAAAGTTGTTTTTGTGAACTTTAGTACAGTCTATAAAAATGTACTGTGCAGACGGTCGCGTAATACTGGTTTTGAGAATTGCTAAAATTGAAAAAAGCCCGTTCGTCAATCTTAATTCTTGTGCTTCCAACCTTTCACCTTAGTTAAGTTTCACCTTAGTTAAGTTTCACCTTAGTTAAGCTTGTTCAAAGTGCGACGCTGTTAGGCTTGGGCTATGTATATATATTATAGATAATAATAGATGCACAGCAGATCACAACGAAAGGATAAATCACGGAGTAATGCAGTGCGCATTGATTTTAAATCATTATTAAGCATACAAACATAACATCAAGTTTACAAACATAACATCAAGCTACTTTTTGACATTATCATTAAGTAATTTCACAAAACCAGTGTTAATCTCTCGATCAGTTCAATACCAGTACACAAATAGTAAGTTTTGAAATGTTATTGCGATTTATTTTAATTCAAACATACAGAATATTTTTATTCTTGCAAAATATATATGCCATATACCATATTTTAAAATGACTATGTGGGATTTTCAATGCGAAATCTTAAACGCGCTAAATTTCACTTTTACTGATTTCTAAGTTTCTTGTTTATCGTCGCCATGGTAATATCAACTTTACCAGAAAATATATTTTGCCAAACTTCAATTCAAAACCAGTTAGTGGTGAAAATTTCACGTTGATCTGACTTGGAGAAGGCCGCTTAAAAGCCGATTGAAAAATGTTGGTATGGTCTCCAGAGAACTTTATCGAACCACCTTAACGCCTTTGCTCACCGGCATGATGATCCATAACCCTCCAAGAGAAAGTCTTGAAAGGTAATTATCAATGTCATGCCATCTGGAACAGGAACCGAATATTCACAATGCTTGTTTCTTGGGTAGTTGTTTGGATACCCAGGACTTGAAAGCGTATTGTTTACCACTGAGCCACATTCTGTAAAAAAAGAAACAGATGTATACCTTACTCAACATTTAAACTCTTCTCGTAATGTCAACACATGATCAAACACGAAAGTCACCTCAAAGAAAAATAGTCGGGAAATTTTCTTGATGTCAAAGCATACTACTGTAAGTAGTAACATGGTGAAGTACTATAATGAAAACCACCGAGAAAAAGTTTCGTTTTTTCAACCTTTAACTCGAAAACCGTTTGCACGATGTTTCTCGATGCTGCATAATAGTAGTTATGGGTGAGGAGAAGGGAAACTTAAATTAGATTTTTTTTAATTAAAAGAAACACATAAAAGAAAGAGTGAAACATTCTGTTGAAAATTTCAAGCAAAGCAAACATTTTATTTTAAGCGACAACGACCTTGTGCCTGGTGGATGGAAAATATCCACACTTTTACTTTGACAGCTACCGACTGAACGCTCTCATTTGACAGCTACCGACTGAACACTATCATTTGACAGATTCCAACTGAACACTCTCATTTGACAGCTACCGACTGAATACTCTCATTTGACAGCTACCAACCCCCCTTTCAGACCTGTGTCTCCCTTGTGGTTCATAAAAATAATAGAATAAAATTGTTTTATACGTAGTTGTTTCACTTCCACCAATTGACTGCTTGTCAATTTTTTGACTTAACAAACGCTTTTCGAGTTTCAAAGATGAAGGAAATGGTGTTTGAGAGGGTAAAATCGGAAAAATTTTCTGGGTAGGCATGCAACCGGACACCTCCCCCCACACCCCCATTCAGAAATTCCTGGATCCACCCCTGTTAAATATTAAAAAGCTAATTTACATATACTAAAAGTACTTAATAAAATGACCCGATTTCCTACTGATATACATAAAAATGATCCCCAATGTGTCTCATGGTCTGAGGGGATTCAACTACTAAATGAACCCTCTCATTTGACAGCTACCAACTGAACACTCATTTGATAGCTACCAACTGAACACTGTCATTTGACAGCTACCGACTGAACACTGTCATTTGACAGCTACCAACTGAACACTCATTTGATAGCTACCAACTGAACACTGTCATTTGACAGCTACCGACTGAACACTATCATTTGACAGCTACCGACTGAACACTGTCATTTGACAGCTACCGACTGAACACTGTCATTTGACAGCTACCAACTGAACACTCATTTGATAGCTACTAAATGAACCCTCTCATTTGACAGCTACCAACTGAACACTCATTTGATAGCTACCAACTGAACACTGTCATTTGACAGCTACCGACTGAACACTGTCATTTGACAGCTACCAACTGAACACTCATTTGATAGCTACCAACTGAACACTGTCATTTGACAGCTATCGACTGAACACTATCATTTGACAGCTACCGACTGAACACTATCATTTGACAGCTACCGACTGAACACTATCATTTGACAGCTACCAACTGAACACTGTCATTTGACAGCTACCAACTGAACACTCTCATTTGATAGCCACCAACTGAACACTGTCATTTGACAGCTACCAACTAAACACTGTCATTTGACAGCTACCAACTGAACACTCCCATTTGACAGCTACCGACTGAACACTGTCATTTGACAGCTACCGACTGAACACTATCATTTGACAGCTACCGACTGAACACTCTCATTTGATAGCTACCAACTGAACACTGTCATTTGACAGCTACCAACTGAACACTATCATTTGACAGCTACCAACTGAACACTCTCATTTGACAGCTACCAACTGAACACTGTCATTTGACAGCTACCAACTGAACACTTTTATTTGACAGCTACCAACTGATTACACTCTCATTTTTGACAACATATTTTCAAGGCATATAGCCAACGTTGAAAATCAAAGCTGTTCAGTATGTTTTCGTAATTGTGGAAAACATGATGGAGAGATGGATTGGAAGGGGAATTCTGTTCCCTGACCTTCCCATGCAGTTCGTAATTTATAATTTAATTAGCTAGTACGCTTGTCAGTAAGATATACATTTCCTACTCACCTTGGCTAGCAAGGACCCAGTTCTTCTCATTCCACAGTAGCAAAGACAGTATGAAAAGAATTTCCATGCTACAGACGTGCTGCTTGGAATCGCAGAACTACACGTTTGGTTATTTCCATAGAACTCTCGCACCTGTAGGTATACGAAATCATAGGAGAAGAGCAGACAATGTAATCACCTATGAAAACATATTCACGAGTGCTAATTGTTGTCCTCGCAGTGATTAAACATGCCACGCTTGGTCAAGCCTCAAGTTTTTTCTTATTATGTTTTTTTTTTTCAGGTTTACTTACTTAAGATGATAGGATTCCTAAACAAATATCACTCATATGTTTCATCTGTAGTTCATATTATCACAGTATGAATGATTATTTCATATTTTGACATTCAAGAAATATACCGTTATCAAAACGTGCAAACATATCTGTAGAATTTAGGTGATAAAATAATTGTATATGTGTAATGGAATAATGGAAATTATTTAATATAATTTCCTTTTTTTTTTGCCAAGCACATTGCCGTCTCAATACGTGTAAGGTTCTTATTTTAGAAAATTGCCCAGGATGGAAGAATTTCGTATTTTTATATTCGTGATTTGCTATATTTCGCCGTCGTTTACATGAATTAGAGACTGCTTTTTACTTCAACGTCATTTGGAAATAGCCGTGAGCTGTGAGTTTCCTTAACCATTCTTGGCGAATGAAAATTGAGATTCTTGTTTGTAGCGAATTCCTATTTTGAGGCCGTCAACTACAAAAGTGAAAAGATGCATTTTTTCCCTATATCATATTACAAATCTAGAAAGTTTTCCTTTGCGTTTTAGCACAAAGCCTTCTGACAGTCGGCAGATAACAAATATAGTTGGTGTTATTGTTTTATTTGTTGTTAATTGTGCTGAATGTGACGGGCAAACAAAACTCTACTTTGTTTCCTTATGTGTTGTGTTTCTGTGATTGATGCAGCTCTGCATGAATTATCTCCTCTGTAAATAGCTTGCAATAAAAAACTTCTACGAAACATAACAAAGTAACGTAAGAAAGTTGTACATAAATGAAATATTTTTATTTTTGTTATTATAAAATGAAAGTCCGCCATTCTGAATTTTACAATAATTAAATTCCATCGGTTTCTTTTTTAGACAAAAAATATAATTATATTGGAAGTCATAATTAGTGAAACATACCTAATTCAACTGAAAACCGTCTACATGGCTTTTATAGATGACAACGTCATTCAGAGTTTCTGAAATAATAAATTATATATATGTCATCTTCTCAGTGAACCGTTCCTTTTTTAATTAGTAGAAGATTTTCACCAACACATGCGACGTATATTACTTACACTTTAGGATGTACCTGTTCTTGTTCACTTGTTCACGAGTGATAAATGCGTCCATCTCAACCCATCTTCCCCTAAGAAGTAGGTGATTCTGAATGAAATTACAAATATAACCACTAACAACGTAAAAATATACTTTTTGAAATCCTTTAACAATACTCTTTCACAAAAAAAAAATATTTCTATTAGGAGGCTTAAACACAACGACACGTAAGAGAAGAGCTGTAATATCAGTAAAGGTTTGATGATGATGATGATGATGATGATGATGATGGTGATGTTGATGATATGTTAACTTATAAATCAAACAAAAATGTTATATTTTCTCCATAACTATTCAGCCATTTTGCCTAACAGTGCTGAATATTTTTTAAACCGTTCATATCTGCAATGAAAATGTGTTTGTTTCTTATAGATTTGAACGCAAAACTAGCTACGAAAAAGCGGAGAAGACTAAATAAAATGTCAGACATAGTGCAAATGTTTTTAAGTTGGTTCCAAGTGTTTACTATGAAGATTATTTCGCCTGTATCAGCAAATCGTAAAAGATAAATTGAGCAGCGATACTTTGCTAATATTTTATCCGTCTACGTTTTCTTACACGGTAAATTTCTATTTGAAAACAATGACTGTGTTATACATCTTTGCTTGAATAATATTTAACTTCTCTTGTATTTGTATTAGAAACAAAAACGAAACTATATTAAGCACCAACACAAAACGCAAATTCAGAAGGAGTAAACTAACCAAAGACAATTCAACTTACCTCAAAAATTATTACCGATTCTCTATGATATGAATTGATCGCGATCAACGGAAGAAACTCTAAACGCACACACAGAAAGTCAAGCCCTGTACAGCTGTTATTTTTAATTATCTAAAACAGGAACATACAAAACTTATTTATTTAGTATTCAATTTTCAGTCGACTTCAACAGTGAAGTTATTTAGTTTATTTCAAAGAGTTAACTTGATGACTTGCTATTAAACGTTATAACTCAAGACTTCCTTATTTCACCTCTAAGGTAACGCAGCTGTTGGCCTGACTGTACATTTTATTTATAATCAACAGCGTTTTGCTCTACCGTAACTTTTCTTTATACTGTTAACTGGAATAATCGCTTTTCCGTTCAAACTATTGTGGTTTAGTCAAAGATTTATACATTATTTCTTCGTATGCATCGCCAAACTAATTCGTTTAACGATAGTTTGGATAATTTTATTGCTTTTGTTATCTTTGTGTTCATTAGCATTTTTTAGTTCTAAGATTATTTGACTCTAAAATGTCGAACACCGTCGTTAATAAAAAGACGTGTCTTCGCGCATGGCTTCTATATTTTTGTCCTTTTTCCCGAAGATAATATATTATTTATTTATATCTATTTTCTTTTATTTTCAGAAATTCATGATCATTCTCAGGAAGAAGAGAGCTTGTAGTATGGTTGAATATTTTACTTTATTTTAAAGAAATACACTATTTGAATTTTACTGTTATCTTACCATATAAAACATAAATAAAATGGTTTAATCAAATGTTTAAAGTGATGATGTCCCAGTGACCGATACTCTGCCGTTAGAAATAAATTTCGATTACTGTCGCATGCAATGAAAACCGACGCACACACAGAACATTACCCTCTGTACAACTGTTGTCTGTAATTATTTCAAAACGGGAACATCAAATAACTCATCAATTCATCTCACACAATGTTCAGTCCAGATTAGCGGGAAAAAATACTCAGTCCACAATGTCATTTACAAAATTTAGACCTTAAAAATTTGAAAGTTTGTCCTATTTTCATCTCTAGGATAAAGCAGCTGCTACCCTTATTGTGCAGTGTGTTTTTACATCATCAGTGTCTTGCTTCATTCTATTCGATATGGCTATCAAATGATGATGTCTTATGCATGTTATAACAATATATTTGTTCTACAATGAAAACCTGAAATAACAAGCAACGGTCCCCTTTTGTACTAGTATTGTGATTCTTAATCTAATTGTTAGTTTGTAGAATTTGGACGTTTTTCTTGTACACCTTTGTTTATTCAACAGCTTGGAGTTCATGTTGGTTTTCTTTTAAACGCTGCTGAGCAAAGTAGGGTGAGCGGAATAGAGCATAACGCGGCCTTTAAATTTTATCCTTTCATCCAATTCAGCGATCAAAAAACATTTTTTTCTTCACAGATTTCCACACACTTTTTTCTCAATGTAATTTTTAAGAATTTGTTAATCATCAAGAAAATAACTGCATTAGTTAATGGTTTCTATATTTTCGTTGACTGACAAGTTGGTAAAGTATTGATGTAGAAATTTTAATTGAAATATTTTTCTTATTCTTGGAAAAAAGTCGATTGACCATTGCGAAATATTAAATTTATAAGCAACAAATACGGTGGACATACTTATTTGGAATAGTTGACAACAATACTAGTATTTAAATGTTCATTCTTCTATTCATAATTAAAGTGTACATATATAGTATATTTATATTTTCTTTCACGTTTGACACTCGACTAAATATTGTTCCCCATTTTAATTCGGGGGGGGGGGGGGAGAGGGGGGGGGGGTAAAGCCTATTCCACGATGCAACGCAACAAGTTACGCGCGAAATGTGAAGAGGGCAAACAATATGTAGTTTACAAATTACGTGTTGTGGCTAATATTTGAGGTTTTATTACTCTACTGTCTTTCTTATTTTCGACTTATATGTACGGATTAACTTTAGATGCACAGCTTCATTGTAAATAAGTGTCAGCTTTATGAATTCTGTGCGTAATAAAGTATTTATCTATCGGTCTTATAACTCTTGCATCATGTTTTCTCGTACTTAAAAAATCCTGAAACGTTTGATTTTTCTTTTATATCTTTATAGTTAATTTACATTCTTGTTTTCCATCCTGAAGGGACCTTGTTTTTAAGCTACTAGCAGAATGGCGGTCATCCCCCCAGAAATACCCTAAAATTTTGGACGTAGTTCTTGCTTAAACGTAGAGTCATTTGAAGATAAATATATATGCATGCCAATAATTAGTTGTCGATGTCCGCCTAATTTAAAACAACAGTGAACTCCGTTAACTACAGGCTTTTTAAGCTTAATAACGCCGTCAAATTGTGGACACTTTTCAATACTTTAAATTGACGACGAGCTGATTTAGGGAATCCGCGCACTTCAACTGATTTGAATATGAAAACTCTTTGAGGAATAAAACGAATTTAGACCGAAACAAGTTCAAGTAAATGAGTATAAAAAGGGTTACATTTTATTTTCAAAAGCCGTCTTGAACAAAAGATCGCGGAAAACATCTTGGTAAATAATGCCTCAGTGCTGAAGCCTCAAATTAATAGCAAATACGCAGCAAAAAGTTTGCGCGCTATATCGCGTGTACAAGCTAGCTGAACGCGTCAGAGTTACCGTTTTTTCCTCGCGTTGACATCAGAACCATTGTGTCTCACTAAAACCGTGGATAAAAAATAGCTATTATTTCCCAAGGGTTTTCAGTTTTTGTATTTAGTTAACTCAGTGCAAGAAGAGTGTCTTCATATGCGTGGGCACGCATGCAGTTGCATGCTCACGCGTTCAAGCGCGCGCAAATTTTGTTGACACGATTCATTCAAAGTGGCTTGTTTAAGGGCACGTTTCTTTTGGACATATTCTGCCCATTCCAAAAACAGGATACCTCAAAATATTGCACCTATTCTTCTCGTAAAATATGAAAGGAAGTCGCTGCGTTGACTCTGTGCGAGAATGTAAATAATATAGTTTTGTTAGCGTATTCTGATTTCAAAATGACCAGAATGTGTCCCAAAAAACGCGTCATAAAACTCCGTTTGTCGTGTTATCCTTTGAACAAATCTTCCAAAGTAGTATCTGTTCGTTGCAAGAGAAGTTTTCTTGACATTACAAATCCTGACAAAAGAGGACTGACAGACTACAGATCTTGAAAAGGGTGTCTTGACAGCTACTGCTCGCGTCGGTGGTCACTGGCAATTGCGAGGTCACGTGATGAGATTTTTCATACGCTGGCATACTAGCGTATGCCAGCGTATAAAAAATATCACTCATACGCTGGTATACGCTGACATACGCTAAGGGTACGTTAGGCATAGGTTGTATTCGTTTCAAGAACGGTCGCAAACGGTTGCATACCCTGGCATACGGCGAGGCAGAAAAAATTTTTTAAGCATGCTTAAATTTTGTGCGTATTCGAATGTATGGTTTATATACGCTAAGCATACGCTGAACACGCGAGAGTTAAGCTAGAGGTACGTTACTCATAGGTCAAGTACGCTGGTCATACGCTGTATTTTCAAGGGAATTTTGTGCGTGTGAAGACTGTTTTATGAATTTTCATACGCAACTCATATGTTTCTTCAAGGACGGTGCCACCTAATGGCAAGGTATTTTGCCAGGTTTTTGACTATGCGGGAAAAGTAGATCTTAGCAGGGGCTATTGGAATCCAAAGAGAAAATTGGGGGTAACCACGCAATTTTCGGAGATATTTAAGCTTCAATCTGGAAAAAATGCTGACATCAGCATGTTTTTCGAAAAAAGGAAAAATAGCTCTTTCTTCGCGGATTTCCTTAGAATTCGCCTATACATACACAAAAGCAACAATAATTCTAAAAATCTCTAAAACACATAACAAATGGTAACATAACAACTACTGTTTATATGTTTTAAGCTCCAAATTATCACAATGGAGCCATTATCGGCCCTGACAGCTTTCCCACGTTCGCCAAAAATACAGTCTAAATAATTTTTGCCCACAACAAAAAATTAATTGCGTCCTTAATATGCTTACCACTTTCATTTTATAAGATAAAAAGTAGGGGTCACCACGCGTTTTTACAAGTTATATTTAGATGTTTTCAACTTTTACGGAATCGTTTTCGCGGTCCGCGACATTTTTTTCTATGCCCTCCCTGGTAAGTTAAATATTGTGCGTGTCTTTTTCGGGGGCATGCTGGGATGTCCACTTGACGGCTTACCGTTTAAAACTTGTACAAAGACAAACATTGTAGAATTCAAAGTTAATTCTATTTGTAGCTGGAAGTTGCTCTTTTGAGAAACATTTTTCGGGGATTGCAAGGTCAACCAGCACAGCAAAGGAGTAAAAACGCAAAAATCGGTTCACTTCCATTGATCTACAGTGGATCTACGGATTTATTATGTTCCTTCGAGCACAAGAACTTTACATTGTGTGCATCTTCTTTCGATCCATTACCAACTTGAAAACATCAGTGCTATATCGAGGTGACTGGTCGGCTGCCGAAAAACTCTGGATTGGCAGGTTAGTCTTTTAACGATTATTTGGAGTCACAATGTAAGAAATATTTGTCGAAAAGTGCTTGAGTTGTGCAATTTCATTTGGCCGCGTGTTTATTTTCTGTGAAGCTCCTGTAGTTTTCATGGCTTCTCTGATAACTTTGGAAAAAAATAAGTCAGTACACTTTAATATCAGAAAAATCGTGAAATAATAAAACACTTTTTTTACCGAAGTCTACGGCTTTATTTGATCTAAAAAGATAAGATTTCTTGTCAGTTTATCATGGCACGTTTTTCGCCTATCAAAATTTGTTCTGATGCAAAGAAGTTGAGAACTGACACGATGCGACTTCGAAAAACATCACTTGCCTATATAATAGAGAATAAAGGAAATCAACTGTACCTAAATGCACGAATGTGTTTACGAAATATTACACTAAAAACCATGCTTGCCAGCAATCGAGGGAGGGAAGACTTTAGCCGGATGCTTTCCGGCTTTGGAGCGGCCAATTTTCTTTACTTGCTGGCTTCAGCCTTGTTTTTATATCTTAGTCAATTGTCAAAAACGGTCTTTTTGAAAACGTTTTGCTCATTTCAATTCTCCTTTTCGACATTTGTTTGCTTTAACTGGAACAGTTGTTCTTCTGCTTTTGTTATATACTTTTTTATTCGCAAAATGGCCACTGGCAAAAGATTTTTGCAGATAAACAGAAATTTCAAACAACGCGAGTTTGGCCGCCAAAACAAAAACTTGTGCTAATTGGAAATAACAACATGCCAACCTTAGCTTTCCTTGGATTTTATGCCTTGAGGATGCTTGTTTTATATATATAAAGAAAACACTACAGTGTAGTCTGGTTTGACTTGAAGTTCTGTTGAAATTTTGAATGGAGAAAAGTAGCCAATGTAAACAATCTTCGTAAAGAAAGGCAAAACGTACGCGTTCTGCTGATCGAGGCGGCATCGCCAATTAGCTCAAAATAGTTTCATTACCGAGGCTCTGTCGTTTGCAAAATAGAGAAAGAATTTAGCAGTTTTAGGCTGTCTATAAACACATTTTCATAGATTTTTGAGAACTCTATTTATCTTGTAAGTTAAGAAACTGAGCCAGGGAGTTTACAGTTTGACATGAAAAGTGAGCGGAACGTAGCCTTTACCTCGCGCGTTCGCGTTTAAAAAATAACCGTGTCTCGCGCGACTATCGCGCAATGCATGCGCAGAACGTATGCGCAATAACAAAAGGTGGCACCGTCCTTAATACGCAATAGTGTGACAGGGCCTTTACGACGTCATTTATCATCGCTTGACGTCAGAACCTGAATGCACGTTTCTCCGTATTCATTCGTCTAGAACTTGAGTTTAAGAAAAGTTTACAAAAAACTTAACAAATTTAAGGCCATTTTAGCACAATTTTACAAAAAGTCTCGATTTTCGTAAAAATATCGAATCGTTGCAAAATGAGCGGACACGAATGGGTCTGATAGTGTTCAGCGGCTTTTATTAAAAATACATGCAATTCTTTGGGGGACAAGAATGCGGAAGAGTAGCGGGTAAGGCGAAAGACTGTTAAATAAGACCAAAATCTGACTGACTAGGGACCCCTTCCCTTTTGTAATATTTTGTCGCTCCAGTAGGTCCAGACCCAATAATTGCCTGCGGAGGAGGTCAGGTCTCGAGCTCAAATTCCTTCCCGGGTAAAACAAATTGTTTCGTTTGTTTCCTATTATAGCTTGTAGGGTGTTATTTTCACGAAATTTATATTTTGATTGGAATCACTTCACATTATTTTAATCATAACTTCATTCCCCCTTGCGCGCACTGCGTGTCTATACTTTTTTCTGGCCGTGAACAAGAAGAGAACCACAGTATTAATTTTGTAACACATGCTTCCACAGCCTTCAGGTCATTTTCAGTATTACAAAGTGATCATTGCAATTTGAGTTTATAATACAAATATACCTGGACGTCACCGGATGGCAGGTACCGCAATCAAATTAACATCAGTCGTAAAGCAATATTTAGAACATCTGTGAGTGACAATCGGGTATATCGGGGTGCAGACATTGAAGGCGAACACAATTTGTTACTTAATGTGACACAACTCAGGAAATACAGGTGGAAAAAAACTCGAAGTACTGGAGCTGAAAAGCCAGTTTACTATTGTAGGCTAACAACTCTAAAAATTGTTAGAACGGATCTGACAACTTTTTCTCAAACCATAGACAAGTGGAAAATTGGTTTCAACCCTGATAAACTATAACGGTTAACTTACAGGAAAAGCCATTCCAATTCAATCGAAATAACTATATTGATAAATGCACAACATTACTGAATATCAGCATATACAAGGAAAAGAGATTTAAAGAAAAATCAGTAATTTGCAAATGTAATGAATTATTAAGATGCCGGGGCCCATCTAGATACCAGATATCGAGCTGAGTGGGCTACACTCTTGAAATAAAGTTGTTTATTCAGTAGTTGATCTAACTTCAAACGTACGGAGACATTTCAATACACAATCAGTACATTTCTCATCGTGCCATCCTCCCGGTGTGAAAAGAGGTATTATCAAGGGAGAGGCTTGGCAGAGACAATTAAGAGAGAGGCTATTTAGAACAAATTCTTCTAAACTGACTTTTGGGAGAGCACGGAAGTCTGCGTTGGAGGAAATCAATTTCTATGTTTCACTCCCCCACCGAAGAAGCCTGCGAATACAGCCGCCTCTCATCGCCGCGGCCGCTAGGGGCATTCGCGCGAGAGAGCTCTCTCGAACTAGCGGCCGGGAGCGATGAAAGGCGGCTGTATTCGCAGGCTACCACCGAAACAGCTCCACGGTTTCTTTAGTAACTATCCCCTTCCTTTATCTGAAGAGAGTTTACATCCAGAGAACGTATTCATAATTTATTAAGACGGAAAACTAGCCCTCCAACAAAAACAATTTTGATAAGCCAATCTCGCCTTTTGAAAGGTGGGTTTTCTCGCGCTTCAACAGTTATTGACGGATACTCGGTTGAGCATCGTTGGAGTACTGGTGAATTATCGGTGGAGTATCGGTGGAGTATCGGTGGAGTATCGGTGAACTGTCGCCGTGAACTAGCGGTGGAGCTCGGTGAGGTATCGTTGAAGTTTCGGTAACCTAGAAACTCACAGTATCGGCCGACACACATCTTGGTTGCTATATTGACCGACTATCGACCGATACATCTTGGTCGAGGCACCCTAAAAAATCCATGATCTGTTCTGTTTACTATGCCTATACGAAGCGGTTGTCAGTGTTGCCTCGGTGAAGAACTCCTTAAAATTCAACTTAAAAACTACTGAACATTTGTTGTACTTCGTCATGCTTCTTTTTCTCGATATTTTTGAAAATATTATACTTCTTCTCAATTTCCTTATTATTATTCCTGCTTTGAACTTAAGCGGTGTTGAGAGTAACAGGATTAAGAGAGAAAAAGAGCAGAAAATGATACGTTTTTTTTTATGGTGAGCACGGCTACTAAAAACACTCATCAAAATATCGAGGTTTTAGACGCGGTTTATATAACCAGGAAAAAGTGTGTTTTTCCGTACTTCATTGCATGACAACAGAAATATTTGCATGACATGCAAAAGGAAATTCACGAGCCAAAATATTTCAAAACTGTAAATCAAAAAGCAAAGTAAACAAATAAAAAATGGAATTAAAGACGTCTAAACGAACGACATGTTAACATGTAAAGGCTACTGAAGTTCAACTCTTTATCAAATGTCTAAACGAACGACATGTTAACATGTAAAGGCTACTGAAGTTCAACTCTTTATCAAATGTCTAAACGAACGACATGTAACATGTAAAGGCTACTGAAGTTCAACTCTTTATCAAATGTCTAAACGAACGACATGTAACATGTAAAGGCTACTGAAGTTCAACTCTTTATCAAATGTCTAAACGAACGACATGTTAACATGCAATTAGGAATGGACCATTAGAAAAGTGATGGGAGGGGGGTGGGAACTTTGGGAGAGGCAAGAAATTTTTTTTTGTTCACCTAAGGTGAAAATCTTTTTTTCTTTTTTTCACTCGATGGCTGGAATATATATTTTTTTAATAGTTTATTTTTAAATTGTCCTTGGGCAGATTTTTTTTTGGGCGATAATGCGTGGGAATTTTTTTTTCCTTAATAATTTACTGGGAATTTTTTTTTTCTTTTGCTTTTGCCCCACCCCCCCCCCCCCCCCCAAATCACTTTTCTAATGGTCCATCCCTTAGGCTACTGAAGTTCAACCCATTATCTTCTAGGGTCAGCAGACAATGCACTGATGTTTTGGTTCAAAGTGCCTCTAACCTTTTAGTTTAATAATCCAAAGTCTGACTATGCAAATCAAAGACATGCAGCAGTATATCTTCTGTGATTCTGTTCATACCATCAAAAGTGGTTCTGTGTATGAAATTTTAAAGTGTGACCATTAAAATGAATGTTATTGAGCATTTCTTTCTTGTGATAGTGTTTAGTATGCGGAACAAGGTGGTTCCAACTTTTGAGTCTGTGTTTGAAATCATTGAAATTAATATTATCGAGCGAAATTACTTTCCTGTGGTTGGTAAAGGGTCGAGGATAAAGGGAAAGGCAAAGCAGTGGCGGATCCAGTGGGAGGGTGGGAAGGTGGGGGGGGGGGTCCGGACCCCCCCCCCCCCCCCCCATCAGACCTGTGTCTCCCATGTGGTTCATAAAAATAATAGAATAAAAGTTTCTGACTTAACAAACGCTTTTCGACTCTCAGGAATGCCGTAAAAGGGGTTTTGGAGGGTCAAATCGGAAAAAAAATTACGGGAGACATGCACCTGGATCCCCCCTTCAGAAATTCCTGGATCCGCCCCTGCAAAGTCGCACGCGAGCCAAGGATGGTCCACACGGCCAGAGCTTAACCCGGTTTCTGTAGCATGGAGCAACTAGGAATATTGCTACTGACCCGCCTGGATGGGATTCTAGTCCATCGCAGCGTTACCCCCAGCACTTTGTGCCGGGAACCAGTTATACACCTGGGTGGAGAGAGACAATGTGGAGTAAAGTTTCTTGTCTATGGAAACAAGACGAAGGCAGAGACCAGGCTTCAGGTTTAAAGTCTGACGCGCTAACCAATACACCACCGCACAGGCTAACCACTACACAGGCTAACCACTACACCACCGCACAGGCCAACCACTACACCACCGCACAGGCTAACCACCGATAAACTATAATCTTACAGGAAAACCCATTCCAATTCAATCGAAACAACTACATATACAAATGCACAACATTACTGAATATCAGCATATACAAGGAAAAGAGATTTAAAGAAAAATCAGTAATTTGCAAATGTAATGAATTTTTAAGATGTCGGGCCTCTCTAAATACCAGATATCGAGCTGAGTGGGCTACACTCTTGAAATAAAGTTGTTCACTTAGCAGTTGATGTAACTTCAAACGTACGGAGACATTTCAATACACAATCGGTACATTTCTCATCGTGTCATCACCACCGCACAGGCCAACCACTACACCACCGCACAGGCTAACCACTACACCACCGCACAGGCTAACCACTACACTTCCGCGCCTCCACTTTCCCGTGATGCTGCATACCAATTGCACGAACAAGGTGGTTCAATTTTTTGAGTCCGTGGATTAAAACTGTCAAACAGTACCTGTAGCTCCGTTTATTGAACGAAATGTTTCTACGGTTTGAGTCTATGGATAAAATCTTAAAGTGCGGCCATTCATATGAAAGCTACTGAGCACTAGCTAGCACTACTCGGCTTTTATTTTATGGTTGAATTGGTCCACGAAGAAAAGAAGCATTCTAAATGGTTTCCTGAGAGGTCTGAATATTGATATACAGACCGCTAAGATACTGAAGGTGCACCGTTCACGAATTAGTTTTCCTGAGTTGTGTTTTCGAAAAAGTATTCAAAAGAAATCTGTTCGATATGTAGAAAAATGTTTTTCCCAGATGTATTTCCTATAATTTTGGAGAAACTTTCAGGAAAATGTCTGTACTCAACTTTCTTTCTTTGAAACACGCGCGAGAAAGTGACACACTTTGCTGACTGAAAATTCGTAAAAGAGCTAGCCAAAACAAATACAACCTCGGTTCCGTCCCTATGTATTGGGCATTAGCATCAAATTTATGGATCAAACCAAAACGTTTAATGAACTTTTCTTGATACCGAAAAGTTGTTATGATCGTCTTTTCTATGAGTCGTGAAGCAATTATCATTGAAGCGTATTTTTTTGGCTGAAAGGAATTTTCCTGTTTCATATTGGACATGGCGTGATTTCAATTTAAACACTGATTAGTGTGTTTTTCCATACTTCATTGCATGATGATAGAAATTTTTGCACGTACGTAGCGTAGAAATTTTGCGAGCAACAAAAAGTAAAATAAAAACAAAATAACAAAAATTTAAAATTTAAGATATCTAAACGACAAAAATGTTAACATTTAGGGCTACTGAAGTTCAACTCTTTATCTACCAGGGTCAGACCACTGAGGTTTGGATTCAAAGTGCCTCTAAGTTAGTAAAAAATCCTGTTGTGTGACTATACAAATGAGAACTCTTCTGTGGTTCGACTGTTTATGCTATTAAACGTGGATTTAAGTATTGCGTCTTTAGACGAAATCATACAGTGTGACCTATTTATTCAAATATAAGCTGGAGCTGTTTATATTGTACAAGCCGCGTGGATTTAACTTCCCTGGAATAAATAACAAACCGTTACTATTCAAATAAAAGCCATTAAGCAATACAACCCTGCTGTACTGTTTGTTATGAAGGAGGTTCTAACTTTTGAATCTGTCGATGAAATCTTGAAGTGTGACCATTCAAATGAAAGATTTGAAGCATTATTTTATGTGACTGAACAAGGTATTTCTAGCTTTTCAGTAAGCCTGTGGTGATTAAATCAAAACTATATACCAAGCTATTTGTAAGCTGAGTGTGCATTTACATGGTGATTTTTTTTCGTATATTGTTGCAAAATAAAATTTGCAAACTTTGGGGCTTCTTTGAAAGTTAAAATGCCTGCGCTTAATAGCTCTTAATGAACTGGTTTATTTTTGTGTTTGTTTGACATGACAGCGTCATGTCACAGAGCTGTCATGTCACAGATTAGTGATGTGCGCGGTTGAAAAGGACAATGCATTTCCTTAATAAAAGTTTCTAAGTTCCTGTTTGGCCGTATAAAAGATCGCGAAATCAAAGCCGAACTTTCAGTCGAGGGACGCATGTGAAGTAGCAATAACTTCATTGCGCTATATATCCGTGTCTCTTTTGCAAACTCACCATGAAGACGTGTAGTTTTCTTGCCACCTTTTCTCTATCTCGCCATTTTATGGTGAGCGCTTTTAGCACTGAAGAACATGTCAGCTGTTGTTTTTAATTATATAAAACGGGAACATACAAAACTCATTTATTTAATATTCAATTTCAGTCGACTTCAACAAATGAAGTTTTTAGTTTATTTGAAAGAGTTAACTTGATAACTTGCAATTTGACGTCATAACTCGAGACTTCCTTTTTTCGCCTCTAAGATAAAGCAGTTGTTAGACTGATTGTACATTTTATTTATAATCAACCATGTTTGCTGTACCATAACTTTACCTTTATACTGTTCACTGGAATTATCGCTTTTCCGTTCAAAGTATTGTGGTTTAGTCAAATATTTAAACATTATTTCTTCGTACGTATCGCCAAACCAATTCGTTTAACTATTGTTTGGATAATTTTATCGCTTTTGTTATCATTGAGTTAATTAGCATTTTTTTCGTTCTATGATAATTTGACTCTGAAATGTCGAGCACCATCGTCAATAAAAAAATGTCTTCGCGCATGGCTTCTACATATTATTCTTTTTTTTTTTCATAAATAACATAATATTTATTAATATATATTTGCTTTTTTTCGAAATTCATGATCATTCTCAGGAAGAAGTGAGTTTGTAGTATGGTTGAATATTTTACTCTATTTTAATTAAATGTACTTTTAGAATTTTAGTTTTATTTTACCATATAAAACTAAAATAAAATGGTTTAATCAAAGATTTAAAGTGATGATCTCCCAGTGACCGATACTCTGCCGTTAGAAGTTAATCTCAAATACCGTCGCATGTAACTGAGGAACACCGAATGCACACGCAGAAAATTACCCTCTGTACAACTGTTATCTGTAATTATTTCAAAACGGGAACATCAAATAACTCATCAATTCATCTCACGCAATGTTCAGTCGAAATTAGCAGGAAAAAAATACTCAGTCTGTTTGAAAGAATCCACAATGCCATTTACAAAATTTAGACCTCAAAAATTTGAAAGTTTGTCCTTTTTTTTCATCTCTAGGATAAAGCGATCAATTCAGCGATCAAAATATATTTTTTCTTCACAAATTTCCACACATTTCTTTTATGAATGTAAGTTTTAAGAATTTGTTAATCCATCAAGAAAAAAATTGTATTAGTTAATGGTATATTCTTGTTGACTGACAGGTTGGTTAAGTATTGATGTAGAAATTGTAATTGAAATATTTTTCTCATTCTTGGAAAAAAGTCGATTGACCATTGCGGCATCTTAAATTTATAAGCAGAAATATGGTGGAATATATATTTCAAATAGTTGACAACAATACCAGTATTTAAATGTCCATTCTTCTATTCATAATTGAAGTATATGTATTTAGTATATTTTCGATTTTCTCGGTTACGTTTGTTACTCGACTAAATATTGTTCCCCATTCTAATTTGGGGGGGGGGGGGGGGGGGGAGCCTATCCCACGATGCAACGCAACAAGTTACGCGCGAAATGTGAAGAGAGCAAACAATATGTTTTATTTTCGACTAACATGTACGAATTAACTTTAAATGCACAGCTTCATTGTACTGCAAATAAGTGTCAGCTTTATGAATTCTGTCCGTAATAAAGTATTTATCTATCTATCCTATAATTCTTTCATCATGTTTTCGTGTACTTACAAAAACCTGTAACGTTTGATTTTTCTTCTATATCTTTATAATAAATTAACATTCTTGTTTTTGATCCTGAAGGGACCATGTTTTTAAGCTACCAGCAGATTTGCGGTCATCCCCCAGAAATACCCTATTATTTTGGACGTAGTTCTTGCTTAAACATAGAGTTATTTGAAGATAAATATATATGCATGCCGATAGTTATTTGTCGATGTCCGCCTAATTTAAAACAACAGTGAACTCTAGTTAACTCCAGGTTTTTTAAGCTAAAAAAGCCGTCAAATTGTGGACACTTTTCAATACTTTAGATTGACGGCGACCTGATTTAGGGAATTCGCGCACTATAGCTGAGCTGAATATGAAAACTCTTTGAGGGATAAAACGAATTTAGACCGAAACAAGTTCAAGTAAATGAGTACAAAAAGGGTTACATGTTATTTTCAAAAGCTATCTTTAACAAAGGATCGCGGAAAACATGTTGGTAAATAATGTCTCAGTGCTGAAAGCTCAAATCAGTAGCAAATACGCAGCAAAACGTTTGCGCGCTATATCGCACGTACAGGCTTGCTGTACGCGTCAGAGTTATTTTTTTCCTGGCGGTGGCATCAGAACTACTGTCCCTCGCTAACACCGTGGATAGAAAAATAGCCATTATTTCCCAAGGGTTTTCTGTTTTTGTATTTAGTTAACTCAGTGCAAAAGTGTCTTCATATTCCATTTTTTTTCCATTTTATTTATTTTGCCATTTACCACATTACAAAAAATATATATATGTATATATAATAATAATAATAATAATAATTATAATAATAATAACAATAATAATAATAATAATACAACACACTAGAAATTTATAATAACTTAAAAGACGATAGACTACAGAATGTTTAATGTGGTAGTGACAAGGAAGCCTATATAGAAGCCGGGGGCTTAAAAAAAAATGGAAAAAAAAAATGGAAAAAAGTCTGGTTTTCTAAAAAGTGCATGTTAGCCAAGTCTGTAACCACATGTAGTAAGGGCACCGGGGTCGTTGCGCTCTGGGGTTAACCCTTTCAATATACTAGCAAGCAGAAAAAAGTAGGCGCACCGCCTCATTCCGAACACTAAAGACAAAACATTAAATGAAACGCCACTAAGAGACGGGTGTAATCCCGAAATATATCCCCCGTCTATGGACAGAACAGGAGGGCATTAAACAATCCCTTCGAGGACGCTTTGCAAAAAGGTTACCCACAGGAACAGACAAAATACAAACCCGTTCGACGGACACTTAAAGATAATACAAAGCTAGAAAGCATCATAATTGATGCCCACTAAGATATCGGGCCTGGAAGTGCTATGCCTTAGATAAATGAAGGCTTTGCGCCGCGAGGGTTTAATTAACTCGCATTTTACATAATACATTTAGAGCGAAACCTCCTTTAAAAGATAAGTTATGCGGCACAAAAAAGAAATCAAATCAATTTATTTAGTAAGTTCAAAGTATTTAGTACGCGAGTACTAATTGTGGACCCTTTCCAGATCTAACTCGCCGATTTAGTCAGCATCCAGTGGCGTATATTCTCTATACAGCGCTGCATAGCCGTGTTTGCCTTTCGTGATTAGCTTGTAAATCAGGTTTAAATGAAAGATAAAGTTGACTGTCATCCGCGTAACAATGAACGCCGGGTTGGGATGTACGTTTGCGATCTCGAAAAGCTAACGAACAACAAAGGCCCAAGGCATAGACTGCGAGCAGTCTCTCTTTTTCCGCTAAAGTCAGTAGGGACGAACGCAAAAAAATAGCGTGATGAGCGAGCCGCGAGTAGCGCGCGCGGGCACCGGCAGGCGAGAAAAAGAGAGACTGCCCTGGGATCATACAGCAGTTCAGAAGCCCGGCACACCGGTGACGGAGTATTCTGATTGGTCGGTTTACAAAGCGATGACGCGTATCTGTCATCGACATTACTTAGCGTCATGCAGGGCCCAGCGAAAATAAAACTAATTGCAAGAAACCATTGACGGTCGATAATTTCAAACTAATAGATCCGACTACCTAAGAGATTCCGAGAGAGTGAAAAACCTTACATTGTTGGTAAACCCAGAAAATGGCTACATGAGCACAGCAAGAGGTCAAAGAAAACTGAAGAAAGCCGCCGATTGAACAGAGCTCCAGACTCTGAAGAAAGCCGCCGAGTTGAAGAAAGCCGCCGAGTTGAAGAAACCAGAGTTGAAGAAAACCGCCGAGAATACAGCATAATTTCAAAATGACCTCCAAATCGAAGCTTGCTCAAAGCCTACATGCAATGTTAAAGGTTTCACTGCAGAGCTATTCTAACAAATGCCACGATGGCATAATAAAGAACATTGCTATGAAACAGACGCCCCGACAAAGAGATCAAAACTAGCAGACAGCTTAAAAACACAAATTACCTCGAGACTATAGTCTGTATCATTTTGCGAGTTTAGAAGGCTTTTAATTCAGTCACCTCGAATTCTCCATATACCCGCTACAAATACATGAAACATTTTGCGATGGCTAAAACACTCGCGAGGGAGTCGTGTAGGCCTGTCACTCTTTATTACACCAAAATGGGCGGAGGTGTCAACGTGTGTCAAACGGTGAGCTGTCAAAGCGCTTCTGAACTGCTGTATGATCCCAGGGCAGTCTCTCTTTTTCTCGCCTGCCGGTGCCCGCGCGCGCTACTCGCGGCTCGCTCATCACGCTATTTTTTTGCGTTCGTCCCTACTGACTTTAGCGGGAAAAGAGAGACTGCTCGCAGTCTACCCAAGGCAGGACCCTTGAGGGACCCCATGCTGCAAGGGAAGGCTGTCAGAGAGAGTCTCATTAACAGATACACGTTGGCTTCTGTTGTTCAAGTATGAGGAGAACCATGCTGAGACATTTCCTGAGACACTGAACCTTGATTGAAGACTCTTGATTAAAATACCGTGATCGACGGTATCAAAAACGGCGCTGAAATCTTAGAGAACTAGCGGAGTCGCATGACCTTTGTACATATTCATCAGAATGTCATTTTTCACCTTTAGCGGAGCAGTTTCAGTGCTATGGTGCTGTCTGTATGCGGACTGCAAAGCAGGTAAAAGGCCATTCGATGACGTGTGTCCAAGCAGTTGATCAGATGCTGAGCATTCGGTCAGTTTCGACGCATAAGGGAGGTTGCTAACTGGACGGTAATTATTAAAAGTAAGATCAAGGCCAACCTTTTTCAGCAGAGGATTTGCTAGGGCTTCTTTCCATGCATCAGGGAAGGACGCAGTCTCTAGGGATATAGGTTTAATATATATAGATAGCCCAAGCCTAACAGCGTCGCACTTTGCAATTGAACAAGCTTAACTAAGGTGAAACTTAACTAAGGTGAAACTTAGCTAAGGTGAAAGGTTGGAAGCACAAGAATTAAGATTGACGAACGGGCTATTTTCAATTTTAGCAATTCTCAAAAACAGTATTACGCGACCGTCTGCACAGTACATTTTTATAGACCGTACAAAAGTTTACAAAAACAACTTTTCTCTGTCTAGAATAACTAGTACCATTAGTTTCCGAATAAAATACATTTTTTGTTTGTCAAAAATTGCCCGAGAAACTGATTTCAAAATCAAAAATTGCAAAAATACACAAACATATTTGCATAAGGCGATGCGAGTGAAGATAGAACTGTACTATAAAATCAAAGTCTTGTTTTGTTTACATAAAATCGCTTTTCAAACTATCTAATGAATGAACAAACACATAAAAATGGACAACACAATCTTCTTTCGAAAAAAATTATTCAAATCTCCATTAGTTTAAGTTTAAAAGCAAAACGCGTACCATTTAATTATAGCTCATCGAGTTCAAGCTTTCTTCGATGAAATTCAGTTCAAGAGATCGATACAACTGAATTTAAGCACGTTTTAAAATCAATTCTCCAAAACTAACAATAACACCAATAAAAAGTCACTCAGATTGATATCAACATAAATTCTCATCGATAACTGTAATCTGTTTTACATTAATTAAGGCCCTCGCTTGCTTGGAAATTCAAATCTCCGCTCCTGGTTCTGAAATCCGTAGAAAACAAACATATCCCGCATTGATAAAAACGTAATACATGAAGTTCCTCGAAGCAAGATTTTATCCCTGAAAGCTCTTCTTTTTCCACTAAAGCGGCTTCTGAGTATCCCTTAATTAGTATCCTTGTCTTGAGTAGCAAACCGCGAAATATTCAGGGAAATAACGCCTTTAATTTAAACGGTTTTCTCGGCTTAGTAAATTCACAGCAAAACATCAAAGTGTTTTTCTAGCTGACGTGACATTCGGCCGTGTAACCGCGCGAAAAACAAAGCCTCGCTTTGGTTTCATGACGTCGTACGCGCACGTTTTGCGACGTCATAAGCGCCCGGGAGCTAGTCCTGCGCGAAGGCAAGCTAGTCCTGCGCGACGGCGGAGGGTTAAGCCTAAAGAATACCGTTCATAAGGACGTCGGACACCTTATTGAAACTTATATAACGGAGTAACTGGTTAGCTTTCAGTTGATGTTATGGGTAGCAGTTTATATAGTTAAATTTAGGCCTGAACACCCCGAGAAGTTAGGTGGTGCAGTGGTACAGTGGAACGGTAGGCTATCTAAGCCTAAGCCTAGCTGAGATCACCGGTTCAATCCTGAGTGGGGGATTTTAGATTTTCTTTTTTACACTTAAAAATTTATTGAAAATAAAATTCTAAGTGTCGACATTACGTTATATAAGTCTTAAAAAGGTGTCCGACGTCCCTCTAAACGGTATTCTTTAGGCACAACCACGGCGAAGGGCGGCGGGCACACGCGCGCCCGCGAAACATTCCGCTAGCCATGACCATGAAAAATGACGGGCAAAGGTTCTATGAGTATGGGGCTGCGCAGCCAGGCCTTCGGCCTGGCAAGTGCTCCGCTATCATCCGTTTTATTACGGGCAAGAGCACATCCTACACTGGGACACCAGTGGAGTTGGAATGGAGTCGAGAGCAAAAAAAAAATATTAGCCGAATTCTTCAGAAGATCTAAAACATCATCATTTAGGAGCTGAAACTCAGTAAACGATTCTTCTACAGAACTAGCAAAGTCATATTTTTGAGCCGTCAAGGCAAGATTGCGCCGCAACGTCTAATTCCGACATAATGTCAACTGTCTTATTCATAAAGAAATCAGTCCCATGCTATGCTATTAGCCACTTGGTACAGTACTTATCATCATGTGGTGATAAAGGAACATCAGTGTCTTGTTTTAACAGCTTACCTCCAAATCGCCGTAATTTGTATTCCGTTCGCTGCAATGCTTTAAAATATAGACATTCCTGTCGTAAAAGTTGGTGGATTGTGTTTGCTAAAACAGTCGCTAAAATCACCTGAAAACTTGTTTAAAAATGTGGTCTGTCAAAACGGCGCCGTAGCTTTTTAAAACAAGTCAAAGTGCAAGCGCAACTTTTCACCATCCTCTTGCAAATATTGGCTCAGAAGGTCTGGGTGTGAATTTCTGTCCAACATGCTGCGGACAATTTTTAAGTTCCCCTCAAGTTCGTGAATCGGCGGATAAGAATCCAAATAGCATTTGAAAGTCAATATACCTTTACAGATTTGCCCAACAATATCCTAACGTTCGCGCCTTAGATTTCTCTCAATTCCTAGGAAATTTACCGACGATTTTATCTGTCGGTATGTCCTAAAAATAAGTCAGTTGGATGTGCTTCTTTTAGAGGTTCAACTTCAAAATTATGTACGGCGCTCGAAATTCAGTTTTATACCATTACTGGGGAATCTCTTGGTGGATTGTTGCTATCAGGAGTGTGAGACAGAGAAAATATAAGAAAACAAAAAATCACTGCAATGTCTAACAAATATTTTAATATTATTATTTTTTTCTTGTTCCGATGTGTCTTGATCCGCTATATCGTTGCGTTAGTTCATCAGTCCTTGGTTGTCAAACAGCTGAGACCACAGCTTACGTTCAGCGTCTTCCATGCCCCGCCGGTTACTGGTCAGCGGCGTATCCTAAAACGACTCAACAAAACACTCACAGTTAGAAAAATAGATTCTTACAGAGCGCTTCGAACCAACACTGTATCAAACAGGAGTTTTTGTGTCTCAAAGAATCCAACGCAATATGGAGCCATTAGGGAGCTTTAGATTTGAGTACGAGTAAAAGATTGAGTACGAGTACGACTTTTGAATTTGAAGCCAGTCACGTCCCCAAAGCTGTCGGTCCTTCCTGATGCAAACCAGAAGATAAGAAGACTCTAGGTATAAAATTTGTGTGGTAAATGGTTATTTAGAGCACGCGAACTAAGTTTTTTAAAAGTCGTATTTGTTCTCAATCTCGTACTCGTCGTCCGATCTAGAGTCCCCTATTAAGTACCCGACGACGGACAAACGGAACAAGAGTCGACAATCGATTTCTGTTGTCTGATAAAATCAAGTACACAAAAAAAATCACACAAAAATAAACAAAGAAAGACCAACAACTGTTCACTTTTCTGTTCCTTGCACGATTGTACGTATTTTTCAAGGCGGACAATGCCGATATAAATGCGCATCTGAAAGTCAGGAGTGGACACACGGTACGTTTTCAGTAGGGTCTTACATTTCGGAAGATACCTCGCTTGTCTTTAACAATTGTTCCTGGATGCCCATCTCTGTTAGCTATCAGCATATAGCATTGTCAACAAAACAAAGCTGCGAAAAATTTTAACATAATTCTCTCAAGTTGTCTTTTCTTTTTGGCTGTGATTCTATAAGCCACTTACACATCAAACAACTTATATTTATAACCTGCAACATCGGGTGACGGCACATTATCTCCGCCGCGAAAAAAAAACATGATGTATTAAGAGGGATGAGATCCAAGATTCGAACTATATAAAACGCAAAAAAAACAAAATGCGGCGCCTAAAAACCTGGACAAATGTATCCGTAGTTCGCTTCATTGTTTACATTAGATTCACAAATGCGCGCGTTACAATTTTCCTCTGCCGAAATTCAGGTACAATTATTTACAAAATACGCCGATTAGTAGACCTATTAGCCCCGAGGTACAAGATTTATTTGGTGATTGAAGTCTCACCTTTTTTTTCTGAAGACACCTCGCTTGCCTGGAACTGGTCCTGAGAACCCATCAATGTTGGTTATCAGCAACATCAATGTGAAACAAAACAAAACAGCGAGAAGCTTGGATTTCATCCTTTCAATTATTTGTTCTTATCTTTTTAGCGGTGATTCTCCGAGCCACATGCACACCAAATAACTTGAAGGACTAATACTTGGTTCATTTATGGCGACATCGAATGGTTAATTTAAAATGTCAAATGTAAAGTCCCCTTTATCGCCTAATGTGAGATTGGCAATCAAATGGAAAAATCCTTTTCTACGTATTGTAGTAAATTATCGGAAAGAAAACAAATATTAATAGTCATCATTCGTTGTATACTGTTCAATAAAATTATTTTATTAGTATTTTTTTATTTAATGCAGACTAATGAAAAAGGAAAACTAGTTGTCTAAACTTTAATATTAGTCTTTTTAAATTGATATGAAGAATACTGATAAGAGATATTTTACCAGCTTCAAACAAATAAAATTCACGTGCCTGACAGTGTTATAACTACGGTGGAAAACTGGCGCGGTATATTAACTAATATATATAGATAGCCCAAGCCTAACAGCGTCGCACTTTGAACAAGCTTAACTAAGGTGAAACTTAACTAAGGTGAAAGGCTGGAAGCACAAGAATTAAGATTGACGAACGGGCTATTTTCAATTTTAGCAATTCTCAAAAACAGTATTACGCGACCGTCTGCACAGTACATTTTTATAGACCGTATAAAAGTTCACAAAAACAACTTTTCTCTGTCTAGAATAACTAGTACCATTAGTTTCCGAATAAAATACAGTTTATGTTTGTCAAAAATTGCCGGAGAAACTGGTTTGAAAATCAAAAATTGCAAAAATACACAAACTTATTTGCATAAGGCGATGCGAGTGAAGATAGAACTGTACTATAAAATCAAAGTCTTGTTTTGTGTACATAAAATCGCTTTTCAATCTATCTAATGAATGAACAAACACATAAAAATGGACAACACAATCTTCTTTCGAAAAAAATTATTCAAATCTCCATTAGTTTACGTTTAAAAGCAAAACGCGTACCATTTAATTTTTTACAATAACTGTGTGAATTCTCGCGCGCTGATTGGCTCATTTCTATGGTCGATGAGAGTATAGACCATGAAAATGACGTAACAGGTAACGCAATGCGGTGAGTTTTGTCAAACTTTTGGCGCTACAGGTTCTTCAAACAGTGAAAAATGCACTTAAAACTGGAATTCTTCAATGAAAAGAATGCTCTCTCGTCAGTTAAATTAATTTACAATCAGCTAAACTTGCCTGGAATTAAGTGCGAAGGAAAAAGGACAAACAACTTGTCGTAGTTTCACGGGAAAATCCACGGAATCAGTCGCCCGGCGCCCGAAAGAACTAAAACAGAGCCGAAAACAACTTGGAGCAAAGATTCATCTGATTATTCAAAGATATTTCAAATTTAAAAAAGGTTAGCTTTGTAAACTGTGCCTAGTAATTTTATATTTGACTTTGTGTGAGGTTATTGTGCTCTATTTTGCGATTATCGCCGAGCGCGGTTCTCTAAAATTTGCCGAAATAACGGCTCTTTGTTTTGCTGTGTTAAAATTTATATTAAAAGATTCTAGCGATGATTTAAGCTGAAGAGAATTTTTGTGTGAGCCTTTTTCGTTACATAATTTATTCACATAAAAAGTTAAGGCTTTAATTATTCCCCACGCAAAAACATTTCGCAGCAGTTTGTCAGTGTTAGGTTATGTTTATCTTGATTTTCTAAAATGATTCCCGCAAACTCGTTCGCTCGGCGCTCGCAGTTATTCAAGTTTGTTATTGTAAAAAACAAATCGACCGCATTTTTCCATGGTCTATACTCTCATCGACCATAGAAATGACGCCATAAAATGTTCAAAACTTGGCAGTGAAACCACTCGCCTAACGGCTCGTGGTTCCACTTGAGTTTTGAACATTTTATGGCGTCATTTCTATGGTCGATGAGAGTATAGACCATGGAAAAATGCGGTCGATTTGTTAAATAGCTCATCGAGTTCAAGCTTTCTTCGATGAAATTCAAGAGATCGATACAACTGAATTTAAGCACGTTTTAAAATCAATTCTCCAAAACTAACAATAACACTAATCAAAAGTCACTCACAGATTGATATCAACATAAATTCTCATCGAAAACTGTAATCTGTTTTACCTTTAAGTCGCTCGCTTGCTTGGAAATTCAAATCTCCGCTTCTGGTTCTGAAATCCGTAGCAAACAAACATCTCCCGCATTGATAAAAACGTAAGTAATACATGAAGTTCCTCAAAGCAATATTTTATCCCTGAAAGCTCGTCTTTTTCCACTAAAGCGGCTTCTGAGTATCCCTTAATTAGTATCCCTGTCTTGAGTAGCAAACCGCGAAAAAATGCAGGAAAATAACGACTTTAATTCTCCGCTAGACACAACAAAACAACTAAAGTGTTTACCGAGCTCACGGCTGTGTGGCCGCGCGAAAAAAAGCCTTGCTTTCAAGATCCCGGATGTTGTTCCAACACGGCGGGCGAGCGGACGGACGGACACGCGCCCGCGAAACATTCCGCTAGCCATGACCATGAAAAATCACGGCACAGGTTCTATGAGTATGGAGCTGCGCAGCCAGGCCTTCGGCCTGGCAAGTGCTCCGCTAACAACTGGCGACAGTCTCCTGACGACTAAACGATAACTTCAGTTGTTTAAAATTAATTGAAAACCGTACAACCTTTTTTTCCGTCTATCTCACAAAAATGCTTCTGTCGTGTCTCCCATGTCTTTGTAACTTTACTCACGTAGAAAAGGGGAAAATTTTAACAATAGCGGAATCAGCAGTTTTGAAAATTCTACAACCAGTATAGTCGCGTGAAGGTTATAATTGAAAAAAAAAATATTTAAAAAAACTGTACAAAACCCTGAAAACTTCCTGTTTTTAATTAAACATCTCCTTGCTGCCTTTCTAATAATAAGACCATAACGTGGGTGGACTGTTCTTCAAGAGATTAATTATTGCACTTCAAAGCCAGTTTTTGTTTTTATGAAAACAAACTTCAATGTTTGTTCGAGTGTCACATACGCAATCATTATATTTCTAAAAGCTTTACTGTGAGAACCCTGACAAATAACATAGTAGTAGTCTAGGGTCAGATTTAAGCCTTGTTACTGCGTTCCCTTTGCGTTCCCTATGCGTTCCCTTTGCGTTCCCCTCATTAGCTATGCTTAATCATGACGTCATTACCTATTTCTTTTGCGTTCCGTATGCGTTCCCTTTATTAATATGCATAAGTGCCTAGTCAACTCCGATACCTATTCCTTTTGTGTTATTCTGAAACAATAGAAACAATAGACCGGCCCAAACTTGCCCGCTCTATTCCAACTCACTTCAAAACAAAACACAACTGACACAGACGATATTTTACAGACATAGAGCAAAACAACATGCCTTGACCAGGACTCGAACCTGGGTTACTGCGGCCACAACGCAGTGTCTTAACCACTAGACCATCAAAGCTGTGATCGATATTATAACCAAATAAAACTTATAAGAGGGTTCCGAAACATTCAAGTTTAGAAGCAATAAAATTGCACAGTATAAAAAACCGCTTTTTACTTTACTAAGATCCGCAACATTCTTATAACCGCTTCATCGCTAGACTCTATATCGATTTTCAGTTTCCCAGCCATCACCCACTTTAAGTTTTAATTTCTTTTCCGGTAGCTTCAATGTTCAAACTTTTAATTATGGGAACTTTCACTGAACTAAATTTGCATGAAAAATAAGCACCTCGGAAAAATTAACAAAGCAACCAATTACATGCGTTACTAAAACAATAAAACCACACTTTATTAAGTTCAAACTATTTTTATTGATAACAAACAATTTCATAATTATACAAACAATTTAAAAGCTTAGTTGGAAAGGAACAGACAGAGTCGATTTATTCTTTTTCATCGGGTTTATACAAAGTACTCTTTGATTCCCTTGGTTTTCTGTGTCTCACCGCACTGCAGTCATCGTTTCGGGTGTTATTAATCCTCTTGATTCTTAGAATACTTGTAAGGTTCAGCTCTAAATCTATAACGCCGCGATCGCCTTTTAGGTTTATCCTCACCAACATCTAAGTAATTTATTACTAACTGGATTCTAGGTCGTTTGCGCTTCGGTGCTGGCGAGGGTGTTTTTACTGTGAGGGGAGGTGTCAAGACGGCTGGATTTAAAGGTAATGGCGTTACTGCGGAAGTTTCTTGTATGGTGGGCGCTACATTTGGAGAGGGTGTCGCGATAAATGGATTTAAGGGTGTAGAGGTTGTCACCGCTGTTACTGCTGTGGGTTCTTGTATAATGGTGGGTAAATTATCTTCCGGATGACTTGCAAAACGTCTTTTCATTTCATCAGACTGTTGAGGTCTTCCATTCAATTGATGTTTAAACGTCAGATATCTGTTTTGCAGCTCAAGATACTGTCTGGCTTTGTCATATTCCCCAAGGTCTGTACGAGAGAGAAGGCTGTCCATTCTGTCCTGTAGTCCCTGCATGGCTGAGAGAACTGGAGATGTCGAAAGGTTCTGTTGTTTGAGATACTTTAGTAGCTCCTGAGAAATATTGTCTTGTATCCCTGTTTGATTAAGTTGTTCTTCACCAGGTGGTACATTTGTTCGCAGTCCACAATTATCTTGTGTGGTTGTTTGGTGTTTTCGCGGTTCAGATGTTCGCTTCTTGTCGGCTTGTAATTCCTGAGGATGAGGAAAATTCCCTCGTGTTACACCAAGTGTTTTATGAGAGCCTGAAAATGTCGCCGTCCTCAGCCACTGCTTTCTTTCACGGGATTGTAACTGATGCACTTGACGCAAATGATCACTTAAATAGAGTAAGTCTGGCTTTCCACAAACAGGACAATCCCTCTTAAATTTATAACGCATCTTTACGCTTTGAAAATCTACTGTGAAATGCAAGAAGTGAATTGGGTACCCTACGTTGGTAGCTTGAGGCTGAACGTGTGGAGCTTGTTACCGTAGCTGAAGGGCCACTTGTTGAGGTTGTTGGGGCGGTTAAGCCGGTGGCTGAGCTCTGAAGAACGGGAACTTGAGCCATAACCGAGCAGTGGAACGCGCTTCGAAACGGGAGGCCGTGGGTTTTACGGCAAAAGAGGCCCACAAGAAGGGAATGTTTACATTTATAGCCTTGCTTTCTGTCGCATTCCAGCGCTTAATCCGCTTCCGTGAAACATATTGCGCCAGTTTGAATAGTTTCGGTGGAAAAGTTGTTCTTAAGTCCGTAGTCGCCTTACAAATTCGCAATAAATTAAACGAAAAACTAGATTTTTCATTAGTAAAATCCCGACTCAAACTTTTGTAACATCGAAAAATTTAAAGCATGTTGTTTACGGTGGGATAAAACAAGTTGTTTTAGTTTCGAAATAATGCCAACTGGGATTTTCGTTTAGGAGAAAGCAGCGGGTAAATTTGCGATATAAGATTCGTTTCCCTAAAATTTTCTGATGCTGAAATCTTCAGCTAAAAGAACCGAAAGGCTAAACTGTATTAGCCTTCAAAATAGTAGAACGGCATTAAGGCGCTGTTACACTAGGCAATATTTCGTGCAACTTGTCTCGCAACAACTAAATACCGTGCGTTGCGATGCTGCGAGACAGGTTGCCTGCAGGGTGTTACACTGGCCAATGTTTCTTGCAATTTGTCTCGCTCGACGGTGAAAGGATCAATTTCATTGGCTAAAGTCACAAAACGTTGCGACACAAGTTGCAGGAAACATGTTACACTACGCAACGCTTGAAAAATTCGTTGCGGCGTGGCGAGAATCGTTGCGAAAAGTAGAACCGACTTCTACTTCTCGCAACGATTGCGGCAACAAAAAAATCGCGAGAAATGTTTGTTGCGGGGTATGTTACACTGCGCAATTTTTCGTGCAACTTGTGTCGCAACAAAATTGCAAGACAAGTTGCACGAAACATTGCCTAGTGTAACAGCGCCCTTACAGACATATTTTCAAACATCCCTCGCTGGTGCCCCAGAGTTTTTTTTTAAAGGAAGCCGTACAATTTTAAGCCAGATCGTGTTAAATAATATACGCTATACAATTTGTTGATACGAGCCTCAAACGTAGAGATCATATGAGGGTGGTTCCCTTCAAATTTTAGTTGCCTTAGCAAGCCATAAATATTTCATCATGTAAGTTTAAATTGAAATATATATCATATGCATGTTGTCTTTTTCTCTTAATAAGATGTTTTCCACAAAACACCACAACTCTTTACAGAATCTTTTTAGTGTTGTTTCTCTGTATGAAAAGGGAACAGGTGCCAAGTTAAACCTCTCAAAAACCGAGGCTATGTGGCTAGGGGCGTGGAAAAATCGCCTTGATTAGCCTCTAGGCCTCTTCTGGGTTCGTAAAATGAAGTTCCTAGGCGTTGTTTTTGGCGTTGATAATATTTAGAGAGACAACTGGGAACCTCGTTTGTCCAAACTTGATAAATCTATTAATTTGTGGAAAACTCGTGCCCTCTCCTTAGTGGGAAAAGCTCTTATCATCAATGTGTTAGGGATTGCCAAGTTAATTTATCTTTCTCAGGTCTTAATTCCGCCCCGTTGGGCGCTAGATAAGTTTAATAAGTTAGTGTGGCCTTTCTTATGTGGTTCAAAGATAGAAACGGTGGGGTGTAACTCTCCTTTTTGTCCGATTGCTGAGGGGGTTTTAGGCCTTATAGATTTTCTGGTGAAAGGCCAGGTTCTACAACTTTTTTTTTTAGTGTCTACACTACAATCTCTCGATGACCCTTCTTCGGCATGTTTTTTTCTGACTAAATATTTTTGTGGTGGCGGGCTGTCCTGTATCCGTCCCGAGTGGGCCCGGCTGTGTGACATCCTGACCCCGAGCGCTTTCCTTCCTACTACCTTTTACGCTGATGTTTTGCTGACTGCGAAGTCCCTATCTCGGGTATCCTCCACCTTCGTTTTTTCCTCGCAGAATTGTTATCGTGAATTAAGTAACAATCCGTGTAAGAAGTAGGCAATTCTCTATCGTTCCGATGCATTTCGCTTTCCCTACATAAGAATGTTTAGATTTTGGTACGAGAATACGTCAACCTATGGACAACATGGTTTTGAAATAAAATTTACTGAAACTTTATTTTAAAGCGATGTTTTTTTGTGTGTTACAAGATTTCATCCTATCGTGAGACTCCAAAACAATGGCCAAGAAAGACTTCTAATTTTCCATGATCCCCACATAGAATTTTTGTTGCATAAAAAATCACAATAGTTTTCACTAAAAGGGAACAATTAGTAAACTAGAGATAAATAAATGCGCTGCCTGATGAAGTTATGGTAGATTTTCATGTTTTAGCCAATGAGGTGCCCAATGAGGTGGACGGTTTCAACAATAGCACAATTTACTTCCCTTTTGCTGGTCAAGCCTTATCTCTGCGCCTTTTTCACCTTGCTGCTAAAATTCCTTGGATTACAGTACCAACACAACACAACACAACCCAGCTATATAAACCAAATATTGTTTTAAACTCGCAATGGAATCTTGTCAATGCTGATACACTGAGTAGCTTTGCATCTCACGAGTGTTATCTGATATACAACTGAGTCACAAATTACAAAAATTTAACAATTCAGACGGGAAAGGTCGACGTCGTTTTTCTAATTTTTGTTTTCGTTTTTGACATTTTAAACCTGTTTTGGGTAGAAAATATGGTTGGCTAGGATTTTCGGAAAGGAAAAAGCAGCTTGTAAACTCAAGGGATAAAGTTTCCTTTCGGCTAAAATATGTTTGTTCAAATTTCGAGGCATTTTGGAACATATCGAGTTTGAACTTGGAAAAAAAAATGTCACAACAAGACAGTCTCTACATCTGTTTACTCTATATTATAAAATGTCTGTCCTTTGGACAACGATCACTATGTACAATCGTTGCTCGGTATCTCTCTTGATGATTCTACAATGTCTTGGGACAACTGATTCTAATTTTCGTTATCTTTATTCGCCCGCAAAAGAAAGATGCTCGTCCCCCTTCTCCACGAAAAGCCATAACATATAGATGTGTATAAAAGTAAGCTGTGGCTGTTTAGAAACAAAAAAACTAGAATACGAACAAAAGGACCGGTCGAACACAATTACACTCATGTGTGCTTGTGGACGGCTGAAATAAGTGAAAAAAAAAACAATGAGAGAGTAGTGAAAAAAAAAATACAAGAAAGGGACATTGAGAGTGAGTGAAATGAAAGCGACGGTGTGAACTCTCGTTAGATCTCCGTGATTCTCGTCACGATTCTCTTTTAACGGCCGGTATTGACTATTATGACAGGTTAAAAATACTTACAATAGAGTCGGAGTTTCAACAGTTGACTTCTGTTAAGTTCTTAACATTTTTATGTGGACCTTGTTGTTGTTGAAACCAACATCATTACCATTTGCTTTGCATAAGTTGAAACATCACAATAATAAGAAGGTTGAGGAGTGTGTACTACCCCGGAAACCCTCTGTGGTTCAGTGCAGTAAAGGGGATGTTGTACATTTGCACTCAGATTAATTAAGGGTAGTATAGCGCAGTAATCATACTCTGGTGGGGGGTCTTTCGGTTATTTTAGCTGAAGATTACTTTCAGCATCAGAAAATTTTAGCGAAACGAATCTTATATCGCAAATTTTCTAGCTATACTTTCTCTTAACGAAATTCCTTGCGGTCACTATTTCGAAAACAAAAGGTTTTAAATTTTCCGATGTTACCACAGGGGGCCCACACAAACTGTGTGACCGTTCGTAATTTTAAATTTAGAGGAAATGTATGGGAATATCGAAAAGGTTTACTTATCGTAATATACGTATACTGTGATAAATATTCACATAAAAGATCAAAATTAACGTATTTTTACCTGAAATGTTGTGTGGTGTCGTTCTTGTAGCTGAAAACGGCGAATTTAAGCGATTTGAAAGGTTTTGCATCGGACGTTTACCTGAGCGTATTGTTTAAACGCTATGATGCTGGTAAAATACCTCTTATTAGTGGCCCCAATATAATATTTTTATTATTTATTCTTTCTTATTTCAATTCCTGATACTGACATATTTTCAGTTACAGACTTACTATCTGAGCTTACCTGGCGCCGAGCACGTCTCCAAAATTAGTATCAATGACACTTTCTACATTTTTTGGGTATGCTTTTCAATAACTGATATTTATATTTATTGTCATCGTTTTTGTTGAAACATTTATGTTATATTCAATAAATAACCTCTTTCAGCTTTTATGAACTGAATACAGCTGTTCTGAGTATCTGTTGATTTGGCTAGAATCATTGCATGTTATTTGTCAGGTTCTCACAACAGTAAAAAAGCTTTTAGAAAGATAATAATTGCGTACATGTATGTGACACTCAATAAAACATTGAAGTTTGCTTTCATATTGGGTCGTTAAAAACTGACTTTGAAGTCCAATAATTAATCTTTTGAAGAACAGTCCACCCACGATGTAGTCTTATTATTAGAAAAGCAGCACGGAGATGTTTAAATTTCAGGTGAAGTTGAGGTTTTTTCAATAGCCTTCACGCAACTGTTACTGGTTGTAAAACTTTCAAAACAGTTGATTCCACTTTTAAAATTTAGTAGTAACTTATTACTTTTATCTCGCACTTGATTCAACCAAACCAATGGATTATGGTCAGTCTGGAGTTTAAATGTCCTGCCAAAAAGATAATACCTAAACTATTCTACAGCCCAAACGATACCTAGACATTCTTTCTCTGTAGTAGATAACTTTTCTTCTCTAGGCTGAAGCTTCCTGCTTGCATAAACAACGGGATGTTCCTCTTCGTTATTATCTTTCTGGCTTAAAATTGCCCCAAGGCCTCTATTTGAAGCGTCACCTTGCCCGGTGTTGACATCTGAAATATTTCTCTCCCATTGATCAAGAACATTTTTCTTGGAAAGAGTTTGTCCGAATGACGATCTACCAAGTAAACAATCAACAGGTAATGTGTCCAGCACACCTACTATTTCCACATGCCTTCCCTGCTCACTTAAAATCTCCACGCTTGCTAGGGGTACTACGAGACGTTCTCCCGCCGCTGTTAATACCGTAATTTTGTCCCCAGTTAAGGAATCTTGGCTTACATACTTCTTATGCACAAGGGTCCTAGTACACCCAGAATCTACTATCATCACTGCAAATTTCCCGCCGATTTTCCCTTTAACACTGCAAGCTGGGTACTCTGATTTCGACGCAAGGGGGGTCATACATAACAAATACCCCTGTGAGGGATTACTTCGGCCCCGACCACAATTGAAGGACATATGTCCTAATTTTCCACATTTGTAACATTTAATTTCTCTTCCTGGATTCCTACTCCTAGGAGTGGGAGGAAATCTTGTTTGTGGAACTGGATTTTTCCTCTGGTTCGGTTCGAACGGTAAATTCTCTGCTCTTTGATCTGTCTGTTTGTTGTCTTTAAACCCCTGGCTTTTAACATATGGTGCATACTTACCGCCAACAAGTGGTCCTTTCCTCGACTGTACATGTAAGTTCGCCAGATTGCCAAGCTCCTCAGCAGTTGTGGGTTTCTGCTCCTTTAGCCAAGCTCTAAGCTCTGGGCTTACTGCATCCAACAATCTCTCAATCATTATCTGCTCCAGGATTTTTTCTGGGTCTCCTGTTGCGTTAGCAACTGCCATCCACCGATTCAGGTACCTTCTCGTCCTATTTCCCCACTGAACGAAATCCTCATCTGGTTGTTTGTCTGATGTCCGAAACCTATATCTAATATATATATAGATAGCCTGAGCCTAACAGCGTCGCTCTTTGAACAGAAAGCCGACGATAAGCTTAACTTAGGTGAAAGGTCGGAAGCACAAGAATTAAGATTGACGACCGGGCTATTTTTCAATTTTAGCAATTCTCAAAAACAGAATTACGCGACCGTCTGCACAATACATTTAGACCGTACAAAAGTTCACAAAAACAACTTTTTCTGGCTCTAGAATAACTAGTACGACTAATTCCCTAATAGAATACACCTGTTACGTATCAAAAATTGCCCGTGAAACTGATTTCGAAATCAAAATTGCAAAAAATATACAAACAGATTTGCATAAGGCGACGCGAGTGAAGTTAGAACAGTTACTATGAAATCCAAGTCTTGTTTATGGCTTTTCAACAGATGCGATGAATGAATAAATACATAAAATTGCACAACACAATCTTCTTTCGAAAAATTTTATTCAAATCTCAATAACTTTATGTTTAAAAGCAGCAAAACGCGTACCAATTATAGCGCTGTCTTCGATGAAATTCAAGAAAACAATACAACTAAATTTAAGCACGTTTTATAAACAATTCTCCAAACTAACGAGAGCACAAAAGAAAAAGTCAATCAAAGATTGATATCAACATAAATTCCCTTCGAAAAATGTAATTTTTTTACCTTGGAAATCCTTGAAAATTCTTTAAATCTCCGATAATCCGTAAAACAAACATCTCCCCTGCATTGATGAAAACTTATGAAGTTTCTCGAAGCAAGATTTTATCCCTGAAAGCTCTTCTTTTTCCACAAAAGCGGCTTCTGAGTATCCCTTAATTAGTATATCTGTCTTCAGTGCCAAACTGCGAAACACTGCAGGGAAATAACGAATTTAATTCTCCGCTAAACACAACAATCCAACTAAAGTGTTTACCGAGCTCACGGCTGTGTGGCCGCGCGAAAAACAAAGCCTCGATACGCCTCGGTTTTCCTTCAAAATTGCTAAGATCCCGGATGTTGTCCAACACGGCGGGCGGGCACACACGCGCCCGCGAAACATTCCGCTAGCCATGACCATGAAAAATGACGGGCATAGGTTGTTCTATGAGTATGGGGCTCCGGCGGGCCTTCGGCCCGTGAGCTCCGCTATAATGATCAGCAGTTAACTGATAGGCTTTGATGATTATCGACTTGCTTTCATGGTAGTCCTGTGACATAGTATCTGGAATTTCCAAATAGATCGTTTTCGCCTTTTCAGTGAGTTTAGGCACCAGATTGCCAACCCATTCATTCTCCGGTAAAGATTGCGCTCTTGCGGTCATTTCAAATATTCTAAAATAGTCATCAATGTCTTCATTTTATCTCATTTCCCTAATTTCCATAAATTTAGGTTTCCTACTTCGAGACTCACTCACCTGGCGTCGTTCTGCGTCTGACTTCAAACTCCTCTTTTTCGCTTCTTAGTGCCCTAAGCCTTTGCTCTTCTCTCATTGAACGCTCTTCTTCCTCGTGGGCTTTCTGTCTTTCATACTCTCTTTTCTCCCTTTCTGCCTCGCGCTTTTCCCTTTCTGCCTCGCGCTTTTCTCTTTCTGCCTTAATTTCTAACTCTCTCATTTCCCTTTGTAGTTCTAACAACTTTAACTGCTGCTCATAACTAGGATTAAGTAACTGCTCTTCCACTGCTTCATTGGTTCCTTTGACAGGGCTCTCTTCACCTAACATTAACTTATCATGAGTCCACACACAACACGAAAGTAACGTAAAAAAACCTTTAAGTTTAATAACTAGACTTAACCCTCGGACGTACAAGGGGGTGCCACCCCCCTTTAAGGTTTATCTCCGATATTTTCAAGACCATTTAAGATTAGCACATGTTGTTTTCAGTAGCTGTGCATTTATCCTTGAGACACATTTTGGCAAAGTTTGGTGACAACCAGTTGCTATGGTAACGAGAAATGACGTCATAAGTAACATGCGGTCAAGTTATTTTTGTAGAAAAAAGCATGTTTTTCACCTTTTTTCAGCGAAAAAACATATAAAATGCTACCAAAAGCATCAAACTGTTTAATTGTATGTTATTTTACAACTCTAGCAAACAATATTTGCAATTTCCGCATTTTCCCGATAAATTTGAATTTTTAGTGAAATCCAAGACGGCAGCCGTCTTGGCAGCCATTTTGGATGACGTCACGGACCCCCAGCAGCGTTACAACCCATAATATTTACCTTATCTCGTATAGCACATTAGATGTAAAATATTTCCGAAATATTGCAACATATCGCAAAAACCCAAGGGGGGAGGGGAGGGGGGGCCTTGTACCACGGTTCGGGTATACGTTTGCGTGTACGTCCGAGGGTTAAATTACTATAATTACAAATCACTATTTTAACGTTAATCCTACTTTTAAAGAGTCAAACTAAATTAACGAATTCTAATAAAGTGAAATAATAAAATTCCTTAAGTATAAACGGTAAGAAATAATTAAATAGTTTGTGAATAATAAACTTCCTTAAGTATAAACGGTAATAAATAATTTAATAGTTTGTAAAATGTTCCGTAAAGGGACACTGTCACCTATTTTTAGTATCACTTTGAAAAGCCAAAAATCATATTTGTTTCAATGGAAACCTTAAAATAATGGTCCAGTTTTGTTAACAAATACTCTATCAGTGCACAGAAACTGGTATTCGTTATCTTTGGCTGCAGATGGCCAGGATGTAAATGGATTGCAACTTGAAAAAATTGGCCAATTTTTTCAAGTTCCTCACAAGAGTCTGACATTTATTTATATCAGATAGGTAAATTTATGCATTTATTTAAAAGAGGTTTACTTCCTAATTATTTTCGTAATATGTTTACTCTTGCAAGCCAGTTACATTCTCATTATACTAGAAATTGCAACCTTTTTTACATACCTCCCTGTAGAACTAATATTCGAAACTTCTCAATTCGGTTTCAAGGACTAAGTTTTTCAACTCGTTAAGTCATGAAATTCAAAACAGTGAAAGCATCCGTTTGTTTTGCAAAAGACTTAAAAAATTCCTTCTTTCTTAGTTCTTAGTCAAAAATACTCTTTGTTGAGCTACATACTTCTTCTTTTCTTTTCTTTTCTTTTTAAAATAATACATTTTATATTTCATGCTGTCCTCATAATTCGTATGACTATTCTATATTGTCAGGAAGCCTATAGTGTATAAGCCCCCGGCTTCTATATAGGCTTCCTTGTCACTAAATGGGTACCGGCGACAAAATGCTGGGGGTAACCCTGCGATGGACTAGCATCCCATCCAGGGGGGAGTAGCAATATTCCTAGTTGCTTCATGCTACGGAAACCGGGTTAAGCTCCGGCCGTGTGGGCCATCGTGGCCCGAGTGCGACTTTACCTAGTTAGTTCTGTAGTTGAGTAGTGTGTCTCAGTGGAGCTAGGATAAACTTCCGTTGTTTTCTTTAATGAATAGCGTTAGATTTGGCATCCAACTGATAATCTGCAGCATGGTTGCTGTTTCGCAAATCTCAAGGATGCTAGTATATTCTAGTATACCCAGCTTCCTTGTTCATGTTACCGTAAATCACATGTGCTTCGTTGGCGTTATGACAGCGGGATTGAATGACCCAGGTTGACCGTAGCTATACTTCATTCTTCGTTTCAAATATTTGCGGCGATAGGCAACTTTGATAGAACAAGTTCTTTCTGCAAGAACTCCTTCAAGCTTAGACAGTGATGAAATTTCGCTTCCATGACCATTCAAAAAATGCAAGGTTGTCTGAGAAGTTCGTGTGTGACACACAAAATACTTCATAATGAGCCCGTTTTAAAACAAAATTGAAGCGAAGAAAAAATATATTTTTTTAACCATTCAAAAAAGGCCCACCCCTCGCGCGGTCCCTGGCAATGCAATAGAAACGCTGCCACATATGTTAGTTAACTGTAGCATTATACAGGATTTCTGGATTCTAGTGCTAAGCTGGTGGAATAGTCAAAATAACGACAACTATTCATTAGATGAATTGGGAATATTGTATGGTTATGATCCTGAAAAGTCGCAAACTCGTATCTTCAATTACTTTATACTTCTTGCTAAAAGGCATATTTTTGTACAAAAGGTAGAGTCTAAAACTCCTAACCTTGCCCTGTTTTTTGAGTTTGTAAAAACACAAATTACAGTGCAAAAATCAATATTATTTTCCAAAGGTAAAACAAGGACTTTTTTATTCTTTGTGGAAACCACTATTGGAGTTACTGTAAAGTGTAGTTAAACAATGTACAAGATGTAAGATACGTTTGTGAGTGTTAGTTGGTGTAGTTGTAACGTTTGCGAAATGTTTTGCACAATAAAAAAAAATAAATAAATAAAAAATAAAAAAAAAATCCTTTCACGCAGATATTGTCGCAACAAGATTCGCCGTTTGAACTGTGACTGTAACTGCAAACACTGCTTCAACATTTTTCACAGAACATTCCATATCGGTCTCACAGTATAGTCCAAACAACTTGATCTCTTCACACACACAAAGTCGCAACAACTTTCTCCGATAGCCAACAGTCCATATAGTTCCCATAATGCATCCTAATCGCCCAGTATAAAAACTGAGGACTGCGGACTGGGGTATAAAACGCGGCGGACTGCGGACTTCATACTCGGTATAAGATATCCTATTGCCCATGATTTTATACCGTATTTTACACCCACTCCGCGTTTTATATGTAGTCCGTGATTCTCAGTCCTATTTTTATTCCCTAGTCCATATTTTGTATCGAATCCACAGTGCGTAGTCCAGTCCTCATTTTGTACTCTAGTCCATGTTGTACCCAGTCCGTAGTGCGCATTCCACAGTCAGCAGTCCGCGTTCTATACCCTAGACCATATTTTGTATCCAGTCCGTAGTCCGCAGTCCGTGCTTTATACTGACCGCATCCCAATCGACGTAATGTCTTGGTACAAGCTGTAACCCATTTCACCGCTATAACAATCTTCATTGCAGTCACATTAGTGTCCCAAACAATTTGACCCGTCGATGCAATCACCATAACAGCAAACTTGATTCATGTCACAGTCTGTGCACCGACTATCACTCACAGCAAACAAGTAAGGACGAAGCAGCAATTGCCAGCGATAGAGCAGTTTTCAATTGAGTATCGAAAGTAATTACACAATTGCTTTGGTTTTGCATTGCTACGCTTTGTGATTGGCTAAAAAATCTCGCACCACTTTCTCGACCAATCAGAAGTAAAACGAAAACCAATCGTGACTTGCTCGCACGCGTTTTCCCGCGCTTGGCGCCGGCGACATGTAATTCCTTCGAGCTCTGATTGGTCTATTGGATTGTTTACGACTGCTGTGATTGGTCAGAGTAATTACTTTGGTTTTGGTTTTACGACACTCAATTGAAAACTGCTCTATCACGAGTTTAGTGGAAAGGAGAAAAGCGCTACAAACTGTGAATTTAGCCATTCTATCAGATATTCAATGCAAGTCTCGGCCTGTTGTGGTGTCGACCTCGTGGTGTTGCTATGATTTATTTTCATGTTGTAATTACATAAAATTTGTATCATAGTTTTCCTTTCTACACTTGATAAGCATATCATATTATCTGTGATTCATTTATTTTGCAACTGACGAATGGTGTATTACATGTGAAACATGTTTTCTCAATTTAAATATGACGATGTCTTTTAAAGGAAACCTATCCAAGGTTCACAAGTAACAAAAAGAATACTCTATGTAAGGACTGAGCACCTCAAAAACCATACCCTATCCCGCGGCACATACCTGTATAGCTTACGGTAGAGTCTACAGAAGGAGGTCGGACACTTATTGAGAATTATATAACGTAATGCATATGTTGTGTGTTCCCTCCCCCCTTAGAAAATCTAAATATAATAACAAAGTAAACAGAGAAACCACGTATCTCTTTCTGTTGTTTTATTTAACATATTAGAAGATAAACAGCATTGCCCTATATGAAGCCGTGCACTATACTGTACCGTATGCAACAATAAACGTGGTCATTCGTACGAAGGTTTACAATCACAGTTAGTGTATAACGGTTTACTTCCGTTGCACTCTATCACTGCTACAAAGACATTACCAGCTATAGTGACTATAGTCAAAGCGAAGTTTAAATGTTCTTTTCTTTAATATAAGGAGATACAAATTACAATCAAAAATAATATCCTGCTAAAACAAAGAACCCCCATCACGTTCATCGATCTCATCACGTCATTTCGTAATATTGTACACTAGTTTCAGTTGTTTGAGTTATTTTTGCCATAAGGCACTCAAGAAATTGTTCAAATTAGTAGTTGTGAATGTTTTGCTGTATTTTGATTATAACTCATTGATATAATACCTAATTAGTAATTTGTTCTAAATAAGTCATGTTATTTTAATTCGTAATCTTGCGATCTGTTTAAAGATTTGTTAAAAAAGGGAAAAGAGAAAAATTAATGATCACATGATTGAACAAAAAAGGCGCGAAATTTTCGCATTGTCGCGGTCGCAGTGTTTCCTTGCAAAGATGAATGAAAGCTGGTTCAAAGTTCAACCGCTCGTCAAGGAGTGAATGAAAGAGCACAATTTTCGGAAAATGCCTTTTATAGCGGAGCTCTCGCGGGTCAATGCTTGACCAAAATTCCATTAAAAACGGCAACATAAGAGACACGAAAATTTCACACATTGTTTACATCAAGGCTATGAAAAAGGCGGGAAAGTACGGGCGACCAATAGGTTTTCGCGCCAAAAATTCGCCCTGGTTGTGCAATAATAATGTTTTCTATTCATCACTAAATCAATAGGCCATTTGCACGATGACGTCATTTGACAACTACTACCAGAATCCTTCAGTTTTTTGTTTTGTAGTGCAAATTAGGGCTATTGTTATTTAAACCGCACTGGGATTACAAAATTTAAATAAGAAAGGAAAAACGAAATGAATTCTGGTAGTAGTAGTCAAATGACGTCATCGTGCAAATGGCCTATTCATTTTAACTAGCAAATAATATATAGTTCTTAATCGCTACAATAATCGCGAAAAGCCTTTTAAATAGGTAGATTTAAACAATCCTTTCTACAAATAGAAACGTCATTCTAAATATTTATCCCATATTAAGCAAAGGAAAAGCAGAGAGAAAACATTATTGGCGACAAGAAACCATGAAGAAACAAGTTTATGAACGTATTAAAGCTGATTTAGCGATAAGCGGTGCACTTGCAGAAACCAGCTTAATAATAAGATAAAAATACTGCAAAAGGATAGTAGTAGGAAAATGGGGGTTCACAATCAGGGGAGGAGGGGAGTGGGTGACGTCATGATCCCTAGAGGTGACGTCATGGGTTAAAAATAGGTAGAGATGACATCATAATCTATTTTAGGTCAATGGGGAGTGATGACATCATATTATAAATTGTATGTTCACGCCCGGGATCGGGGATTAGCTGACGTCATGATTCCTAGGCGCCACGGGATCGGGGATTAGCTGACGTCATGATCCCTAGAGGTGAGGTCATGGGTTAAAAATAGGTAGAGGTGACATCATAATCTATTTTAAGTCAATGAGGAGTCGAAGATAAATGACATCATAATTTATTTTAACTGAATGGGGAGTCGGGAATAAATGACATCATAATCTATTTTTAACTCAAGAGTCACACTGGAGTAGAATGACGTAATGTGATTAATTTTAGATTGTTGATTTAATAATTTTAATGGTTATAAATTCAAGGGGATGCTCTATGAAAAGTTCAAATGGTAGTGATCTCGAAGCTAATATGGGTATTACTCTCTCTTTTCTTCGAATCCGGTTTGATCGATTTCGCTTTTTAGCAAGAAGTATAAGTTTTACTTCGAGTGAACTATTGTTTTTGTAACCACTAGACCATCAAAGCTGTGGACATTATAACCGAATAAAACTAATTAGAGGTTTCCGAAACATTCAAGTTTAGAAGCAATAAAATTGCACAGGATAAAAAACTGCTTCTTATTGGTATTTACCGCCGTTTTAGCTGCCACATCACCAGACTCTATGTCGATTTTCAGTTTGCAAGCCATCACCCACTTTAAGTTTTAAAACATGACTTTACCAGATCACCTTCAAAGTTCAAACTTTTAATTATGCGAACTTACACTAAACTAAATTTGCATGGAAAATTAGCACCTCGGAAAAATAAACAAAGCAACCAATTACATGCGCGCGCTAAAACAATAAAACCACACTTTATTAAGTTCAAACTATATTTATTGATAACAAACAATTTCATAATTATACAGACAATTTAAAAGCTTAGTTGGAAAGGAACAGAGTTGATTTATTCTTTTTCATCGGGTTTATACAAAGTACTCTTTGATTCCCTTAGTTTTCAGGTGAAATTAATCCTCTTGATTCTTAGAATGCTTGTAAGGTGCAGCTCTAAATCTGTAACGCCGCGATCGCCTTTTAGGTTTATCATCACCAACATCTAAGTAATTTACTAATTGGATTCGAGGTCGTTTTCGCTTTGGTGCTGGCGAGGGTGTTTGTACTGTGGGGGGAGGGGTCAAGACGGCTGGATTTAAAGGTAGTGGCGTTACTGCAGAAGTTTCTTGTATAGTGGGCGCTGGAGAGGGTGTCGCGATAAATGGATTTAAGGGTGTAGAGGTTGTCACCGCTGTTACTGCTGTGGGTTCTTGCATAATGGTGGGTAAATTATTTTTCGGATGACTTGCAAAACTCCTTTTCATTTCATCAGACTGTTGAGGTCTTCCATTCAATTGATGTTTAAACGTCAGATATCTGTTTTGCAGCTCAAGGTACTGTTTGGCTTTTTCATTTTCCCCAAGGTCTGTACGGGAGAGAATGCTGTCCATTCTGTCCTGTAGTCCCTGCATGGCTAAGAGAACTGGAGCTGTCGAAAGGTTCTGTTGTCTGAGATACTTTAGTAGCTCCTGAGAAATATTGTCTTGTACCCCTGTTTGATTAAATTGTTCTTCACCGGGTAGTACATTCGTTCGCAGTCTACAATTATCTTGTGTGGTTGTTTTTAAATCCACCAGGAGATAACCAAAGGGTCTTCGTACAGCCTCTTCGTACTGGTTTATAAAGAAAGCCGTTTGCCCAGGATACATTTGCTTTGCTAGAGTCAAAATTTGCAGTTTGTCTCTGGGATTCTTGAAAAGGACCAAGTAGTGACTGTTTAAACTGATACTTCGGCTTTCCTTCCCCTGATGAAATAGATTCTGTACGATATAAATGACACTCAGGTTGCGGTGATGAGAACCTCGTGTAAAAAGGTTTACTATTCGCTTGTCTTTGCCAGCGTCAATCATTTGATCGTCAAAGACGATTAAGTTCCGTTTGTTGACATCGAAATAAGAATCGTGTTCCAACGCAGGAGGAATGCCCTTGACAAATTCAATTTGTGGTATTGTGACTAGCATTTGTATGTACGCGGGCTGCCATTGGGAATAACACCAGACAATCCTCTCGGGTGGTGGATTTATCACGTCTGAGGCCTGTTGTAACAGTGATTGAACCCAAAACGTTTTCCCCGAACCGGTCATCCCTGCAACCATACAAGTAAAAGGGTGCTCGAAGTGAAACCGCTGACACTTTTGCGTAGAAATCGGCATTGCTTTAAATGGAGTGAAAGTCGGACTGGTGTGTTTGTTGGTCATGTGTCTTTGCATACTATCTTTCCTGCTAAATGTCTTCTCACAAACGGGACAGGACAAATTCATGTCAACTCAATGAAAGCTCAATGTGAACTGAGAAAGAGACGAATGTTGCTCACTTAAAAAGGCTAGTTCCTCCTCAATTCTATTGTTTTCACCACCACCACCACCACAATTCTATTGATTTCACCACCACCACCACCACCACCACCACCACCACCACCACCACCATCACCACCACCACATTTCTATTGTTTTCACCACCACCACCACCACCACCACCACCACAATTCTATTGTTTTCACCACCACCACCACCACAATTCTTTTGTTTTCACCACCACCACCACCACCACAATTCTCCTCCACCACCACCACCACAATTCTCCACCACCACCACCACCGCCACCACCACAATTCTATTGTTTTTTCCTTCTATTCCACGATAAAAGACAGTTACTCACTATTCTTAGCTCATTCTATAGTTATGTCTCAAGTAGTAAAGAACAATTGGGGTTTTCTACAGCTCTTAGCTAATGGCCCCGATCATCAACGCCAATTTCTCTTAAGGACAGCTTCTCCACAACAGGTTCACGCCTTGTTACATATTCTTTATAATGTTCTTAAGGAAAACATTCCCTGTCCTGAAACAAATAAGCGTGTTTTGCTCCAACATAAGGATGTTCTTATTAATCTGGCCGAGCAAAACGTTCCTTACAAGACAAAGAAGCAAATACTTGTACAAGAGGGTGGTGGCTTTATACAAGACTTATTAGCCCCCGTTGTTACAAGCTTGGGCGTTTTGATGCTATAAAAGAAACTTTACATCATTGCACTGATCATTTGAAGCTTGTCTTTTAACGAGTCCGGATCGATATGAAGAGAAAAGTAGACTGGGATGAAGAAGAAATAGAGAGCGGTATGGAGGACACTATAACCTCCGATGAGGACAACGATGACGAGGAAGACAACGAGGAGCCAAGAATTAAAGATGTTTTAGGCAATCTTTCCAAAGCGGTGTCAAAAGAACGTGCTTCTGATTTGTTGCATAGCATGGCCGCTTCCAAAGATATCCTGTTTTGGGCACCTAGAGGCCAATTACTCCGAAATCAGCGCATAATACCCGTGACAAACATCGCAGAGCTGGTTGAGTATGTGCTACTTCCCCATAACGATGATGTAGCCCGACCCCGTGCGCTTAATACCTTTTTAGATGGACTCGCAGAGTTGGGAATTGATAAGCGTTTAATCAAGAATAAAAAACTGTTAAGCGATCTTTTAGAGAAAGAAAAGATCTATCAAGAACAAAAAGAATCCGACAACGAGACATATGAAGGAGATTCAACCGACAGCGAAGGAGAGGAAAGCGCTTCTGAGAACAGTCCGGCCGATGGGTCTGAAGAGAGCGACCAAGAAATTCAAATTGATGAAGAGGATGCAGGAAATTCAACCGACAACGAAGAAGAGGAAAGCGCTTCTGAAAGCGGGAAAATAATTCAGGCAAAAAGTCAAATTCCATGTCATCATTGCGAGAGTTCAAATGTGTATATAACCGGAGTCGTGAAATGTCCCAAATGCCTTTGGCATGATAATAAAAAGATTTGCCCTATATGCGAGCACAAGATTCCTTTGGACAAAACTAAACTCGTGAAAGAGACCTTTGCTCGTTGCGATGATTGCAGTGCGGTGAGACACAGAAAACCAAGGGAATCAAAGAGTACTTTGTATAAACCCGATGAAAAAGAAATTGTTTGTTATCAATAAATATAGTTTGAACTTAATAAAGTGTGGTTTTATTGTTTTAGCGCGCGCATGTAATTGGTTGCTTTGTTTATTTTTCCGAGGTGCTAATTTTCCATGCAAATTTAGTTTAGTGTAAGTTCGCATAATTAAAAGTTTGAACTTTGAAGGTGATCTGGTAAAGTCATGTTTTAAAACTTAAAGTGGGTGATGGCTTGCAAACTGAAAATCGACATAGAGTCTGGTGATGTGGCAGCTAAAACGGCGGTAAATACCAATAAGAAGCAGTTTTTTATCCTGTGCAATTTTATTGCTTCTAAACTTGAATGTTTCGGAAACCTCTAATTAGTTTTATTCGGTTATAATGTCCACAGCTTTGATGGTCTAGTGGTTACAAAAACAATAGTTCACTCGAAGTAAAACTTATACTTCTTGCTAAAAAGCGAAATCGATCAAACCGGATTCGAAGAAAAGAGAGAGTAATACCCATATTAGCTTCGAGATCACTACCATTTGAACTTTTCATAGAGCATCCCCTTGAATTTATAACCATTAAAATTATTAAATCAACAATCTAAAATTAATCACATTACGTCATTCTACTCCAGTGTGACTCTCGAGTTAAAAATAGATTATGATGTCATTTATTCCCGACTCCCCATTCAGTTAAAATAAATTATGATGTCATTTATCTTCGACTCCTCATTGACTTAAAATAGATTATGATGTCACCTCTACCTATTTTTAACCCATGACCTCACCTCTAGGGATCATGACGTCAGCTAATCCCCGATCCCGTGGCGCCTAGGAATCATGACGTCAGCTAATCCCCGATCCCGGGCGTGAACATACAATTTATAATATGATGTCATCACTCCCCATTGACCTAAAATAGATTATGATGTCATCTCTACCTATTTTTAACCCATGACGTCACCTCTAGGGATCATGACGTCACCCACTCCCCTCCTCCCCTGATTGTGAACCCCCATTTTCCTACTACTAAGGATCGAAAAAACGTTTTTACAGCAGGTAATAATAGAGTATCACTAGTTGAATAAATACAACAGCTAGCAATGCTCATTTCGGAACCGGACCGACTTGACAAAGACTCTCTTGCAAGCTACGAATTTTTTGCTTGTCGTCTGCTTCACAAAATGGATGTAAATGTAGAAATTAGTTCATGAACTGTTCATTGCCAGCTTTATCAAATTAAAAGTCGAAGAACGATTTTCGTTGCATGTTTCAAACAAATTCTGAAGCGATGCAAACTCAAGCCCATTGTAGATATTCATTACCCCATCTGGCGAATTTTTGGCGCGAAAACCGTTTTCCCGCCTTTTTTCTGGTCTTAACGTCAACACGCTGTATTTTAAGAATATTCCATGTGTGAATTTTTTCTCTCATGCCTCTCATGTTGCCGTTTTTAATAGAATTTAGGTAGAAGATTTGAAAGTTATTATCATTTAACCCAATCCTGAATTATTTTGTCCAGTGTATTTTTCGAAGTATTGTACATGTAATACCGCAAAAAAAAAGATCGTTACTTCCATGCGGAACTTTACGGTATTATTGACCATTATGGAGCTATTGTGGTCGTCTTTTTTTGTAACCAGCTAAATCCAGCTGTTAACAGTTCTATTGTATTGCATGACATGGAGTTCCAAACAGCTTGACGGCAAATATGCAAATGTATAGAATTTTCTTGCTATAATATTATGTGCCAGAATTTCTCCGTTCGCTTTCGTTTGGTAGCACGATAGAAGTTTAAAGTGCTGAATTTCAGGATATAATTTTGGCCATTTTGCCCTTCGAATTGGGAAAGTCGATTTTCTTGTTTTTCTCCGAACTAAAGCACTTCTGGAAAAAACAAACGTCAAGCTTCTTTCCTTTTCTAGACTGCGCGTCTATTGGGACTTTGCGCACATTTCTCTGTGCGCTTTCGTTTGGTAGCGCGATGGAAATTTAAAGTGCTGAATTTCAGGAAATAATTTTATCCATTTTGCACTTCCAATTGGGAAAGTCAATTTTCTTGTTGTTCTCAGTCCGAACTAAAGCGAGCCCGAGAGCTTGCTCGCTGAGGTTATAATTACATAGTATTAGTATTCATGTTTTTCTACACTTCATAAGCATATGAAGGGCCAGTGCCCCTTCGGAAATTTCACTATCTTTGACGATAGATAACAAAGACTTTGACGTGTTAAAAAATAAATCTAAGGATTACTATACATTAATCAAAAGGACAAAAGCCCAGTTCCCAAATTATTTTCAACATTTGAGACAAACTTTTAATTTATCAGAAGACGACTGGAAAAGTGTTTTTTGGTTGCCTCATAAGGTGTCCTTTGAACCATACTTAAAAGCATTTCAATACAAAGTCCTTAATTCAATATTATTTACCAATACAAAGTTGTGTAAGATAGGATACATCTTAGATGATAAATGTTCATTCTGTAAATCGGAACTGGAAACCCTCCACCACGTTCTTTTTGATTGTCGCCATTTACAACGCTTTTGGAAAGATTTTGAATACTATTTCTACTTTTTGACAAGAGAATTCTTCCATTTCACCCTGCAAGACGTTATAATTGGAATAATATACGCAAAATGCCCTTTACTAAACTATCTGTTACTGAATGCTAAATTGTATATATGGGATTGCAGAAGAAATCAGACACTTCCTAGCATAACTGCCTTTAAACTAAAGGTTAAAACTAAGTATGAAACAGAAAAGTTTATATGTGTTAAAACTAATAGCATGGATAAATTCAATAAAAAGTGGGCTTCGTGCATGGGCTTTGCACCCGTGTAAATAGATCCTGGTAATGAGTTTGAATGGTGTGGATGTAATCTTTATTTTATTTTAAGTATCGAAACTAATAGCAAGTAACTGGGTTAGTATATTGTAAGTAGTTTTATTAGTATTGTAAATAGTGTAAGTAGCTTTAGTATTGTAAGTATCTGTCGTGATTATTATTGTAAATAGTGTAAGTATCTTGAGTATGTAATTAGCTGTACTGTATTGTAAGTAGTCGTACTTTATTGTAAGTAGCGTAAGTAATTGCATTGTAAGTATTATAAGTTTCTAAATAAAAAAAATAAAAATAAAAAAAAAATAAAAAATAAAAATTACTTGAAAAAAAAAATATATATATATATCTGTAATTCACTCATTTTGCAAATGGATGTTTAATACCCAAAGCATCTGTCTGTGTCTACTATTTGTGCGCAAAACAAAATGAGGTCAGGCAATGTTTGAAGACCTCCCTGCGATTATATGTCAGGAATATCCCAGACGATCGGGATTTCGCTGTTCCCGACCGTTCCAGATTTTGTAGATATCATGAAAATCGCCGATCATCGCAGGGACTCGACGGAAAAAAAGCAACGCTATCGATTTTTGACGATTTTTCCCTGATCATCCCTATTGCGTGTTTTCTGAAGTCGGCAAAATCTGGGACAGTCGGGAAACAGCGAAATCCCTTCTGGGTTTTTTCCGACATATGAAAACGAGGTTTTCACTATGTAAAATGAACAAATCATCTGTATTAAAAAGTTTTTCCATGATTGTGAGTATGGGATGTATTTAAGGTCGGCACACACGAGACAACTAGTCGCGGCGACCAAGTCGCCTGTAGTTATTTACACGAAGAGACTGGTTGCAGCGACTGGTTTGGTGTTTTATTATTTTTTTTTCTTCTCTTTGGTCGTAGCAACTACAACTGCAGACGAAAGTAGTTCACACGCAAGCGACTAGCTAGTTGCGACGACTAGTCGGCGCGACTAGTTGACGTGATTTGTCGGCGCTACGAGTCGCCTCGTGTGTGCCGACCGTTGTTAAAATCGTCTTTACTGATCGCTAGACTGCGCGTCGCCACGTTGGCGTCACGCAATCTGGAAATTATCCGCTCAAAAATTATTTTCGGTAAAAATCACCAAACATTTCGCTTCTTCATGTGCTTGAATTAAAAAAAAAACATCAAAACGTAAAAAAATTACAGGATGAGATTGTACACTGATCATACGCTATACACAAAGGAGATAAGTGGTCTCCGTTTTCTTTTGCTTTGTGGACATTTATTCATCTGTAGAAAGGACCCGAAGGGAAACGACGAATACCATTCTCCGTTTTGAAAAGGAGGAATGTCTTTTATCAGTTATACTTCCGCTTATGCTTATGTCGGTAGTGAAACTTGTCACGTGTTACGGTATTACAGTAATCAGCAAACAATTTTTGTTGCAGTATACATTTTTACACAAATCGTACTCAAAGAAATAGCAAGGCGATAATCATGTTCGCTTTCAAACAAGCCTTGGGGGTCAAGTTATTTACCGTGTTGCATGCGCATCGCAATCTGCATAACACGCTCTATTAATCAAGCAAAAGTCGCGATTTGCCGACCGAGCCACCGAAAAGGGCAGCTAGCAGTCTATGCTCACGCGTAAAGAAATGTTTACCTAAAACTTTTTTATTTTATTTTCGACTCTTGACTAGCGCAAAATAGTATACTCGGCTTAACTGCTGAATACCCTGCTACGGGGAAACGAATTAACTCAAAAGCCTGTCACAGTAAAAAGTGAAGTCTACTTCAGGTGTCGCATTTCTCGTTCTAAAAATATGTTCTACATTTCTCATTTTTCAAACATATTACCTTAACAAAAAAAACAGGAATATCGTCGATATTCAGTTTAAATCAGAAGCTCATAACAGAGAAGCGATTAACTCGTTTCCGATGCTGGGGATTTTTAGAAAACGCGGGGAGCCAATCAGAATTTACTTCCTAATATGGAGTTCTAAAAGAAGCCTACTTCTACGCTCCCACAACACTTGCGCTTTTGTATCTTGTTCCATACAAGCTGATGTGCTACAAAGGTCAATAATTGCACTTTGCAGTTCTGAAACTCGACCAAAATATCAACTTTATACTATTCAAACGGCCAATGACTCCCTTTGGAGAAAAGAAGGCCGATTATGCCGAACTGGAGGAAGCGGAGAAAAGGAGAAATTCTACGCACAGTAGAAAAACATTACCGACAGAGCGAAAAAAATCCCATTTAGATTGCTTACCGTCTCAGGTTTAACTTAATACTCCACAGCGATTTGTGTCAACAGCAACATACCAGCAATCAAAAACAGTTAATGAATGAAATACGATGAAATGATAAAAACGCAGAGTTCAAAACTTTAGGACACCCGCATCAAAGAAAGACGAAAATGAAATAATGATGCACACAACATGTAGGTTTCTCCAAATCACTTTTATTTAAAAACAAAGACAAACAGACTCAAATACAATGTAGTTGAATGAATAAATAACTTGTACGTATTTGAAAGGTCATTTCAGATCTTCAACAGCCAGTTAATCACAGTTAAAATTACTCATAACAAATCGTAACTCGAATTTAATCAGCTTAAGGACTTAAGCTTAATGATAAGAAAACTTCGAAATTCCTCAAGACAACCGCAATTTAGTTTTGTCGAGATGATGAAAACGTACTCCGTGAGTTCAGAACCTAAGCGATGCCACATTTACAAACAAAAAATTAACGGAACTCAGTTTTAAAAAATAGTACGTTAAATTATTTCTCAAGATACAAATGATCAGAACTTTCTCGTACGAAATCATAAATTCGGAAAACAAGTAGGTTCGAGAGCTAAATAATTATGTTTGAAACTAATTGATTTGGTATGCGCATTTCCTCTCAAAAATCGCTTTGAAAAACAATTATAGTACATACAAAGAAAAAACATGGTATGGATGGGTTGACAAAGTCGGTGAAAGTTTTAAAAAGTGTTGGCTGTTTAAAATACAGCGAACTGAATATTTATAAACACCGCACCGCGGCCGGACCGCCGTTCATATTTCAAAATCTATAAGGCTTACAACAAGTTTTATTCCAACCGATTTGGGAAGAAAAACCCTAAGCTCAAGTCAGACACGAAATATTGTTTGTTTGAGCGATAAATTATAAGCGAAAAGGAGAGTAAAAACACTTTTGTTTTCAAAATAAAACAGAAAAACACATGGCACTGCGTACTGAATCATGAGAATTTGCTTCGCTTCTTCCGTACGCTTCAATATCTTTGTGAAGTTAAAAACAATTCATATTTTGTTACTACCATAAAAACCTGACTTAAACAATCGTTCTAATTTGAAACTACATTTGAATAAGTAAAATACATTACCATATTGCACATGAAATTCTTTATATTTAAAGAGCCATCTTAGTGGTGATTTGGTAGAGATGAAACAAGGCTTGAAAAAACCTGAGTTGTCCAGATTTCGCAGTGTTGAGCTTTTTTTCGTTCCTTACTCCGTCGTCATCTTCTTAGCACTACTAGAATATTCGATACTTTTTCCTCTTCAGTTTTGAACCTCAATATGTGATTTGGTAGCGACGAAAATAGCCGTGAAAGTAAGCTGTCCATATTTCGCGAAGCGCTTGTAGTTTCCTCGAAGTTTTCTTGCCGATTTGAGCGGCCGCGCGTACGCGCGTGGAGCTGAAAACCTCCTTCCATATAAGGGCAAAAATTTAATCTGCGATTCTGATTGGTCGTTTGGGACTTCCAATAATCCCCAGCATAGTTCTGAACATATAGGGGGAAGTTGCAAGCTTCTACGTGATAAGCTTCTGGTTTAAATATATTACACAACGCGTAACCGCGTACTTCGAAGCCACCTTCTAACATGTAATTAGACACTTGAAGTATTACTCCCGTCACATCTTCTTGATGTTCCATTTCTTTATGCGATAAAATCTATTTTCTTGATGTCCCAAGCAGGGTATTCGGTAGTTATTTTCCGCATGGGCTTTGTAACTTTTCATTTTCAACGATCGCATGCGACACTTATTAATTCTTCATCGAAAGAAACAGTGCTAAACTTTGAGAAAAGTGCTAAAAAAAACCTGCCTCGCTCGATTGATCACCACGTTATGCTATAAAGGAATGTTTACAACTTACACCATCGAGTAGCCTCTATACTACTAAGCTACTATAGCAACTGCGAACTAATAACCACATTTCAAAGGTGACACGAATTCCATTGCAGGCAATATGAGCTGTTTTACTTTTTTCTGTCTCTTTATTTTTAACTAAACACATAAAAATTAACAACCGTTTTCTCTTGTTTCGGTGTCTAGAGTTCTATATTCGCTTTTACCAGGAGGTCCGGTTATTAGCGTTATAAGCCCATAACATGACCAGTATAATCCCACAAACCCTGTAAAGCCTGTAAACCAGGAAGAGCAGGGAAAGGGGGCAGCTAATTAAGGAGTATAACAGTCTGGCAATTTTTTTAGTTTTAGCACTCAGTATCTTTCCAGACGAATTATTTTAAAAGTAAATACGGTCAAACCTCTATTTTCCAGCCCTTTGTTAAGAGGTCGCCCTCTATTAAGCGGTCACTTAACAAATTTTCAGAAATCGCTCCCCATACTTACTGTAAAATTGACCTCATTTAAACGGTCACATCCATTAAGCGGAAGCGGTTACCGTTTAGACTTCCCAATAGGCTAATTGTATTATATTTCACCTCCGTCTACAAAACGGTCATCTAGTTCATGATCACGAATAATTATCATTGGCACTATAAAACAAAGTGAAATTATAAGCTACGCGGCCGTAAATCACAGATCGACCATTACTAATTTTGACTTTTTATGTTGAATGTGATAGCCAAACTGTTGATGATTTAAGAGAGTGTCCACCAGAAAACCAGGCAGAACCAGGCAGGAGGTGATAATACTCAAATCACCGATTTCGCTCAAACTCAGCACAAAGGTTGAGGGTCATGAGTAGATACATGTACCAAAATATAAGGTCAAATTTTTTTATTCTCTCTGAGTTGTAGGGTCCCCCCCGAAAAATGACCATTTGGCACAAATTTATGCATATTAATTAGCTAAATTTAGTCGAGTGGTAAGACAACAAAAATAGCAGCCAGGCAATAAAAACTACTTACTCGTATTCTATATTGATTAGTCTTGTAGCAAAATGTGTTATTGGAATCAGTTGCTTTGATTTGTTGCTTTACCAATACCGTAAGTGAAGGGCATGTTTCGTCATTTTCACGAGACGCCAAAATTAGGTTATTTTAGATCTTAATATCTCCAATGGGCAACAAGCTAACAACGTAGTTTTAATACTAGAAGTAAGAAGTGTCTTTATGCTTACGAAAAATGTTATAAAATTTTTGGGCAACTAAATAGGTTTTTAGTATGAAGGAATTTTTGCACCCCACAGAACGATTTGTACGTTTTTCTGGCGATTTCATCAAAATTCGGTAATTAAAAAAAGTGGTTTAATTTTAATGAAATTGCAAGAAAAAGACAGCAAATGTTCAGCTAAGCATCATTCTGCTTATAACAATCCTAGAATTACCGGGAAAAGCTTTTTGAAGCACATTTCATGAAGTTTGTAATGTTCATGTGTCTTACTTCATTTTCAATGCAGAAAAACAATGGGACACTCATCTCTACAATAACTCTAAATTTTACTTTCAGGCACAATAAGGGACACAAAAAAAGCAAAGGCTGATACATACATGTCGTATAAGTGCTTCGGACACATTGTCAGGGTCCATTGTCTAGTAAAGGTATTTTAAAAAGTTCGATCTCTTAATTCAGCTTTTCGTCGATATTTATCGTGCAGTTCATCGCTGTTGACTTTGCTATGAGAATATTCATTGACACCTTGTTGTAATAGCTCCATTTTATGCCCGTGAGAGTGAGACAAATAAGTTTGAAAACCACAGGAGAACAATAAACGCCATCGAAAACTGACAACATAATGTTCGCCATTTTGGAGTTAAATTTTTGAGCTTGTGTTGTGGTCAGTCTGGACAATGGACTACCGAATTACCGGATCGACGGACAACTCATGCGGACCACGGACTACGCAAAATATAACGGATAATTTGGTGTAAAACGAATGCAGCATATAAGATTTGGACTGGTTAATTTTTACAGTCGGTTTTCAAACATTGATTACTTAGAACTGCAGAAAACAGTCCATAACTTAAGATTTGTGACCAGAAAATGAAATAATAAAGAGTCTGGAAAATCGAATGATTCCTTGACAGCTCAACAGTAATTCGACATTTGTCTTGTGTTTCTTGTTGTTGGTGTTGTTGTTTCATTTCGGTTTGAGGGTGAAACATAGTATGAGCCCTTGGTGGATCTAGACTAGCTAATAAGGTTGGAGACAGAAGTAAACATTCTCTGCCATTTTGAGGGCTAAGCTCCGCAATATAAAACATAGAGCCAGGACTATGGACCACGGATTAGGGGCTATGGATTACGGACTATGAACTACAGATTACAAACTAGCGGATTTAAAAAAAGCATTTTCTTAAACTGGGAAAAATAATATGCTACTGATTGTTATCTAATCGAGAATAGTGGATGTCTGTATCTGTGAAAAATATCTGAGAGAAAGAGATAAACCTCTCTAGAAAGTTCTTCCTGGGCGGGGGAGGGGAAACGCCAACAAAATACTGGTTCAAATTCGGCTTGTGATAAGGTTTCTATAAAATAATATATATGCTTATCCTGATTGTGGTATTAGGCCAAGAAAAGACACCCCGTTTAAGACAAAAAGTGATGAAATCGAGACCCCGTCAAAGACAAGAACCCCATTTGTAGTTACGTACCCTGTCGGGCCGCACGTCTCCGTTAAGGCCAGGAAAGGGATCGGTAGGACAGTTATTCTACAACTAAGTTACTACATAATATTTAAAAGCGTCTAGTGAGTTATATTTAAAATTAAATCAAAACCTTTATGGATCTTATTCTTACCTGTATATTATTTACTGCGCATGAGACATGATGGGTTCAAATCAAACCTTCAGGCATGGAAACAGATAACTTGTTAGGTTGATTGCCTTTTGAATGATTCGTCGAAAATTTACTTCTTATTACTCTATACTCGGAACTGATCCAACAAGCACAACCAAAAAAAAGAAATGAAAAGTTTTATGCCATGAATTTCAAAACGTTTGTAAAAATTAACCTCTGACGTACATGCAAACTTATACCCCTACCATGCGGGGGTAGGGAGTTGCAACTCCTCCCTTGGGTTTTTTGCGTTTTTACAGTATTTCGGAAATATTTTATCTATAATAGATAGCCTGTGATGTGCTCTACAAGATAAGGTAAATATTTTGGGTTATGGCGCTACTAAAAATTCAAATTTATCGGAAAAATACGGAAATTGAAAATAGTTTCTGCTAGAGTTATAAAATATGAAACATTAAACATTTTGCTACTTTTGGTAGCAAAAGACAAACAAAAGATAATTGTCATCAAGGTATTGAATTTTACCAGTCACAAATCTTTATTTCTAAAGTTCGAAAAAATCAATGTTTGAAAATCGACTGTAAAAATTAACAAGCCAAATCTTATATGCTGCATGCGTTTTACACCGAATTATCCGTTATATGATGCGTAGTCCGTGGTCCGTCGATCCGGCAATTCGGTAGTCCGTTGTCCATACTGACAACAACGCAGGCTCAAAAATTTAACTTCAAAATGGCGAAGAATGTTTCCCAAACATGATGTTGACACTTTTCGATGGCGTTCATGGTTTTGCTGTGGTTTTATAACTTATTTGTCTCACTCTTACGGGCATAAATTGGAGCTATTACAACAAGGTATCAATGAATATTCTCATAGCAAAGTCAACAGCGATGAACTGCACGATAAATATCGACGAAGAGCTGAATTAAGAGATCGAACTTTTTAAAAATATACTGGATTTGGCCAGATCGCAATGGACCCTAACAATGAGTCCGAAGCACCTAAACAACATGTATGTATCAGCCTTTGCTTTTTTTGTGTCCCTTATTGTGCCTGAAAGTAAAATTCAGAGTTATTGTAGAGAGAAGTGTCCCATTGTTTTTTCGCATTGAAAATGAAGGAAGACAGATGAAACCCTTATTTACAAACTTCATGAAATGTTCTTCAAAAAGCTTTTCCCGATAATTCTAGGATTGTTATAAGCAGAATGATGCTTAGCTGAACATTTGCTGTCTTTTCTTGCAATTTCATTAAAATTAAACCACTTTTTTTAATTACCGAATTTTGATGAAATCGCCAGAAAAACGTATAAATCGTTGAGTGAGGTGCAAAAATTCCTTCATACTAAAAACCTATTTAGTTGCCCAAAAATTTTATTATATTTTTCGTAAGCATAAAGATACTTCTTACTTCTAGTATTAAAACAACGTTGTTAGTTTGTTGCCCATTGGAGATATTAAGATCTAAAATGACCTAATTTTGGCGTCTCGTGAAAATGACGAAACATGCCCTCACTTACGGTATTGGAAAAGCAACAAATCAAAGTAACTGATTCCAATAACACATTTTGCTACAAGACTGATCAATATAGAATACCATTTAGTAGTTTTTATTCCCAGGCTGCTATTTTTGTTGTCTTACCACTCGACTAAAGTTTGCTAATTAATATGCATAAATTTGTACCAAATGGCCATTTTTCGGGGGGACCCTACAACTCAGAGAGAATAAAAAATTTTGACCTTATATTTTGGTACATGTATCTACTCATGACCCTCAACCTTTGTGCTGAGTTTGAGCGAAATCGGTGATTTGAGTATTATCACCTCCTGCCTGGTCCTATGGTGGACACTCTCTTAATTTGCAACAAAAACTTCCCTTACGAACAACAATATAAAATCCGATAGCCAGGCATGAACTTTCTTGAACAAGCAATTAGTTAATTTATATTTAGTGTTAACAATAAAATATACATCATGTTATTAATTTTGTACTCTAAAACTTCAATTTTTGTCAGAACATGCTAAATTTTAAATCACGTTTATCAAGCGGTAGGTTGGCTGCTTCCCGAGGGTGACCGCTCATAGAGGTTTGACTGCATTGAATTCTATGAATCTGAATCTGCGCCTATTGATCATGCAATCATTCATTAATCCCAGTAAATACCCGTTACCCAGAAAAGCTAAATACAATAACAAAAAGGAAACCATGTATCTCTTTCTATGGTTTTATTTACCAAATTAGAAGATTAACAGCATTGCCTTATATGAAACCGTGTACTATATTGTACCATGCAACATTAAACGTGGTTTCATATATAGGATTACAATCACAGTTAGTGTATAACGGTTTACTTCCGTTTTTCTCTATCACTGCTACAAAAAACTTACCAAAGATAGTGACCGTATAATCCTTTAAATTATAAAAAAGCCGATGAAAGCGAATTATCATTTTTTGATTTATTTTAAGAAAGAGAATTTTTTTAAGTGCAATGAGCCAATAAATACATGCAAATAAGCATGTTACGTCTGAGGTGCAAATAGGTGATAAAAAAAGCTGATGGAGCGCCCTACTCCTCGTAGAGACAAGCTTCTGTTTGAGTGAAACGCCCGTGTGCTCTTTTTGGCCTTTCTGGTTGGTACACCGGTACCCGTTTCCATTTTCTCTGATGCAACTTAGGGAAATCGTTTAGCCAGACGGGATGCAACCCTGGTTATAGAAAGCTGAATTGCTTAAGCCCTGGATTAACAGAGAATCACGATTACTTCTGTTTCACTGAAACTGTGAAATTCTGAATTGCACAGTATGGACCATGATGTTCGTACTTATCCTGGATTACCTAAATCCTGCCTTAAAGAACCAGGCTCTGATCTCTGCACTTTTTTTCGTAGTTATATGAATATTAAGAATAATGAAAAACATTGCAATGCTACAAAAAAGCGATGACAATTCAACCAAGTGCTTTAAAAATATCTCGGACAAGATATTTTCATGTACAATGGTACTTGTTTTGACTACGATTCCAGTATAGGTACTGTTTTGGCTTACTCTTCTACAATTGAAATCGAATCAGTAGCGTGCTAGTATTGCAATGCAAAATACGCAAGTAAATTGGAATTTCCCTAGGTATTAACGTAATATACTTCGTCCTCTAAATGCTATTCTAATCAAATCCAGATGGGTCCCTACATACTTCTGTCCTTAGACCCCATGTGGGAAAGTTGACGTCTTATTCAGCGTGTGATCAAAGCGCTTGGGAAAGGACATAAAATCTGAACAGGGCCTTAGGAATACAAAGGGCGATAAAAGCATGCACACACGTCACTTCTTAATTAACGTTCACAGCATGATAACCCGACCCCTTCTTTGCAGTGCCGGCGCCAGCAACCAAAAAGCATTTCATGCATGATTCTCCTGCAACTCTACTTAATTTAGGTAATCTAAAATGCGCTCGTTGCCTTTTCAGTAACACGAGCTTAAAAAAAAATTACACATATCAAGACTAAACGGGAATTGCATTGAAGCGGTATCACGAGTATTAATGTCAGTTGGGCTTTAGTAATCCCTAATATAATAAATAAATTGCCAATGGCTAATAAATTGCTGCTCATTCACTATAGCTAATAAATACGTTAAAGGACATCGTCAGTTTTAACCTATCATTATGATGTCCGTGTGGTCTTCCAAACTGATCACAGCTTGGTTTCATATACATCTTCACCCAGAGTCGACAACACGTCATCTCTGGGTGGGTGGCATACGCTGCTATCATCCTCTTCACCTCGCTTTCGCCCTGCAGTAATTAAAAAAAAACGGAAACAAATAGTAAATAAGTAGTTCCTTTTCACTTTTAGAAAAACAACATCAAATTAAAAAATCCGAAACAAGATGGCATAAGCTATGTCGAAATTTGTCTAGAAAAGTTCCTTGAAATGTGTGCTGCTCCACTTTAAATGCCAATTGATAGCCAATCGATAGATAGGCATTAATTATAGCGGAGCTCTGCGGGCCGAAGGCCCGCGCGGAGCGCCATACTCATAGAACCCATGCCGTCATTTTTCATGGTCATGACCAGCGGAATGTTTCGCGGGCGCGTGTCCGCCCGCCGCCCCCCGTGTTGGGCATTTTGAAACGAAAGCGAGGCTTTGATTTTCGCGCCTTCGCGCAGCTACATGGCGAATGTCACGTCAGCTCGGTAAACACGTTAGTTGGAGCTGTGTTTAGCGGAGAAAATGGAGAAAACCGTTTAAAAGTCGTTATTTCCCTGCATTTTCGCGGTTTGCTACTTAAGACAGGTTTCACAATTTCTCGAACAGTGGTCAAGACCGCATTTGAGGCTGTGTGACTCTGCAAATCAAGCGTTTTTGGAGGAATATAGAGCTGGCTTTGTTTTTCGCGCGGCTACACAGCCGTCAGCTCGGTGAACACGTTTTAAAAATTTTGGATCTTTCGCTGGTCAGTGCATTTTTTCGCGGTTTGCTACTCAAGACAGAGATACTAATTAAGGGATACTTAGAAGCCGCTTTAGTGGAAAAAGAAGAGCTTTCTTGGATAAAATCTTGCTTCGGGGAACTTCATACATTTTTCAATGCGGGGAGATGTGTGATTTTATTACGGATTTTTCCAGTACCAAAGGATCGGAGAAAACGGACACTAAAACTCTCGAACGTTCTGAATATGACGGCGAACAACCTTTGCCGAAGAGGAGAAACACTGGACATCGGACAAACAAACATAAACAGAAAAGCAAGTAACTGTCTAAATGTGATTTTCAAAAATTGTTTAGTTAATATGTAAGCTTAATTTTACCAGAAGAATTTTCTCCAAGTTTTTGCATTCAGAGCTAAATTTACAACTTTGAATATCCGTGGTTTTGGCAATGAAGCCAAACAACGCTGTGTTTTTGATTTTGCGAAAAATTCCCGTTCTGATTTTATTTGTTTACAAGAAACTTTAGCGACAAGACAAAATGCGATAAATTCTCTGACAGCTATTTATGGCGCGGTAAAAGTTTCTGGTTGCCCGCTCTTGGTAAACAAGGCGGCGATGCCATTCTTGTCGCTGAAAATACTGATTTCAAATGTTTACAATGGAAAAAAGATTCTTCTGGTAGAATTGTTAGTGTTTTAACTGAACTCGACGACACGAAAATTAATTTGGTTTTATACTTATGCACCCACGAATCCAAGTGAACGTATTTTTATGACACAAAAAAAAAACCACGGCCGACTGAAAAATACAATGCACATGGTTTAATGCGGATAAAACTATCGGTACACGTTTGGATAATTTTTTTATTGCTCAGGACTTGTATGATTCCTTTTTAAAATGTGAAATTTTACCTTGTGTTTTTTCCGATCATGATTCTGTTGATTTAAGCCCCAATTTGCATAATGCATTACTTTGGAGGCTAAATTTAGAATTTAATATCTCAGAAATTATTAAGAAACATGTATTGCACCGGAAAACATTTACTTCCATTCAAGCTTGGTGGGATTTTCTTAAAGAATCTATAAGATTAGTTGCTATAGATTTTGGTCGAAGTAAACAAGGCACATTAAGTTAAATCGCGATATTAACAACTATAAATCCTTTGATCGAAGCTAAACGGACTCTCATTGAAGGAGATAACTCAGTGAAAACCACCATAGAAACGCTTGAAAGAGAAATTCGGGCCATTAATTTATCCCAAATGAGAGGAAGCCAAATTCGTAGCAGAGTCAAATGGCTTGAAGAAAGTGAAAAACCTACCAAATTCTTTTTTACGTGCTCAGAAAAAATACTGTTCAATCTATTTATAACTCCGCCGGTGTTGAAGTCTTTTCACAAGACTCCGGCTCATTTCGATTTTTACCGTAATTTGTACTTGCAAGAACCTGTTAATTTAACAGTCCAAACCAAATTTTTGAACAAACTTGAAAACAGATTAAGTGAGAGCGAAATTTTTATCCTGCGAAGGATTTTTATCTTTGGCTGAAATTACCCAAGCAATGCGTGGCCCGGTTCAGACGGATTACCTCAAGAATTTTACGCTAAATTCTGGGATCTTTTAGGCCCTATTCTGTTTGAAATTATAAATTTAGTTTGGAAAATAATTCTCTCAGTGATTCAATGCAAGGAAGCGTGACTAGATTACTTTTAATACAAGAAAGATGATAAGAAAAACCTCAAAAATTGGTGGCCTGGCCATTTCGCTACTCAATGTTGATTACAAAGTTTGTTCAAAAGCTCTTTATACAAACAGACTTTCAAAAGTGTTACCCTCGATTATTTCAAGAAGATCAAACTTATTCCGTCCCAGGTAGGACGATTTTTGAGAATTTATTTCTCTTGCGTGACACTCTAGATTATATAAATATTACCAATGAAACTGGTATCTTGCTGTCAATATTGATCAAGAGAAAGCCTTTGACAGGGTAGAAAAACATTGGTAAACTTTTTACCAATGTTTTAAGTCGTTTTGGATTTTGCCCTAATTTCCAGCGGTGGATTTCTACATTATACTGTCAAGCAAATATGAAAATTATAGTTAATGGTTTTTTGACTAAAGAAATTTCACTCGAGTGTGGGATCCCCGGTCTCCACTTTTGTACATTTTATGTGCAGGTTTTGGCTACCAGTATAAGAAAGGATGATACTACTGAAAGTTTTCTCCTTCCAGAAGCCTGAGGAAAGCGTTCTAAAATTCACCAATATGCGGATGACTCCACATGTTTTGTAAGCAACATTTTTTCTTTAGACAAATTGTTTACTTTACTTCACAATTACGAGACAGGTACAGGGACTAAATTAAATGTGGCAAAGAGTACAGAAGCCATGAAGTTAGGAGCTTGGTGCTCACGTCCGGACACTCGTTATGGCCTGACGTGGGTGTCAAGAATGTTAATCTTGGGTGTCTGGTTTAGCAATGGTACTGCAAATGTGGAACCGGATAACTGGTTACCACGCCTTTCCAAGCTAGATTAAAATTTGAACCTGTGGAAGGGTGTGGGGTGTTTTCACTCCCACCCTTTCGGCACTACTCAATACTTGGTTTTTAGTTAATGTTAAGACTAGTTTCTTTTACCTAATGGACTTCTGCTGACGACGAGAATGACATTCGAGCACGCTCATTAAGACCATACTTATGGTATATGGGTTTTTCGAAATAAAGCAACTTTTCACAATGGCACCGAGAACTCTCGGGCCACTGTAAGGGACATAAGGAATGACATCACAACACAGTTGCAAAATGACCGGGGGGTACTTTGCAAATTTTTGGGCGGGGGTGTGCCGCTGGGACTCTGAAACCCTTAACCTATACTAGACCAATTTTAGCTGCATTTTGCAACCCTATTCTAGACTAAACAACGAAAAATCCTACCTTATCCTAGACCTTTTCTAGACTCACTATTTTGCAGAAACTCATTCACTATCACAGTCTAAGATACTAGGGGTTAGTAAAAATGTCGTACAGCACGCCTTACCGATTATTAAATGCTATTTGTCAGTAAACCTCGTCTAGACTAAATTCTTCATCCAACTGTTGTGAAATACAACAGTCAAAGCTTGTGACTCTAATAATTTAGCTACTGGGAACTCATCATTCATTACCAGAAATGACTAAAGTAATCATGTGCAAACCAGAAAGGATATCCAAGTGGACCAAACGACCGGAAATGAACTTTATAAATAATCCCGTATGGACTAGACTTTCAAGTGACTGTAAACCGGAACTGACCTTGTATTATTGTAACCGGAAATGAATAGCCTTAACTCAGGAAGGCCTTGTAACCGGAAATGACTAGCCTCTCAGGATAATATTGTAAACTTTAGGGATTTGTTATTGAGAAATAAAACATTTTAAAAGAAAAAAAAAACTTTTGTTGTGTTTAGCGGAGAAAATGGTTTGCAAAATCGTTTTTCCCTGCTTTATTTCGCGGTTTGTTACTCAAGAGAGGTTTCACATTTCTCAAACAGTGAGCTTTTGTGGAATTTGTGCAGTCTAAATGTACTGTGCAGACGGTCGCGTAATAAGCTATTGCTAAAATTGAAAAGTAGCCTGGTCGTCAATCTTAATTCTAACTTTTCTTGTGCTTCCGACCTTTCACCTAAGTTAAGCTTATCATCATCGTTTCTGTTCAGAGAGCTCCGCTGTTAGGCTAAGCCTATCTATATATATTAACCTTACAATTTTATACATGCATTAGGTTAAAGGTACCGGCAGGAATATAGCTAACACCGAGATCTAAGCGCTGATTAGCACTAAGCACCAAGTAGGTTAACTACAAATTGGTGTGCAGCTCGGGTAATTGAAATGTTAATTAATATTACATGTGTATCGGCTATTACTGAAGTTAGTTAAGAATCAATTAACCCTCGGACGTACTCGCAAACGTATTCCCCCGACCGTGGTACAAGTGGGGGGGGGGGGTGGTTCCAGCCCCTCCCTTGGGTTTTTGCGGTGTTACACCATTTTGTTTGGAAATATTTTACCTCTAATAGATAGCCTATTTCCTACTCTACAAAACAAGGTAAATATTAGAGGTTATAGCGCTGCTGGAGGCTGTAACGTCATACAAAATGGCCGCTAACATGGCCGCTGTTTTGGATTTTACTTCAAATTCAAATTTGTCGGGAAAATGCGGAAATTGCAAATATTTGTTGCTAGAGTGGTAAAATATGATACAATTAAATAAACATATCGCCACTTTTGGTAGCGTTTTGTGTTTTTTTTTTTCACCGAAAATGGCTTGACGTCAAAAACGGCTTGACCTCATGCTACTTATGGCATCATATCTCGTTACTACTGTAGCAATCGATTGTCGTCAAACTTTCCTCATTCTGTCTCAAGGATAAACGAACAGCTACTGTAGACGGCATGCGCTAACTGTTAATTAATTGTCTTGAAAAAATCGGAGAAAAAACCTTAACGGGGAGGGGGTGGCATCCACCCATTATGGTACGTGCAATGGGTAAAGGAGTTTGTTGTGTAAAATCATGGCGAAGTCTAACTAATCGTTGCCTTCTTTTTAAAGGATGAAAGCCAAATAAAGTGCAGTGATGATTTGATTATACCTTATTCCAATTTTTTTAATAACTGCTTATTTTACCTTTGTCATCAAAGTGATGGGGTAGAAGCGCCACATCCACTTCTCCTTCAGCTTTTACTGCTCGACCTTGGCTTCCTGTTGTCGCAGCGTTATCTTCATCTTCTGCTGTTGTTCCTTCACATTCTTCTTTAGCTTCAGCTGTTTCCTCTTCACCTTCAGTTGTTGCTTCTTCACCTTGACCTTCAGCTGTTGCTTCTTCACCTTCACGTTCACCTTCAGCTGTTGCGTCTTCACCGTGACCTTGACCCTCAGCTGTTTCTTCTTCACCTTCATCTTCAGCTGTTGCTTCTTCACCTTGACCTTGACCTTCAGCTGTTGCTTCTTCACCTTCACCTTCATCTTCATCTGTTGCTTCGTCACCTTCACCTTCAGCTTCACCTTCAGCTGTCGCTTCTACACCTGCAGCTCTTGCTTCTTCCTCTTCAGGTGTTGCTTCTTCACCTTCAACTTCAGCTGTTGCTTCGTCACCTTCAGCTTTAGCTGTTGCTTCTTCACAATCACCTTCACCTTTAACTGTTCCTTCAACACCTTCAGCTCTTGCTTCTTTATCTTCAGTCATTGCTTCCTCACCATCACTTTCAGCTGCTGCTTCTTCACCATTGCCTTCAGCTGTTGCTTCTTCACCTTCACCTTCAGCTGTTGCTTCTTCACCTTCACTCTCAGCTGTTGCTTCTTCACCTTCACCTTCAACTGTTGCTTCTTCACCTTCACCTTCAGCTGTTGCTTCTTCGCCTTCACTCTCAGCTGTTGCTTCTTCACCTTCACCTTCAGCTGTTGCTTCTTCACCTTCACTCTCAGCTGTTGCTTCTTCACCTTCAACTTCAGCTGTTGCTTCTTCACCTTCACCTTCAGATGTTGCTTCTTCACCATCACCTTCAGCTGTTGCTTCTTCACCATCACCTTCAGATGTTGCTTCTTCACCATTACCTTCAGTTGTTCCTTCTTCACCTTCACCTTCACCATCACCTTTAGCTGTTGCTTCTTTTCCTTCCACTTTAGGTGCTGCTTTTTCACCGTCAACTGTTGCTTCTTTCCCATCACCTTCAGCTTTTGGTTCTTCGTCTTCACCTTCAGCTATTGCTTCTTCATCTCCATCTTCAGCTATTGCTTCTTCATCTTCATCTTCAGCTATTGCTTCTTCACCTTCACCCTCAGCTTTTGCTTCTTCATCTTCACCTTCACTTTCAGCTGTTCCTTCTTCATCTTCACCTTCAGCTGTTGCTTCTTCACCTTCACCATCAACTGTTCCTTCTCCATCTTCACCTTCACCTTCAGCTGTTACTTCTTCACCTTCAACTTCAGCTGTTCCTTCATCAACTTCACCTTCAGCTGTTACTTTTTCATCTTCACCTTCAACTTCAGCTGTTGCTTCTTCATCTTCACCCTCACCTTTTGCTTCTTCACCTTCGCCATCAGCTGTTGCTTCTTCACCTTCAACTTCAGCTGTTGCTTCCTCACCTTCATCTTCAGCTGTTGCGTCTTCATCTTCACTGTCAGCTGTTGCTTCTTCACCTTCAACTTCAGCCGTTCTTTCTTCACCTTCACCTTCAGCTGTTGCTTCTTCATCTTCACCTTCAACTTCAGCTGTTGCTTCTGCACCTTCACCCTCACCTGTTGCTTCTTCACCTTCACCTTCAGCTGTTGCTTCTTCACCTTTAACTTCAGCTGTTGCTTCTTCATCTTCACACTCAGCTGTTGCTTCCTTGCATGCACCTTCAGCTCTGGCTACATTTTTTCCAGTTCGTTTGGGATCGGGATGGATGGTGACTTAATTAAAAACAAAATGAATTTTATGTTTAATATGGAAATTTGGTTTATCGAGGTATCGTTATAGTACAGTGCGTTTAAGTACCTCGAATTTAATCGATGTCTTTCTTCGTTCATTTTCAAGTCGTTTTGAGTGATTGCATTAGGTATATATTAAAATATTGAGTTATGTCACGGACATTCGTTGACTGATATTCACGACCATTATCACTGGTTATTTCATAATCAGGAACCACACTACGTGGTGGTGGTTAACGGTCGCTAGATCGCGATATCTTCGTTGGCCTTCTTTGATGAAGTTTACTGTCCATCAAAGGTAAAATGAACTGTAAACTTATTTACCTTCCACAATCACTGGGCCTTCCATGTCATAATCTGCATGAAAAAATAGTAATGGTCACACGATTTTGAACTTTATATTTACCATGAATTAAATGCCATGCATTTTATTGTATAAAAACAATTAAAATATAGCTACTATTTATGTTGCTACTTCACCAACTCATCATTTGATCTCAACGATAAACACAATGATCACGCAGTGTAAAGCCAGCGGTAGCTGTCGCAGAAGGCAGTTTCCAGTATTTAGGCATTACTTACAATATTCTCTTTCTTATTTTTTTATCGTATTTCTTGTTACTGAAAAAAATAAGAAACTAAAAAAAATTCAAATACAGGTAACCGGACATGTTTACCTGATTCTGATGATGCATCACTTCCCATTTGATCTGCAGACATAAAAAGGTATTGTTAAAGCAAGTCATGCAACGGCTTGTTTTTTTTCTAAAAACAATTTTCCGTCAAGGATAAGAAGAACCTCTATCTACAAAATAATTTGTCTTTTTATTCGAATGCACGGGGGTCTTCTCTCTCGAAAGAAAAATAAAATATTTGCATTGAAATAGCGGACCAAAACTCAGACTTTGACAAAAAAAAAACCTTGTTATTGTTATGTTTCATTAATTTATAGCAAATGTCTTTGACTCAGCTGAATTTTTAATTAAAGCAAAACAAAACAAAACTTGATCCCCTTACCAGTGAGGGTTAAACCTATACGGAGTACCATGATTCAACTACGCGGCAATAAAATAACGTGTTTAAATTGCACTTATGTCCAGGATTGCAGATAATTAGATGCATGACAAATTTTGATATCCAACACGAAGTGTCCCATTAAGTCTAAGTGTTAACTATCTTTTTTTGAAATGTAAGGTAAGCATTAATGTTAGTGTTATTTTTAGGTTAGGGGAAACGCACCTGTTTATCTTTACTTAAACAGCAGAATTTAGGGGAAACTTCGTGACGTTTATTGTCTGAATTTTTGAAAACAAGTGATGCTGAAGTTGAGTAGAAGAGCAAGAGGACACTTTGTTACGCTTATTAAATTTGTCATGCACCTAATTATCTGCAATCCTGGACATAACTGTTAAATTGTCCACGAAACCATTTCTTGCACCGAAGTCAATCCTTCTTGTAACTCTCCGTCAATCGTTTGCTATTTAAAATTAAAATATATTAACGAGGAGACTGCCAACATAAACAAATGAATAGACAGCACCTTGTTCGTCAGGTGGCAAACTGAGAACTTGCATTTCAATCATTTCATGATCGTCTTCCTGTTCTTCTTGTTCTTTCAAAAGGAAAGGATAAAGACAATAAACGTCTCTCCCAAACCTCTTGGGGGTGGGGTGGGAAGAGAAATAAAACAACGGGAGAATCCAGTTTAAAATTAAACTTATGCCAATGGCCAAAATAATAACCTTCGTCACTGTCATATTCCTCATCCTCCTCGAATTCATCTTGGTCCTGGTCTTCTTCCCCTCCTTGCTCTGTTGTAATCAATTTAGCAAAGTTATTTTTTCGAGTTACATAAAAATATGAACAATCTATAATAATGAAATAGTTAAGGTAAAGAACATACTATCTGCAGTATTTCATCTAACATTTAGTTTCGCGGTAAAATGAAAAAAAAAGTGTCTTCTATTCGTGTTGTTTTCGAAACATTTCTAACTTATTAGGGCCTCTTCCAAAAACGGGCTTCAGGTCAAAACGTTTGGGGAAAAAAACCTCAAAACAACATACACACACATCCGAATATTGATAATTGCACAAAAAACAATCATCAAAATCCGCGTCAAAGCTGTTATTCTATCAGAGAGAAGAGTGCATAACAAAGCAGCTGCGAAAAATGCGACATGACAAGGTGCATACTCACATGCCGTCATTTTTTTTCAAATCAATTCTGCATCTGATTGAATAATTATCGCCAAAATGAAAATAAACACAAACGTTAACTAAGGTCATTTATGTGTAAACAATAGCAGTGATGATTAGACGCTTTAATACCTCACTTAATAAACACGAATAAATAAGGAGTATGCAAACTTTACCTTCCTGATGTTGACAATGAAAGAAAATGCCTCGGAAACGGTTCCAGTATTTTTGCAACTTGGTTTTTATTGTATGTCGTACCTAGGTAAGAAACCAGTTGTGCCACTTAAATAGCGGACCTAGGGAAAATTTGCCTGGATGTGGTGAATATGGGAGACACTCCTCGTTATTTTAAAAAGAAATATTTCCGGGAAGGCCAAAACCTTTTTTCATTATGAACCGTTATCACACACCCCTTTTACTCACTTCAGCTTCCCTCCCCCAATATGGCCAAATCTGGATTCACCACTCTATTTTGAAACGTCTTCACTTTCTCCTCATTCACGTCAGTGAACACGTGCAACACGTGCACGAGATGATTTTCCACATCTGCTCCATGACTTTTAAAGTACGCGATATGTTCAAATACATCGAATATTGTGTTAGACACAATTCTTATTTCTAAGGCTAAAACTGTGTAAAGAAAAAGCTTTTGGAAAATAATGCCTTTGCACTATTTTCTAGCTAAAAGCACCAAGAACTCGTATTATAAAATAAAATAACCAAGAAAAACTCATTAAACAAATGTATAAAAGATGGAAAAAGTATCGTTGCTTTGATGGCTATTTTAAAGGTCGCGCTGATTTTGTGTTATGGTTGGTGCTTTATTTTGTCGCTGAAATTGTGATGAACGAAACATACAGTAGCTTATATTGTCACTATGCTATATTTAAATATTTGACGCTTTTTTAAAGAATGAGAAAGAGCTATTTCATTATACCTGTGGCGTTGAGAAAGTGTAAAGCAGTGGGTTTATCGCTGAGTTGATCGGCAGAACGAATACAGCGATCCATGCGTCAATGTCCCCTGGTACAAAGAAGCCCTTCTCCAACACTGACTTTAGTCCAATCACTATAATCGGTATCCAGCAGACACAGTCGGTGATGATAATGCAAACCAGCCGTCTGGCGAGAGATGTTTCTCTTTTAGAACTGACAGGTCTATTGGCCCTGGCTTTTTTCTCTCTTTTCGTACCCTGTTTGGCGAGTCGCCGTTTTGACAGACAGGTCTTACCCAATATCATGGCGTATGCAGCAATGATAACAACAATCAAAACCAGATTTAGACCAGCAAAGAAGCCTATAGAGTATTCCCAGCCAGAAATAAATTCCGGGGAGAGCTGCATTGGCAAGCACATTACAGACTTTCCATAATAGAGAATGCCATTTATAGGGTCATGGAAATAGACGATGCCGAAGGTGGGAAGGAAAGCAATCAAAAACCCAATCAGCCATGTGGCAAAGCAAAAACCGTGTGCCTTCTTTCGAGAGAGTAATCTGAACCGACGTGGGAAGACAATGTGTTTAGATCTATCGGCCGATAGGAGGGTCAGAATCATTAAAGATACTTCACTCGACAACACAGACACACCCCCTGTCAGTTGGCACCCCAACCCAGTTCTCCACTGGTAGTCATGGAGATAATAGACTCCCCTCCAAGTAACATCCAATATGCCGATAATAAGCAGATAAACGCCCATTAACCCATCTGCTACTGCCACGTGCATCAGCATAATGTTCTGCGCGATGTTTTTCTCCTTAAAGAAAAACCGCCAGAGCAGCACGAACAAAGCTCCAAACAGAGAGAAGATTCCAATCAACCAGATACATTTCTTGGGGCCGTTTCTTCGGAACATGGTATCGCAATTAGCGAAGTTGTCGTTCCAAATGAAAATACATCCGGCATCTTGTTTGAATTCTATGTGGCAGCACATAACATTGTTGTCAAGGGTTCTGCAAGACAATGCACAAGTTAAAAACAAAATGAAAATAATTGTAACATAATAGGCTTATACATGTATATGGCAACTGGCAAATTAAACTTTACTTCTGGTATTGTGATATTCTATGAAGAGTTTTTTGGGTAAGTATTTACCCTCGAACGTACACGCAACCCTAACCCTAACCCCCGCCCCCCCCCCCCCCACCCCCTCCCCCCATCCTCCTTTGATTTTGTGCGTTGTAATCACATATTTCTTCTCATTTCTTTTGCCAACCACATTTAAATACTATTAGAATGCCAAGGTGCCTTTCCTGTGTTTCTATATTCTGAATAATAAAAAAAAGATAATGTCGAAGAACAAAAAAAAAAAATACCGCATTGCCCCTTGGATTATGCAAATACCAAGCAACTTGTCATATTCTCATTTAATGCATTTAATAATAATCCAATTGAAACTTGAAACATGAAGTTATAATTTGCAATACGACCTGCTATTGAAATACATCATATTAAAATATGTTGAATTTATTGTTCATCTTCAATGTGTGACTGGATGCAGCTTAAGTTTTTGAAATAGTATCAAAGAATCTTACATCCGTGTTATGTTTTTCATGTCGTCGAAAAAACCTTTAGGGAGGTCATACATTAAGTTGTAATGCATGTATCTGAAATTTGAATGAGAAATGGTTAACTATATATGCACCATGATGATAAGCATGATTCTATTAACTTAAACATAAAGGTTATAGTACTTAAGGCGGGACTCAACCTAAAGAGGTTTCAAGAAGGGATAAAAGAAAGAAAATGATTTAAGGAACACCAACAGACAGTCGATACCCACGCAAGAGCACCCCGGGTTGCTAGTGAACTAACTTGGTGTCCGTCTATTAATTATTAACTACAAACTCTTATTTTAAAACCTCACTAAATCTGCGAAATTTCATATTTCTCTTAATTTTACCAATCCTTCTAGAAAAACTATCTCCTCCCAAACATGCCGAAAAATTCACAAAACACCCCACAACATAGATTCACGGGATGAACATAGAGTTTTTGGATTGCTTGAAACGTAAACGAGATATTTTCAATAAAGCCACGTCAAGTGGCGGAAAATGGCGTTAAGGTTAAGTTCCACCTTAAAGATAACTGACTCTTCTAAAATGGTGATATGGCGAGCCCTAACATGGCAGCACACCATTCTGGGATTCATGTGCATGTGTTGGTTGGCCTGAGTGTTATGGCTATGTGGAGAAGATTCAAACTTTTGAATGTCAGAATCCACGAATGTGGTCTAAGATTGTGTACAAGTACGCAGTTTCAGATCTATTCGGGTACGATTGAACAAAGTCACGTTCATTTAACTCATGCGTCTACAACTAAGATGGATTATGTAATGTCACGTTTATCCAGCGGTCTTAGCCAGTGAGTTTGCAACCCTTATGTTGATTTTGCCGGAGATAAGAAAACTACATCTGGTACTTTGTATAATTGTACGTTTTAATACTGATGAACGTTGAATATGCTGTTGAATGCTGTTATGTTGTTTGACACATGTCCATCCGAAATTTCCGGACATTTTTCCTTAGTTGTAAGCAGCCCGGGGAAAGTAAGCTTACATAATACGCGGCGGCATTATACTTTAGGTCGCAGCGCATGCGGTTTAGCGTGTGATTTGGCACCACTTTTGTAAAAATATCACATGATGACAGTTATGTATCTACACTATCCGTACTGTAATCGTGAATTTCACTTCGCCAGCAACCACGTTCATTATAAAATTTCTAGTTTATACAAATAACTCTCCCATTCCCATTTTTAATTGACCTTTTCCATAATGGCGGGCGAGTTATTTATTCTTTTGTATCTATGTTAATTACCCTAGTGGCCTCGTTAGCATGTGCAAAATTCAAAAGAATTTTTACTCTAAAATAAGGCCAATAGGGTTTATGACATACATATAACAGAATAAATAAATTGGACTGCCATTATGAAAAAGGTCTATAAGCTCTTGCCATTTTCGGCTGTAAATTGAAGTAAACAATAAGTTGATCAAGAATTGATGTAAAACCGATTTATTTTACTGTGGGTATTGAATTTTGAATGGCAGAACAACGTGCTGCACTTACAACATATGCAATCCTGGGACGTCTTTGAAAGTTTCTTTGGAGACGTTTCGGATTTTGTTGTCAAAAATGTTACTGCAAGAAAGAAAATTAAATGTTAGAACTATTGCACGCCATGGTTTAAAAATTCATGAAAGAAAACAAAAACAGCTGCTATGAGGGGGATGTTATCTTCGAGCAGGATGCCTAGCGATTTTAACAGCTCTTTGAAACCGCAAAGGTCTTTATATAAGAGGATTTGAGCAGATGGGCACTGTAAATAAGCTTGCACACTTCGGATCTGGATTCCGTTCAAAGTAGCTGTTCGCTTATACGTGAAACACATTTTGGTTAAGTTTTGAGAGAATCAGTTGCTATCGTAACGAGATATGCATAAGTCATAAGTTGCATGAGTTTAAGCCAATTTGGAATAAAATGCTTTCTTTTCAATTTTTGCTCAGCAAAAAATATATAAAACACTACCAAAAGCAGAAAAGTTTTTCATATTTTTTCATATTTACTACTCTAGCAACAAAGTATTTATATTTCAAATTTAAAATCCAAGGTGGTGGCCATCTTGGCTGTCATTTAGGATAACGTCACAGATACCCAGCAGCGTCTGTCAAAACCAAAGTTATTTATCTTATCTTGTAGAGCGCATTACAGCCTATATCAATAACAAGTATTAACTTACTTTGCCTTTGTTATCACTGACTTATTAACCAATTGTTGATTGAAAAGTAATGTCGATGTACTCTCATTGACAAAAGTTTCTTTAACCCTTTAAAAATCCCTTCGGGTAGTTCTTGAATTTGGTTTTCCGAAAGATACCTTTAACAATAAATTTAATTAGAAATGCAAATGTACAACTTACAAAAACGTTTGCAAATGTTAACAATAAACGAGGACACCGAACCGTGCTTTTCGATTTGTCCGTCATTTTTGTCGAGGTTGATTTTGGCCACATGCGAACCTCGGTGATGAAAATACATTCCAAGGTGTTGTTCAAATAAAAATATGTTAAGAAACATGTTATGTTTAACATATTACGAGCATGGGACTAAAAACGAAATATGAGTCTCCGATGGGAATCGAACGAATGACCATCTGGTAACCCAGAAGAAAACTCTAACCAACTGTGCTACTGGGAGACTCGTGGGGAGCTTGCTCATAAATAAATATACCATGCGCGATTTAGGGGTCACACTTATTCTTTTGTTAAAACAATAGAATATTAGAACACAAAAGAACGACAATACAATATAATACAATACCATAAAATATATTAGAATACGTAATTTTACTAACACAATGGAGGTGTACAATGTACAATGGAGCTGACACCCTAAATCAGGCATCATATGTATATAAATAGGAAAAGGTTTACACCGAAACATAGCACCATGAAGTCTTCATGTAATAAAGGTTATGGAGTATCCATGTAATGTAACAAACAACTCTGACACCTGGAAAAGGACACCATTCCTATCCACACAACTATGTTCTTAGGCCTAGGGCAAACGTCGAACTTTACATGTGCCGAATCTAATTCAAATGAGCAAGAACAATAGATTTTGCTCATTTGCATTAGACTCGGCACATGTGAAGTTCGACGTTTGCCGTAGGCCTTAGTCATTTTAGCAGACACATTTTGTGAAAGGAAATGGAAAACATTAACGAGATATTCTTTGTGCACGTCAGAGTCTCTTCAGTGACGAAATGGGTATCAAAGGAGCCATGATGTTGATGCAAATTACAAGTGCTAGATCTTATGGACATGTAACATATATATGTTTTCAATTAAACGATTTGTTTTATTGTGAATTGAAAAAAAAAACATCCACTATGTTGGTGTCGCAAGACAGTCAAAGCTCTCATGAGCGACCCCCTAAGCCTAGGGCTGATCGCCTGCGAAAGCTTTCAATTAAAGAGTTTTACTCAGAAAAGTTGAATTAAGTAAACCGAGTTTCATGGGGCAGTCGCTAATGGGATCTAGTGGCTTATAATTAATAAACTCAGGCGCCAGACTTCTCTCCTTTAAATATCCAGATTGAAATAAATCGCATAAACTGTTCATAAATTGAAAGCTTTTGATGTTATTTTATCTTCATTCTATTGGCCTCGCTATCGCGGCTTTTTCGCTCCCACGCGATATTAACTGGAGAAACAATCTCTGGCACCCACGGTAATTACAAGAGTGCTCACTAGTAGCTAGAGCTTCAACAGAATTAATAAATAAAAAAAATAATAATAATAAATTAATTTTGGAGGCCTTACAGATCGTAGAAATCCACCAAGCCTTGGAACTGTTTAGGGTGAAGCTTCTTTATTTTGTTGTTGTCCAATTTCCTGATGTGTTTTAAGAAATTAAAAAAGATTTTGATCCTATAAATGCCGTTTGTGGACAATACTTGAGCAATGTTTTTTCTTAAACAAGGGTTTTTGGGGGAGCTTTAGCAACCACGACGGCAACGGTAGCGACATACAACGGAAAAAAAAGTAAGTTTAATAAGCGAAAACAATGCCTCTGCACGTGCGTTTTCGTTCACATACATTTATTTACCGTTCCCTGCAAAACATCAACGTCAAATGATCAAATTATAGGTTTCGTGGAGAACGTGAACACACGACGACGGGTAATTTTCTTTTCTCTATTATACTTGAACTTGAAAGCCGTCCCTATATGAATTCAGCTACTGGAAAATTCAGTCACATTGGACGAATTAAAAAAAAATATATAGAACATTGCAAAATCAGTTTCAAAGAGGTCAGCGCGCTTTTTTTCCAAGTGACGTTTTCATTTTGATTGCCGTCGTTCTTTCCAAAGCTCTCTATTTAGGGTGTTGGGTCACTCAGTGTCTAAAGTACAGTTGACATCATTTAAAGGCTTCATTATACTTCGAAAAGGTCCGAAGTGAATTTTAACGATGTTATCGGTTAACGCAAACCATATCGCTCTCAATCATTAGAGTCCATTGAAAAGTATTTAAAAATAAAGAAGTATGTCATAATTCATAAATATATGTTAACATATGATGCAAAATACAAACAGCTTTTATTGAGTAAGAATCGGAAATTGTTAAATTGGTTTTCAGTCACAAAAAAAGTTCAATCAGATGTAATAGTTAATAGCTTTGAAAATTTAAAACTGTATTTTATCCTTTGAGGAACAGTTGATTTCCTCTCTGCGGCCGTAATTAATTTTTTTTGTTCGTCTGTATTTCAGAGGACCCGTATTATAGAGGTGTCGTATTAAATTTCGAGGGTTAGTTTGCTGTTGTCATGTTGCAAAAATTGTGTTCTAGTTTCTGTTGCATTGCACTGAACGATGCAGTTTCTACTTCTCACAATTAAACCAAAACGTCTTATTGTCCTCTATTTTCAAGGTATTCCCTGTTCAATTTTGATTTAACAAATGAGAGAGGTGCCTTCGTGTTCAAATTCAGACGTGGGGAGGGCTACAATGTTCCCGCGCTGATAATTAGGTACTGTACTGATGGCTCCTATTGGTCTACCATTGATGTAACATTTACTTGTTATGGGTGTACTTTTAAAACAAAATGAGAACAGCACTTACAGTATCTTTAGCTTTGTCAAGTTATGGAAGATATCAAAACGGAATTTATCAAATCGGTTATTTGGCATGAAGCTATAAAATACAATTAAAGTGAAGATATAAGCATGCTAATAGCTTTTCATTATATATATATATATATATATATATATATATATATATATATATATATATATATATATATATATATATATGAGATATGAATACATACACCAAGTTGAATAAACGTAAAAAGCATAAACTGTAAACAATACGATACAACAGAATTCCAGAAACAAGGCAAAAAAAACAACAACTTAATGTTAACATTCCATTTATTGATAGTGAAAATTTGTTTCTTCCCAAAAAGTGTTGAGTTAACTTAGAGAAAATTATGTTGGGAACCAGAGGGACTGTCGTTACCTTCACAGAGGAAAAGTATATTCTATTGCTTTTAGTTTATACCTTAACCCCGACAGGGTTGTAAGACGAGATTTGTTTATATAGGACTTATTATATGTTACTTACAGCCTTGTGAGGTGAATGAGGTTGCCAAAAACGCCTGGTGGTAAACGTGTCAGATTATTCATAGACAAATCCCTGTCGACCCAGAAAACGTAACCAAATTAGGAAACCACTAACAATAATAGGCGCAAACACAAGCTTCTTAGTATCTCATATTTGGCGGATTTTCAAAGTCCTCCCTATCTCTGTTGTTTCTTAAACTCTAAGGGTATAGCAGTGTGGATCGTTTCCAAAAAAGAGTGACCATTTCCGTTTTCAAAATAAATAAATAAATAAATAAATAAATAGAGTTGATGTCACCTAAACAGATTAAGACATCATCTGGTTGAGAACGCGTCAGCATATTTTGGGAACGACCAATTTACTTCTTAGGGAAGGGGAGGGGGGGGGGGGATTTTCAGGGAAAAAAAATATCCTGCAACTGCGATTATTTAAGTCCAACTTGAAGCTTTTATTTAGCAAAACAAATTACTGCAGCAACACAGCTGAAGACAAAAATATGAAGATAGACAAAATAACCCTCCCCCTAATGTTAAAAATAATGAACAGGATGAAGAGCAAATGGTGTAGTTTGAGGCCAATTAAGATCGTCGAGGTACAAATTTTTCGCAATGTATTTCAAAAGAGTTAATTTGTTTGTGATGCTCACAGTTCGTCCAGTTTCTTGAGGTCCACAAACTGTTTAGGGTGTAACACCCTGATCCTGTTCTCGAATAACCACCTACGTTAAGAAAAACATACGCAATAAATGTAATGTTTTGAACTTAATGTTTTTCCTCTTTGCATTTACTTAATGATATTAGCGAGAAATGTGTAGTCATTAGGTGCACCAACACAGACCAAAATCGATGTTCACATGATAAGATATAACCTGTTCAACTGCGAATTTTTCGCATTACATAGAGCAGAAAGGCACAGGCAAAAGCTGTCATCCTCTAATAAAGATTCAATAGTCACACGCCATGATCTGGGCTAAGAAAAGTTGTGATGGCTTGTATGCATCCTTTCTGTACTGAGAGATGGACAAAGCAATTCATGAGACCATATATGGGCATGCGGTCCATCATTGGCATTGCACTTCATTTTATCCGGAAAGCACACAACGGTACAGCGGGAAAACTAATCACCAATCTGAAATACAGCACTCACTAAGGAAAGAAGGGCATAAACACCTCTACACACTGAAATTATCATTCTGGAGAAAGGCCTGATTGATCGTGCATGTCAATAGGGTACCATAGCAATGTCTTTCTGGGTCTTAACCCTATTCGGCCTGGGCTTTTTTTGAGTTCCTGAGCCTGGGGGGGGGGCACATTGTGCCCCCCCTACGTAACTTCAAGAACATCAAGGCTACGACAATGAAACTTAGAGGGTACATAGTATGTCCGAAACTGTCTCCTTTGCGGTCCGCACAATGGAACGATGACGTCATATGACGTAGTTATTAGGTAATTAGTTATACGGCCGCCATCTTGGATCAGCCATCTTGGATTTCTGAAATTTTTTAAAACCTCTTAAAAACCGTCCAAATTGACTCAAAATTAATCAAAACCAATAAATAAACATTAAATGACGTAAAAATATAAAAGTTATACCAATAAACATTGTTTTTCTTCATTCAAAGGTACAAATATGCAAATTTCAAAAAACATGGCTGTCAAAATCTTGTTGCCATGGAAACATCAAGTCACGTGATCAAAAAATTGTCATACAAAATTGTTGCCAGATAAATTTTAGGAAAAGTCACAAAGTTTGATGGCGTTTGAATACATATTAAGGAAGTTATGAACGTGCAAAGTTAGCGCGGGCACTTTGTGCCCCCCCCCCCCCCCCCAGGCCGAATAGGGTTAAAACGCACTTCAACACTTTCCACTAGTATCTATAGCAATAAGACATCAATGAGAGCCCTGACAAATTCATCGTATGGTTCTTCGTGATTGAACTGTGAAGTGGACAATTCCCACACACTTCCTTTTTTCATATAATTGCATCAAAGAGGGACGTGACTTCGAAGAACTGTTTACAGTATAACAATATTAGGTAGAGTTAGGTTTATTTTAATGCCCGCCCGGTAGTAACCTTTAACATCAAGCTGCATGCAGTTGTATTGTATGTAAATTGGATAAGTGGTCAGTTATTCTATTCTAATGATATTCTCACTCACAGTTGCTCTAATTCCTTCAAGCCATGAAACAGACTTTCATTTAACAGCGTTATATTGTTGTCGTTCAAGCGCCTTGAAAATTTACAAAGATAAACGAAAACTATATGAATAAAAAACCGTGATTTTTTTTTTCTAAAATTTATAATATTAACTAAAGATTCAATTGGTTAGCAGTTCACTTATCAAATATATGCCTATATATCTCAATGGGGGTAATATACTAAACAAAAATGGATATAAACCACTGGGTCCTTAATGTGCCCACTTTTTCATTTCTAGTTGTTTTCTAGATGTCTGGTGCCTTGTTTCATTTCACAATGTATAAGTTATTTACGTTTAATTTCAAGTAAATGTGCTTAAAAATGGTCCAATATTGCACTGCTATTTTCAGTGACAGCAGACTGTCTTCAGTGGTTGCTAACCGGTCGAACGCTTTATTATCACGCATGTTTAAATAAAATGTTTTACTAATAAGTGCATTTTATTATCATGTTGGGGTACAGAAAGTGATTTTCAATAGCATGCTGACTGGTTGAATTATACCTACTCATCCTATGAAAGCAACCATATTTCCTACTTTCAATCGTCTTAGCCGTGTATTTCTGCTGAAGATTTTTGGTGGCAAGTTCTGCAAGTTGTTATGTTGCATATACCTACAAATATAAAGTAAAAGGTTGACTTGGGCACTAAGTAACACTATAACAACGACGACAAAATCTTCAATCCTAGATTTAATGATAGTTAGATTGAGATGTTCAAACGTCAAACATAAATATCTAACTTCCATGGTGAGAAAACAAGGTAAGCTTACAAAGGTGAAGCCAAATGTTTGAACATTGTAGAATTCAATCTTATGACATGCAATAATGTAATTGGCAATGTTTTTCCTTAATAATGATTATTTTGGCAAGCTTAGTCTACCAATGGTTTCAACCTTGCAGCGCTTTTGTATCATAATCCCGGGGGGGTACTCCCTATAATGGGCTATACGGGGATGCTCCGCCCGAAAGGGGTACCTTTTTGAGGCTAGAGGTATATGAAAGGGTCGGGATTTCACAAGTTGAAGTATATGAAAGGGTAGGGATTTCACGAAGAATAGGAAAGGGAAGTGAAACCACGCCGTTGAAGCATAAAAAAAGGTGGGCAAAACTGCCATTTAAGTATTATAAAAATGGCCTTTCAAAATATGTCAAACAGATGCACGTAAAGGCTCTGAAAGGGGTACCATTTTCATTGAAACGTATATGAAAGGGGTACCATTTTCAATGAAAGGTATATGAAAGGGGTACCTTTTCTGTTAAAATCGGTATATGAAAGGGTGAGGGTTTGGACCTCGGGGCGGAGCATCCCCGTACAAAACTGTGTTCAGTACCCCCCCCCCCGGATCATAATCCATATATCACATTCACTTTATTACGAGTACCCACTCTTATGCTGTGTTACGTCGTGTTCCCTTTTTGGTGTCAATTAGCACTCGAGTAGAAATTTCGTAAGCAATGCATGTAACCAAAGTTAGTTTAAAAAAGTACTTTGTTTATTCGTAAATAAAAATAAAGTAGCTCTTTACTCACAAATATTCTAACTTCGTCAACTTTTGAAACACGCTTTTATTCAATTGCGTCAGATCGTTGCCGTTCAAAAGACTGCCATACAAAAACGTTAAGTATAAGTATATATTTCTGAACAAGTTAAAAATATTTCCTTTATTGTTATGGTGTTGCGAAATAAAACTAACTCGTTACTCAATACAGTGGTAACGTAATACGTAAACCCTAAAAGAGGCACCCAAGTGTGCGCATAGTGGAGGTGTCCTTTTTATTGAAGTACAGTTTAATGTGATTTCATTTAGCACGTCAGTCGAATGATCGTTCGAATGTAATAGGTGAAATGAGCTGATGATATCGATAACATTGGGTGACGTTTTGACAACCTAAGTAGAAGTCATCTTCCAAGATGAAGGAAGCGTCAGGCAACTGATGTTAGCAACTACACTGACCCTGACAACAACACCTGACAGAAAAGAGGGGGCACTGGGGACTATTAGAAACCGGAAAACCGCTCACAATTTCCATGAAAACCGAAAAACGTCAATAAAAATCGCTCAAAAAAAGAAAAACCCGCCGAACATAAAAACGAAATGAATCGATTTAGCGTCCTCCTTCCAATAAGCGCCTCTTTCTAATTACCACCCTCCTTTGGTTGTCGTTTTGTTAATAAGCGCCCCCCGTATCCTATATCGAAGAAAATTACATTGAAGAAATTGAGGTATAATAGCAAATTATATTCTGACCATGCGAACCGTTGTTACCGTTGTTCTGACTATGTGAACCATTGTTACCGTTGTTCTGACTATGCGAACCATTGTTACCGTTGTTTTGACTATGTTAACTGTTGTTCTGACTATGTGAACCATTATTACCGTTGTTCTGACTATGTGAACCATTGTTACCGTTGTTCTGACTATGCGAACCATTGTTACCGTTGTTCTGAATATGCGAACCATTTTACCGTTGTTCTGACTATGCGAACCATTGTTACCGTTGTACTGATTATGTTAACTGTTGTTCTGACTATGCGAACCATTGTTAGCGGAGCTCTTGCCGGGCCGAAGGCCTGGCTGCGTAGCACCATACTCATAGAACCAGAGAACCATCGAACCCATGGCCGTCATTTTTCATGGTCATGGCTAGCGGAATGTTTCGCGGGCGCGTTGTGTGCCCGCCGCCGGCGCCGCCGCCGTCGCCACCGCTGTTGCTTAGGGCTAACTCGCGGGCGCGTAGACCGTCGCAAAACATGCGCGTATGACGCCACACAACATCCGGGATCTTTGCAATTTTCACGTGAAATGGTTCAAATTAAAGTCGTTATTCTCCTGAATTTTTTCGCGGTTTGCTACTCAAGACAGGGATACTAATTAAGGGATACTCAGAAGCCGCTATTAATGGAAATAGAAGAGCTTTCAGAGATAAAATCTTGCTTCGAGGATGGGAGCAATGCGGGAAGATGTTTGTCACTTCGGGTTTCAGAACTGAAGAAGCGGAGATTTAAACAATTTCCAAGCAGTGGAGGGACTTAAAGGTAAAACAATACATTTTTCGATGGGAATTTATGTTGATATCAATCTGTGATTGTCTTTTTTGTCTTCTCGCTAGTTTTCGGGAGAATTGTTTATAACGCGCTCAATTAAATTCAGTTGTTTTGATTTCTTTCATCGGAGACATCTCGGCCTCGATGAGCTCTTAATGGTTCGCGTTCTGCTTTTAAACATAAACGTATGGAGATTTGAATAAAATTTTTATGTGTTTGTTCATTCATTACATAGGTTGAAAAGCGATTTTATGTAAACAAAACAAAACAAGACTTGGATTTTATAGTTGTAAACTTCACTCGCGTGGTCTTATGCAAATATGTTTGTGTATTTTTTGCAATTTTGATTTCCAAATCAGTTTCTCGGACAATTTTTACAAGCAGCAGGTGTATTTTATTTGGAAATTAGTCGTACTAATTATTCTAGACGGAGAAAAAGTTATTTTTGTGAACTTTTGTACGGTCTAAATGTACTGTGCAAACGGTCGCGTAAGTCTGTTTTTTGAGAATTGCTAAAATTAAAAGATAGCCCGGTCGTCAGTTTTATTCTTGTGCTTCCGACCTTTCACCTCAGTTAAGTTTATCATCGGCTTTCTGTTCAAAGAGCGACGCTGTTAGGCTCAGGCTATCTATATATATATATATATATTACTGTTGTTCTGACTATGCGAACCATTGTTACCGTTGTTCTGACTATGCGAACCATTGTTACCGTTGGTCTGACTATGCGAACCATTGTTAACGTTGTTCTGACTATGCGAACCATTGTTACCGTTGTTCTGATTATGCGAACCATTGTTGCTATTGTTCTGATTATGTTAACTGTTGTTCTGACTATGCGAACCATTGCTACTATTGTTCTGACTATGCGAACCATTGTTACCGTTGTTCAGACTATGCAAACTATTGTTACCGTTGTTCTGACTATGCAAACCATTGTTGCTGTTGTTCTGACTATGGGAACCATTGTTACCATTTTTCTGACTATGCAAACCATTGTTACCGTTGTTCTGACTATGGGAACCATTGTTACCGTTGTTCTGACTATGCGTACCATTGTTACCGTTGTTCTGACTATGGAACCATTTTTACCGTTGTTCTGACTATGGGAACCATTGTTACCGTTATTCTGACTATGCGAACCATTGTTGCCGTTGTTCTGACTATGCGAACCATTGTTACTGTTGTTCTGACTATGTAAACCATTGTTACTGTTGTTCTGACTATGTGAATCATTGTTAGGCTTGGTTCACACGTGCGACGCAAATGCAAATGCAAATGCAAATGCAAGGGCAGATACGCAGGCTTGGAACAAGTGCTTTTCACCTTGCGTTTGCGCTTGCATTTGCGTTGAGCCCGGTTCACACGTGTGAAACGCAAACGCAAGTGCAAATGCAATGCAAGGAAATGAATTTTTTTTTTCCATTCCTTGCGTTTGCATTTGCACTTGCGTTTGCATTTTGCGTTGCCCCGGTTCACACGTATTTTTCCTTGCGTTTGCGTTTGCATTTGCGTTGCACGTGTGAACCAGGCTTTACTGTTGTTCTGACTATGTGAACCATTGTTACCGTTGTTCTGACTATGCGAACCATTGTTATCGTTGCTCTGACTATGCGAACCATTGTTACTGTTTTTCTGATTATGTTAAATGTTGTTCTGACTATGCGAATCATTGTTACCGTTGTTCGGAATATGCGAACCATTGTTACCGTTGTTCTGACTATGCGAACCATTGTTACCGTTGTTCTGACTATGCGAATTGTACATTTTCTGTTATTGTTCACTAAAGTGCTTTTTTACGCTAGCATGTTTTTGTCAAAAACAAAATAAGCACCCCTCCCTAAAAAGCGCCCCTCCACAATTAGCGCCCTCCCTTAATTTACCAAAAGTAAGTAAGCGCCCCGGCAGCTTAATCGAATCATAACGGTAATCAAATAATGACATATAGTCTTGCTTTATTTCTAGGAAAATAATATCTTCTGTATTTGGATGAATACTTCGCCATTTTTTCGAGGTGTTAATTTATGCGACGTTCAATCACTTGAATAGTGCTCACGAAGCTCAGCTCAGCTCAGCTTTCTTCGTCTATTTTAAAGTTATTACAGTAGAATTTTGCGGGATACTTTCACCGCCAACATCACCTGGATGGCGCACCACGTGACCCTACTCAGATAGACCGAAAACAGAAGGTCTAGGAACTAGGCAAGCGAAAAATCAAAACAGGAAAAACCGATTTTTTTATTCATAAACACCGAAACCGGATGTTAAAAAAGGAAAAAAAAAAGCGAAAACCGTAGAGGTTTAACCAAAACCGGAAAACCGGATATTTTGAGGAAATATCCGAGAAAAACGATCTGAAAAATGACTAAAACTGGAAACCGAAAACCCCATTTGACATTTTCAAGATTTTCAGCCCGTTTGAATTTCACGAAAATTCGAAAACATGCAATAAACAAACACTTGCCTTTCAGGCAGAATTAGTGCTCGGGCGAGTTGACTTTCTATAATCTCTTTTCTGTGTTTCAAGTTGAGAGTTCTGGCAGCTTAACTGATCCCTAAGTCTTGAAAAGCATCAAACTAGTACGATTTTTATGCAGTGATAAATTACTATCAAAGTTTTACCTGGTTGTATGCCAGCCATATTCATTAGTAGCGAGCGTGACGGGAGGTGACAAGCTTTGGTTGTATTTAATTAGCCAGCATAAGGCACACAATGTATGTCACAAATCTGTGATGCTCACTACGAAGAAACATGGCCGTTTTGGTCCACCTGGTACGTCCGAGGGAGAAGGTTAGGGCATTTAAATAACAGGATATCAGAGAAAATATGTTTTTGAACCGGAATCATTGGTCGTTTCTTACAGAGACAGCCGCTTAAGATCCGGTTACCGCTGTTATCTTTTAATGTGTTCACTTACAGAGTAGTCATATAAGTATTGTTGTCAAATACGCCTGGAGGTAATTTTCGCAACATATTGCTTTCCAGCCACCTGCGAAGAGTTATCACAGCCGTGAGATGACATCTTTAACAGTTGTAGTGCGAAAGCGAGTGCAATATTAATTACCAGATACCAGATACTGTTGGTCGATTTGGCTAAAATCAGGTGATATTGCGTAAGCTTGAGCACTGTTCCAGAGGTGATAACTATAAGGCCTTCTCCGAAAATTGTGCTTCTTAGTTCACTCCGTGTCGACCGATAGAAAAGTAACCTATTCTGCACCGCATCCATTGTCACATCGCATTGAGATTGGGGAATAAATTCGGCGACCTGACAATGGTCACAGTGCGATTCAGATTGGGAGGGTGGGAGGGCGCTTGACATACCCGTCCCTGTCCTACTGCCGTCCTAGGTCCGATGATGTTTGTCACATCGCTCCATTACAACACTCCCTCCGCTTCTGTAGTTGAGCAGCAATGGGGTAATTTATTCATGGTGGTAGATTTTATAGCGTTGTTCGTAATATATGCAGTGCGAATAGTAACCTATTCTGCACCGCATCCATTGTCACATCGCATTGAGATTGGGGAATAAATTCGGCTCCTGGCCTATATAGTCTTGTTACTATTATAAACTACAACCAACCGATGGCTTCCTCTCCCATACCTAAAGATATTCCGCCAAGGGAGCCATCGGTTGCAGCTCGGGCCAAATATAATCCCCTAGCGTCCTCCCAGGCTATTCCGCGGTATAAGCCCAGACGCCAATTCCCCCTTACTCCTCACAAAATCCCCCAAACCTAAATCGTGACTCACTCGTTAATTTAACCGTTACTGTAACAAGCCGCATCTTCCCGTCCCCTTTTATGTCCTTGGGCTTGCACCGGTGGAAAGGCGCAGACGAAACGTTTGAGTTCGTTGATATCCTGCCAGGCATTGACCGGCCCCTCGTGAGACCCTGAAGCGAGCCTCGCCGACGCTCCGGCGGGATTCAGGACCTTTGCCAGTTGCATATAGTAAAGCGCCGTGTGTCTGTTTGACCAGCCTACATGGTCCATGATTTCGGCGAGATCCGATCCAGTCAATGCGAGGGTGATTGCGCACCCCGCCCTGAAACCATGCAACGTTTCCCCGTCATCAGCTTTCATGTCCGTTAGGTAGACTTTTAAGCGCGCCTCAGCTGCGGACGAGGATAGGGGCCCATCTCGGACGCCAAGGTCAGGCGTGATAGGACGGAAGAGGTAGCCCCGCGTAAGGTCAATGCGTATCTCCCTAGCTATCTCCAGATAGCGCTCAATCCCCCTTATCGGACATATCTCCTTCTGTGGGTTCCGTCTGACTCCAAAAACGTTTTGATCGCCATCTCGAAGAGTCTTGCCCCAAATGTGATTGAATAAGAAGCCATCATTATTCGGGAACCGCAAAATTTCTGGGACCTTCACTTGCCCCAGATCTCCCGGTCTGTCCCCGCTAAAAAAATGCCAGCTTGAAGTAAGCTTGATCGCGGGCTAGGACAAAGCGATCAATGACCCTCGCCCTGTCTGTCTCTTGTAGCTTCGTTTCCAAATACACAGACAGTTGTGCCAGTTTATCTACAAAAAATGGCGTCGCCTGCTTGGGGGTTATCCGTGCCTGCAGTTGTTCAGCGGAGACTAATTTCAAGTAATCTTTAACTGATTTGTCAGCCGCCGGATTACCTAAACATAAACGTTTGTCCCAATCCCCATCTCTTCCCATCGCGTGGAATATCGCCCTTAGTTTTCCTATATAGGAGTCCACCGTTTTGTAAGAAAGATGTGTCGGGCACCCACAGTGAAACCTCCCTCTTTTCCCCAGAAATTCACAAGCGTTGCGGTGCACCTGGGTCTTCCCATCCTTGTCTTTGTAGACAAGAAAGCGACATATATCCCGGGGTGTTACGGTTTCCAAGGTAACGTAGCCTGGGAGCGCCGACAGAAAAGCCTCTAATTCCTGTTTCAAAGAGTCCTTTTGCTTAGTATAACTCGTCGCACGGTCAAAATTCCATAATTGCTGCAACCTCTGTTCAATTCGTTCGAGATTTATATCCTTCTTCTTCGCCGCGCTAGGGAACCGAACTCGTCTATTGTAGCCACATCGCTGGCAATAACGAAAATCCTGATCATTGGCATGAGCGCATACTGGGCACCTAACGGAAGGGGTAAACAACTTGGCTATTATCGGTAGATCCTATGACACAAACAAAGAAACGGTTATCACGATTATATCAGGTTTTATTAGTAAGTAATTCAGTTCTGAGCACCTCCTATTCTATACGACATAGAAAATCATGTTTCTCGTATCGCCCGATGTCTCATAATCATTATATTACAGTTCTCTAAAATACCACGCGGAAGGCCCAAATGTCCCCTCGGGCCGACGTTCCAGGGAGCCAACCCTCCTTTGAGGGGTAGAGTAAAGTAGCTGCGTCGCTACGCCTCACAAGCCGGCTTCTCCTCTGTGCAGATCCCTCTAACAAAGGCCACCAGAATTGTCTGGGGTAGCTATCAATCACCACCATCGTGCAGGGCTGCCCACAGGACCTGAGATACCTCCAAACCGGGCCTACCAGTTCACTCGGGGGAAACACGTACGGGTTCTGCATCACCGACGGAAACCGCGTAAGATCTTGTGCAAACACATTAACACCCAATGATCCTGGAGAAGGGTATGGCGTGAAGTGTGGCAAAGGCGTGCCTGTCTTGTCAGTCATGGCATTGGAATCTAGGGCCATGAGATCGCAGGAGTGGCCATCGGGACCTCCAAATTGCTGTTGTACCATGCGCCATACCCGGGGAGCTAGTTTCACATCAAGGTGCGATAATCTTCGCGAGGGGGAGTCAGCTGGATTCAAATGGGTGGAAACATACGACAAACGCAGTAATATATTCAGTTCTGTTGTAGTAAAGAACAGTTTTTTAATTGCCTTGTTTAATGAAAGACTGCGACCCCCTTGGTGATTCCAAACATGTACTACGGCTTGGTTGTCAACCATTATGTCAACTCGCGCATTAGTTACATGATTAGTAAATGCGCGCAGCACATGGTCAACTGCTAGGGCCTCCTTAGTCGAGGTATCCAGACCCACCTCCTCTTCTGTCCAATAGTCAGACGCTTCTTGTGTAAACGGTGATAGGATGACCCCACCCCAACCAGACTGAGAGGCATCTGATGCGAGCTTCACTTGTAAATGCCTCTCCTCTCGCCACCCTATGGGTTGATCCCACTGTTCAAGGAATAACCAGTGCGCAATCTCCTCCCGGAGTGCGCCTTGAACGTGCACTGGTTTCATTTTACGCAGACCAATCGAAATTGCCGCATTCATTTCCCTTGTGAACAGCCTTGCTCCGGGCACCACCAGTGAAAACGAGACGCATTTTCCCGTTATCCGCTGCAGAGTCTTAACCAGGACCCAGCGACTTGCCAAAATAGCTTTTATCAATTCAACAAACTTCCTCTGTTTGTCTGCCTTCAAATGGAATACTTCTCTACTAGAGTCCACGAGAAAACCCAGGTATGAGACGATCTTTTGGGGAATCAACGTGGACTTTGCCAGACCTAAAAAATAGCCTAGCCGAACCAGATAAAAGGCCACTAGAAAGATTGCTGACTTGGCCGCGGCGAAATGCCTCTGTTCAGAACTTTCCAGGCCCGCGTACGCGCCACCGTCTAATGGTACTTGGAGCTCACCATTATGCCGGTCGTCAATATAAAGGGAACATGGTATTCCGAGGGACCGAAAGTAGTTAGACGCCATTAAGCCCGTGGAATGATAAATATAAGGAGAAATTTTCCACCCAAATGGAAGTGTGTTATAAACAAAATACCATCCGCCCCACTGAATGCCAAAATAAGTGCGACTATCTTCAGTTAGGAGGAGATGATCGTAGCCGGATTTGTCGTCCAGCACAGTCTGGAAGGAGTCCTTCGGAACGTACCGGGGCAGATCCGTGATTTTATCCAAAGAGAAAGGTTTGTCTTGCATCCACAAATTCAAGTATCGCGCGTCCTGACACAGTCGAGGCTTTGTGGGCTCGACGGTCAGCGGTAGCACGATATGCGGGGCCTCTGTTTGCCCAACTTTCCCCAGTAACGATATGGCCCCAGTCTTTAGACGAGCCAGGAGAGTTTTCCGAATAAACTCACCAAACGATTTGCACGAGACATTATTGCGAAATGACCTACTAGGTGGGCAGTCCGAATCATAGTTCTCTCCTTTGAAAGTTCCTTTAAAATGTTGAAAAAAGGAGAAAATCGATACCTTTCTCTCGATCCATTCTAATACCTCGACACGGTTTTCGATCGGCGCTGTTGCAGCAATATTCGCCCATTGTGCCGCATGTTCGTGTAATTCGCCCGCGACAAAGCTATTGGGGTCTCTGAAGACCAATTGGTCCACTTCTCCTATTAGTTCCCCTTTTCCCACTAAAAGGGCCGTTTTCTCCAGCTCCCTTTTTACCACCGTCTCTCCACTGGTTGGCACGGGATCTCCCATGAAATTCACCCAACGTATGTCATTTCTCTTGGTTCCCTCGTTTATGACAACCATATCGAAATCCTTATCCTTTTCCCAACACCAGTATATTGCCTACAATAAACGATAGCAATAGAACGAAGATGAATAATTTAACGAGAAACAAAGAAGTCCCGTGCAAACCAGCGGAGAGACGGCAGTTCCGACCCAGTATGACCGGGAGGCTGTTTTGAAGCCAGTTTTCAAAACTCCCATCTCCCCGTGGCTGCGCAGAGCGTTATTATGTGAAGCTCATAAATTAATGAACAAAACCGAAATTATTTATTGCCATGACAACGTACCAGGCAATCTAGAGAGCTCCTCGAGCCTCTTTCCCCCTGATTCCCATGACAAGTAAAGCGTGGGGGTAAAATCATACAAAATACAACATATATCAGTTTGCACAATCACTGAGGGCTTCCTCCTTTATTAGATCCACACATGCTATTATCACACAGGAGTATTCAGTCGGTCCTAGATTATTTAATTCTCTTAAATATGTTACGGCACTACATGATCGTCTAAACATTATTATCATTTAGAAATAGACGCTATGTCCCAATCCCATCGTTGTGCGCTCCCTATTGGTCTTTTGGAGCCTCATTTTTCGTCGGCTGGTACCGGCGATAAGGGCCCGGGCGCTGATCTCTCCTCTTATTAAAGCAATTAGCCGCGATGTGGCCCACCCTATCACAGTAGTAACACCTGGGGCCCGGTCCATTCCTCCTGGGCCACCCGCCGTAGGATGTACTCATGCGGTCGCCGGAGCCTCGCCATTGCCCACCGGGGCCTCGCCATTGCTCGCCGGAACCTCGCCATTTGGCCATGGATTTCTCCACCTTCGCGACCGCCTCAAATACCGTCTGGTGATCCTTGTCCCCCAGGAGGCGTGACAAAAGGGACCTGAAATGTTCCTTGGGGTAATCAATCTTTATTCTCGCCGTCTGGCAGGCGACACGGTAGTACTCTGCCTTCTCATCCCGGCTGTCTCTTGCCCCATGTTCCAAATTTTCCAGCATCTCCAGGGCTTCAAATTTATTGAAATCAGTCAGCGGCCTGTGCGTGTAATCCATAGCCTTCTTCCTTAGCGTCGCCACCGTAGGTTTTGTCATATCCTCCATACTCTTTTTCAAAGTTTGGAGCTCTCTCTTCAGGTTCTACAAAACACAAAATGCGCACTAAGACACTTGCCATACAGTTCTCTCAGTCCACTCGGGCCCTGTCAATTGTTCGTGGTCGACCCCGACCACACTTTTACTGGTCGACCGCGACGACACTTTTATTGGTCGACCGCGACCACACTTAATGTATTAGTCGACCGCGACCACACTTACATTCGGTCGACCGCGACCATACTTACATTCGATCGACAGCGACCACATTTGATGTCAGTAGTCGACCACGACCACACTTAATTTATTGGTCGACCGCGACCATACTTAATTTATTGGTCGACCGCGACCCCAATTACATTCGGTCGACAGCGACCAGACTTTATTGGTCGACCGCGACCACACTTAATCCATTGGTCGACCGCGACCACACTTAATCTACTGGTCGACCGCGACCACACTTAATTTATTGGTCGACCGCGACCACACTCAATTTATTGGTCGACCGCGACCACACTTAATTTATTGGTCGACCGCGACCACCCTTACATTCAGTCGACAGCGACGACACTTAACGTATTAGTCGACCGCGACCACACTTAATTTATTAGTCGAGCGCGACCACACTCAAGTTATTAGTCGACCGCGACAACACTTAATTTATCGATCGACCGCGACCACGCTTAATCATTGGTCGACCGCGACCACACTTAATTTATTGGTCGACCGCGACCACACTTAACTTATTGGTCGACCGCGACCACACTTAATTTATCGGAATAAATACTGAGTGGGCTAAACGCCTACTCGAATCTAAATGAAACCACAGGAATATAAATAAATACCACTACGCCGACCTTTAAAACTACTGAATACAACCTGGAGAATATTCCATAATTATAAATGTATTAACATAATGTATCGACGATAACGAACGAGGAGACAAAACTTATACGAGGATAAAGTTAACGAAACAACCGCGAAGGATAAGAATACAACATTTTAACTCTCCAAACAATGACTGAATGCAGCACAGCAAACCAGGACTAAACAAGCGCAGTGAAACGAGTTCTTCTCGGTCAGAAACACGAATTTTAACGACTATGTAAACAACTAACAGAATGAGAAAATGTAAATTCCACGTGTCTTAAATTACCTCTAGTTCGACGTTTCCCTCTCTTTCCCCTTCTACTCGTCCTGCAGGCTGAGGTTGCTCCTGTCGCTCAGCCGGAGGCGGCTGGTTTGGCGCTACTACCAGCGGCGCTGGTTCGGCTTGAGGTTCGACTGCCTGAGGATATTGCACATCTCGCGGTCGTTGCTCTGCGGCCATTTCAGAACCTTTCACTCGACGTATCTTCTTAAGTAGAACTGTGGTTATAATCTCGCGTACTGTTCAACGTCGTATACCGCTTCTGTAGTTGAGCAGCAATGGGGTAATTTATTCATGGTGGTAGATTTTATAGCGTTGTTCGTAATATATGCAGTGCGAATAGTTGAACCAGCTTTCATTCAGCTTCGCCAAAACACGCTGCGACACAACGCGAAAAATTCGCGCCTTTTTTGTCCAATCATGTAATCAATAAATTTTCTCTTTTCTTTTCTTTTCTTTTTATCTTTATTTTCCCTTTTTTATCTAATACAGTAGAACCTCGATTTAACGAACCTCTATATAACGAAGTCCTCGATATAACGAACGATATTGTTCAGCCCGGCAAAATTACAAGTAAATGTATGGAACAGAACCTCGATGTAAGGAACCTCGATATAACGAAATCCTCCGGCAGCCCAAACGTAAAATCTACCCCGATATATTGAATAAATGTCAAAGCGCGACAAAAGATGAATGCGGAACAGACCAACAGTGTCTGCTATAGAGCATTTGTATAATCTGTACAGTTTCTAGTGCCGTAGTTATATGTACAGTGTACTGTAGCTTCACACAGTCATTAAAGTGCAAATGTTATTTGTTTATTTGTTCAGACCTGGAATTACGTAACACCTCGATATAACGAACATTTTGTTTGTTTTTTCCGCAAATTCGTTATAACTTCGATATAACGAACCCTTGATATAACGAACCAATTTCCCCAGTACCTTGGCACTTCGTTAAATCGAGGTTCCACTGTAGTTTACGCACTTTTTCTAACAAAGATACGAAATTGCAGGCAGCGGTCATTTTTATTTTTGTTCAAAATGCGAAATTTGCCACCATCGCTGGATATAAGTCATGTAGACATACGAATACTATCGAGACCAAATTTGGGCAGTATATGAATGTGTTAAACTATAAGTAGACTTAACTAACTACTAAGTTAACGTAGGAATACACTTTTGAGACCTATATTAATGCTTCATATGACTTTATCTTTTTTATTTGAGCTCCAGTAGATGATTTTATATTTCTCGCGCACGATATACACTGGATTTGACAATTATACAATTATAATTTTTAGTCACACCATATGTTTCCGAAAACTCAGCTAACTCTCGCGCACGATATACAGTGCATTTGCCAATGATATTCTAGTCATACCATATGTTTCTGAAAACTCGGTTTATTCTCTCACGCGATATACACTGGATTTTCCAATTATAGCGGAGCCCGCGGGTCGAAGGCCCGGCGGAGCACCATACTCATAGAACCTATCCCCGTCATTTTTTCATGGTCATGGCTAGCGGAATGTTTCGCGGGCGCGTGTGTGCCCGCCCGCCCGCCGTGATGGAACAACTTCCGGGATCTTGAAAGCAAGGCTTTGTTTTTCGCGCGGCCACACAGCCGTGAGCTCGGTAAACACTTTAGTTGTTTTGTTGAGTTTTGTTGTGTTTAGCGGAGAATTAAAGTCGTTATTTCCCTGCAGTTTTTCGCGGTTTGCTACTCAAGACAGAGATACTAATTAAGGGATACACAGAAGCCACTTTAGTGGAAAAAGAAGAGCTTTCAGGGATAAAATCTTGCTTCGAGGAACTATATACGTTTTTAGCAACGCGAAGAGATGGGTTTGTTTTACGGATGTCAGCACCAAGGCGGAGGTTTAAAGAATTTCCAAGTACATTAGTCGCCGGAGGGACTTAAAGGTAAAACAAATTACATTTTTCGATGAGAATTTATCTTGATATCAATCTGTGATTGACATTTTGTTTGTGTTCTCGTTAATTTTGGAGAATTGTTTATAAACGTGCAGCTTAAATTCAGTTGTATTTTAATTTCTTGAATTTCATCGAAGACACGGCTCGGCCTCGATGCGCTGTAAATTGTACGCGTTTTGCTTGTAAACATAAACTAATTGAGATTGTTATAAAATTTTTCCAAAGAAGTTTGTGTTGTCCATTTTTATGTGTTTGTTCATTCATTACATAGATCGAAAAGCAAGACTTAGATTATATACTCGCGTCGCCTTATGCAAATATGTTTGTGTATTTTGGCAAATCAGTTTCTCGGGCATTTTTTGACAAGCAACAACTCTATTTTATTCGGAAAATAGTCGTAATAGTTATTCTAGACGGAGAAAAAGTTGTTTTTGTGAACTTTTGTACGGTTTTAATGAACTGTGGAGACGGTCGGGTAATATTGCTTTTCAGAATTGCTAAAATTGAAAAATAGCCTGGTCTTCAATCTCCGACCTTTCACCTAAGTTAAGTTTTATCTTAGTTAAGCTTGTTCAGAGGGTCTTCAGAGGGTCTTCTGAGGGCGCCGCTGTTAGGCTAAGGCTAACTATATATATTATTTTGGTCGCACCGTATGTTTCTGAAAACCCAGCTTATTCTTCCACGCGATATACACTGGATTTGCCAATTATATATTTTAGTCACAACATGTTTCTGAAAACTCAGCTTATTCTCCCACGCTATAAACACTGGATTTGCCAATTATAGTTTAGTCACACCATGTTATTCTGAAAACTGAACTAACACTCCCACGTGATATACACTGGATTTGCCAATTATAATTTATTCACACCATATGTTTCTGAAAACTCATCTTATTCTTCCACGCGATATACACTGGATTTGCCAATTATATTTTAGTCACACACATGTTTCTGAAAACTCAGCGTATTTTCCCACGCGAAATACATTGGATTTTCCAATTATATTTTAGTCGCACAATGTTATTCTGAAAACTCAATTCATCACAGTAAATCCATGAGGACTGTTTTAGCCCCAAAAATGGGGCCAAAATTTTGACCCAGATACGGCTCTATTTTTTTTGGATCTGTTTTGGCATCCTTCGAAGGAGGTCTATTTTATAACCTCATAAAGTACTCTTTTAGCCCTTATAGTAGGGCTATATTTTGACCCAGATACGGCTCTATTTTTTTTGGATCTGTTTTGGCATCTTTCAAAGGAGGTCTATTTTATAACCTAATAAAGTACTCTTTTAGCCCTTAAAGTAGGGCTATATTTTGACCCAGATACGGCTCTATTTTTTGTGGGTCTGTTTTGGCATCTTTCGAAGGAGGTCTGTTTTATAACCTAATGAGGTACTCTTTTAGCCCTTAAAGTAGGGCTATATTTTGACCCAGATACGGCTCTATTTTTTGTGGGTCTGTTTTGGCATCTTTCGAAGGAGGGCTGTATTATAACCTAATTTGGTACTCTTTTAGCCCTTAAAGTAGGGCTATATATTGACCCAGATACGGCTCTATTTTTTGTGGGTCTGTCTTGGCATCTTTCGAAGGAGGTCTGTTTTATAACCTAATGAGGTACTCTTTTTAGCGCTTAAAGTAGGGCTATATTTTGACCCAGATACGGCTCTATTTTTGTGGGTCTGTTTTGGCATGTGGACCATTTTGGCCCCTGTAGGACTAATTGCTAAACTATAAATGGCTTCCTTTTTTAGATCTGGTTTGGCACTATTAAGAGGTTTGCTTTATATTAAAGTAGAAATGCCCCCCCCCCCTTCCCCCTTTAAAGGGCCTAGATTGGTATTTAATATGAGGTCTTAAGTAGAGAACCATTTTGGCCCTCTAATTGGGCTATTTTTGGAATTTGAAAAGTCTGTTGTGGTACTTCGATCAGTTCAATACAGACCATTTGCAGTGTCCCTCTACATGTATAAGTAAATACGTCCCTTCAAAACAGTAAGAAATGACAATATATACGTTAAACAACATAACCATTGGTGTTTAATTGTATATAGTTCAAGCATTACACAACATGCTTAATTATCCTCCTTCAGTTTTATGTGGTCTGCTCTATTAGCAATATATTTAACAACATTAATTTTATGTAATCTGTCCATGTACAGTAACTAAGCTGTATCAAACAATTTCACAACTTTCTATCAACTCTCAAAATATATGATATAAAATTATATTGAAAGGAAACCTGGGCAATGTAATTATACTGTTGCAATACGCAGTATTCGCCCAGCGACCATGATAGTTAATAATAATGAAAGGCCAAATGCGACTCCTATTGGTCAATACGTTGTATCTTTGACCTTCACATCATAGTTTAGCTCTTACAAGTATGCCTTTTAAAGACTTCCCTTTCTGTAGGAGATTATGGGAGGCTCCTTGAATATTTCTTTCAATAATGGTTGCCTTTCTATAATATACCATTTGTTCATTAAAATAGTTTTTAAACTGATTTGGCACAGAAGGGCGGTATTTTGTTAGAAACGGTAATATTCTTTGTTTGTTTTCCTTTTTCTTTTCAAACCTGACATTCTTCCGTGATGTTTGACTTCTGACAGTGTTATATCTATGAAGTTATAATCCTTTCTTGGCCCCTGATGGGTGGCAAGAGGAAAAATGGGTATATTGGAAAGTTTCTGTCAGTTTAAAGTACATTCTAACATCAAAAATGTATTCTTTCTAAAATCTGTGGCCCAATAGGAGTCGCGTTTGGCCTGTCATTATTATTAACAATAAACGAGGCCCTCATCAAACAAGTTGGTCATCAAAACAATGGGCTGAATCATTATTACACGGTAATTATTTTTTGGTCAAAACCTAATCAAAAAAAAATTGCAGGGTGGCTGTTTGTGAGTACAGTCTATTATCTTTGCACATGTACATGTATGAAGAAGGTTTTTTCTTTTCAAGTGGCAATTAAACTTCAAAATGTTCACAACAATAACAGATTAATACTATTTCATATTTGAAAGAACATTTAGCATGGTTGAAACTGACACTGGGCATTTGTCAGGTAAAATACCCATGAGGGCTAACTCCTTGCACTCTATATTATACATTGCCAATAAAATTACCAGAGCATCACCTATCTTTTTAGTAGTTACATCGCAAACAATGATTGTTTCTGCCACAACATAAATGAGTCCCTTGCCAAAGAAGTTGGTCATCAAAATAATTGGCTGAAATCTTCTTTTGATGATTTCATCCATTGATCCAGTATCCTAAAAGAAAGTAGCATGTTGTTATTACATTATAAAAGATGCCGGTCTTATTAAAATGCTTCTTAAAATGTTGGACAATGTACTTGGTTGTATCTACTTGTTGTACATGTATGCGATGAAATACATTTTATCTTTAATATTCTTGCATATTCTTTTTCCGGGCAAATTCAAAGACATTTCAATGTTTTTTTTTTAGTAAACGGCTTCAAAATCTTCCCTGTAAACCTATTCAATCTGATATTAATCAGAATTTTTAGTTTGTTTTAGACAAGAAAAGTTAGCTAAAAGTTTATAAAATCAATAACATGAACATAAAGACCCTCATTCTTTACAAACCATTAATGAATAAGGACTTTTCAAGGACTTTTAAGACTGTGTGAACATTTACCTTAATTATCTTGAAGACAGCATACTGATCCTGTCCATTTTCTGTTGTTTTCTTGTTTGGCTGCTTCATGATCATTGCTACTATTTTCAAGGCAGCTCTTTGTTGACATTCTACCACAAAGCAGATAAAAATGTTTATAATATGCAATAACATAGCTTGGCTCTTCTCTTATTACTGCATACCTGTAAACAAAATGCACTTTTCTGGCAGAAAGGAAATCTGAGAAAGGCTTATTAATAAAACAAACTGGTAGGAGGCAACATTTTATGCACCAACATTGTGTCAGGTATCTGCTCAGTTGTAAACAATATTAAAAAAAATCATCAATAAAATTAATAAAAAAATACAAAATGATTTATGAATGTTTAATGAGTTTTTATATTTGATAAAAATATGGTTGAACTTTTAGCTCAATTTTCTTGTCAAAAACAAACTTCTTTTCAGTTTCTCCTGGAGTGAAATGCTGTGTCTCTATAAAAAAATTATTTGCTATTATTTGAGAGATACCTCATGTATACAGATAAAGCTGCCATACATATCTCCTCATCCACACGCAAAATCAGATCATGGTTCCAGATACCAACAGTAAAACTGTTAGTGTCTACCACATAAGGTGTGGTGCCAAGGAAACAGTATAACTTCATGCAAATTATACCTCCAAGGTAAAGCCTATTGTGCAAATTTTGTGCTTTCTCTTCAGGCAATCCACAAAGGAACATAATGTTGAGATATGAATTATGCATGTATGCATGTATATGTGTACATTGCAGTGTTGGGCTTCTCACAATAACTTTTTGGGGAGAACTTAAATATTCCTGAATGAATGCAAAATGAAAATTATTGTGCTACTTTATTTTAATACGATGTGTGGTTCAGCGTTCTTAAAGAATGTGTTCAGTACTGTGGCGTGTAATTGTACAAAACTAACCATTTTTTGTAGTCTCAACTGAAAACTACTTATGCTCTAGTGCTAAACAATTCAAGAAGTGAAAAAAAAAGATTTAAATAAAAAGTAACTCAATTGTACCTTTGACATTACCCTGTTACCTGAAACATAAATAAAAAGGGCAGGTATAAAACAATAGAGTGAACTGGGAATGCAAGACCACAAAGGTGAAAAACAGAGAAAAAAGTCATAGGTTTTTACAGACAAACCCCTAATTCTTCATTTTCCACAAAGCCAAAACGGAACACCTGACCTGCCATTTCAACCAATTGTATTGGTGCTATTTTAGTACTGTAGTGTAGTGTTATACCTAATTTGGCATTTTCCACAAAGCCAAAACAGAACCCCTGACCTACCATTTCAGCCAATTGTATTGGTACTATTTTAGTTATGTGGTTTTTACCTAATTTGGCATTTTCCACAAAGCCAAAACGGAATCACTGATCTGCTATGTCAGCCAATTGTATTGGTGCTATTTTAGTACTGTGGTGTTCTACCTAGTTTGGCACTTTACTCAAAGCCGAAATGGAACCCTTAACCTTTCCTAAGGGGTATAATTGTTCCTCCATGGGGGGAGGGGGAGAGGGGTATTAAATGGAATGGCCCATTTGGAGTGACATTTTGAGACAAAATGGCATGGGATGACAATATGTCATGAATCATATTGCCTAAATTCCAAGACTTTTTCATTAACTAAAGGCATTTTCTCGATATCAAATCAAATTCACTATACGATTACTTTAGCTTACAATCCCACGCTAGAAAAGATCACTGTAAATTTTAGCTTATTGAATTGGCGTGACATGTTACTAAGCTCGTGTAAATTCATTACCTGTCTGCTTGAAGAATGTTCATTTGCCAATTTACTTGTTGAAGGAGTTGAAGGAGAACTCTCTTCGCAGGAAGACTTAGGTGCAGGTTGCTTTGCAGCAGTGCCTTTCGATAAAGCAGACATGGATAACGCGTCATCGGACTTTATATGTTCACTATCCTCGTCGTCACTTTCCGAGTCAATGACCCGATTATAGATGACTTGTCTTCATCTTCTAGGCTCTAGAGACAAAAAGAAAACAAATGTTAGCTCTATAAGACGTTATACATACCAATTAAGCATTAAAATCGGATATTTCTATCTTTTAAATCGAGATTTATCCTTGCAACCATCGAAAACGGGCCGCGCCAGACTAACGGAAACCAACGGTCGATCGAAAGATTACTGCGCATGCGGAATTAGGTTAATCTCGTTACCAGAGCCTGCGCGAACTTCCCTTGTATCACGTTGTCACGCGATTTTTTGCAATTCTTCCTTTATTATTTTTTCCGAGCTCTAACCTCAAACATGTAAATGAAATGTTAATCCAAAGATGGAATCTCGCTGACATAACAAAAACAGTTGATTTATAAGCATTAGTTACCACTTGTTTTAAACTGCGGAATGGCAAAAAAATAAACGTATGGCAGTCATTTTTAACCTTTGCGCAATCCGTTTCAATCTTTTCCGTTTTTGACTATCCGCACTTTACTAGGAAGTAGTATATATTTTGTGATTTTCTATGGTTTTAAACCATTATTTAGTGGTTCAATTTATTTCCACTAGTTTGTGTGGAACAGAATTGCCGAAAATAGCGTGCCTCTATATATAATAAGACGAATAAAAATAGCGTCGTATATATTATATTGTGTCCGGCCTTTGAGCAGTAAGCAGAAGTTTGAATCTATTGAACTAAAAGTGGGTTTTGTGGCAAACTGGCTAGTTACTTACTGTGACAATGATTTCTTGCCACGTCGACAACGCTTGGCGTTTGTCGGTCAACACCTCCTGAACATGTCCGCGAACTCTAATCTTGTTAGAGTGGTAAATTGCCCACCATCAATTTCAGCAACTGAAAAGAAAAGAAGCCGACCGAAAATTAAATTAAAAACAAAACTAACAGGCAAAGAGAAAATAGCTATTATTTCATTCCAATTAAAAGCCACGTGTGCTTCAGTTACATATGGAAACCTGATTAACAAAGAACAATTTCACAGTGCTGCTGGTAAAATAAACACACCTTTGAAAGCTGTGACAATATGCTCTCCTTCAATCCCTTGTTTGCTAAAAGTTTAGCAATGTCGTCCACTGTCATATCCTTTAGACTCGAACGATCCATTCTTATTAGAAAAAAGAAGCTTTCTTAACTTGAACTTGACCTTCTTGTTCTGGCACGAAACTCCCGCGAATGAACTGTCCACGTCGCACGCTTGGTCTTAAGCCAAGCACGATACGAAAGTTGATACATAAAAGAGATAACGAAACTGGTTCAAACTAGATTTATATGAAAGAGATTTTTGTTGAGGATAACAGACACCTGTTTATTAAGCGAAAACAAACTACTGTTATCTGTGGAAGGGTAAATGCGGTTGTTGTCATGTATAACGCAACCACACGAGTCACGTGTGATAGTATAAACTATTATCATGCAAAGGTGTAGTTAAGGTAATTCCCTGGAAAAAGAATCTGTCATAGATTTGTAATGAAACTTGGCACAAATATTGAACAAGTCATGAAGGTTCCAAAATTACAACAAAAATGAGGGGTCACCGTGCTCGTTTTAGTGGTATACTGCTGACGAATACAGTGTTTAAAGGCATTTTCAGGCAATAACCGCGTGAAGCTAATATGCTCAATATTTCCACTGCATATTGATATTTCGCGTATAAGTTGACAATTTTTACACATGTATGATCGTCTGTATCATAGAAAACGTGTCCAAAAAGCTTCAAATTTACTGAACACTCGAACAGTAGACGGTTGCTTGGTGTGCGGTCCTCTACCCAAAATGGCTTTCTTCGTAGGATTTCTATAAACTGTGCAAAATCTGATCATAGATTTTTGCTCACTTTTTAAATTTGCGTTGGGAACACTGTCCTGATTGAATTTATGCAGTATAAAATGGGGGTCACCGTGCTCGATTTTGCGCTAGCGCTCACAGAGTCCTTTTCTATCGTGGGAAAGGCCGGCTTTCCTCACAAAAGCCGCCATTTTTTTCAATCTGATGTCGCAATGTTTATGCGCAGTAGGGATGCGCAGTGCAAAACCAGGGAATCACCTTAAATGAAGCCGGGACAGTTATATTTCCATTTCTGGGAGTAAGTTATTATATAATTAGATGAAATACGAGAAAGTTTTAACAAAAGATTAAACTAAAGTGCCAGTCGGCTTAGCAGAATAAAACTAAACAATATACGCATTCTTCACAGCGTAAAATGCGTGACTATCTCGGCCCTTTGCACTTTGCACATTCAGCGGACGGGGATTGTTTTACTTCATGGATGATATTACCTGGATATCAGCGAAAGCGCGCGAAAATCTATGTTGACACAACCGCTCTCTCCCTATGCGAAAAATTCTCGAATCGGTAACACAAATTCGCCAGTTTACGTGAGAAAATCTCTGCCATTCGACACAAATTATATATCCGCGTAAACGTCAAATATTTAATTCTTATAATCAGCAGGTAACAGACCGATTCCTTTATTAGAGCGAGCGGAGAAAAGTAAAATATACCAAACTATACACTTTTACGAATCAGACACCACACAAAGCCTAAATAGAACCCCTAACCTGCCATTTCAGCCAATTGCATTGATGCTATTTTAGTACTGTGATGTTATACCTAATTTGGCATTTTCCACAAAGCCAAAACAAAACCCTTAACCTGCCATTTCAGCCAATTGTATTGGTGCTATTTCAGTACTGTGGTGTTATACCTAATTTGGCATTTTCCACAAAGCCTAAACAGAACCCGTAACCTGCCATTTCAGCCAATTGTATTGGTGCTATTTCAGTACTGTGGTGTTATACCTAATGTGGCATTTTCCACAAAGCCAAAAAAGAACCCCTAACCTGCCATTTCAACGAATTATATTGGTGCTATTTCAGTACTGTAATTTTATACCTAGTTTGGCACTTTCCTCAAAGCCGCAATGGAACCCTTTAACCTGCCATTTCAGCCAATTGTATTGGTGCTATTTCCGTACTGTGGTGTTATACCTAATTTGGCATTTTCCACAAAGCCTAAACAGAACCCCTAACCTGCCATTTCAGCCAATTGTATTGGTGCTATTTCAATACTGTGGTGTTATACCTAATTTGGCATTTTCCACAAAGCCAAAACGGAACCCCTGACCTGCCATTTCAGCCAATTGTATTGGTGCTATTTCAATACTGTGGTGTTATACCTAATTTGGCATTTTCCACAAAGCCTAAACAGAACCCCTAACCTGCCATTTCAGACAATTGTTTTGGTGCTATTTCAGTACTGTGGTGTTATACCTAATTTGGCATTTTCCACAAAGCCAAAACGGAACCCCTGACCTGCCATTTCAGCCAATTGTGTTGGTGCTATTTTAGTTCTGCGGTGTTATACCAAATTTGGCATTTTTCACAAAGCCAAAAGGAAACCACTGACCTGCTATGTCAGCCAATTGTATTGGTGCTATTTTAGTACTGTGGTGTTATACCTAATTTGGCATTTTACTCAAAGCCGAAATGGAACCCTTAAACTGCTATTTCAGCCAATTGTATTGGTGCTATTTTAGTACTGTGGTGTTATACCTAATTTGGCATTTTACTCAAAGCCGAAATGGAACCCTTAACCTGCTATTTCAGCCAATTGTATTGGTGCTCTTTTAGTGCTGTGGTGTTATACCTAATTTGGCATTTTCTACAAAGCCGAAACAGAACCCCTGACCTGCCATTTCAGCCAATTGTATTGGTGCTCTTTTAGTACTGTGGTGTTATACCTAATTTGGCATTTTCCACAAAGCCAAAACGGAACCCCTGACCTGCCATTTCAGCCAGTTGTATTGGTGCTATTTTAGTTCTGCGGTGTTATAGCTAATTTGGCATTTTCCACAAAGCCAAAACGGAACCTTGACATGCCACTTCAGTCAATTGTATTGGTGCTATTTTAGTACTGTGGTGTTATACCTAATTTGGCATTTTCCACAAAGCCAAAACAGAACCCCTGACCTGCCATTTCAGCCAGTTGTATTGGTGCTATTTTAATACCGTGGTGTTATACCTAATTTGGCATTTTCCTAAAAGCCGAAACGGAACCTTGACATGCCATTTCAGCCAATTGTATTGGTGCTATTTTAGTACCGTGGTGTTATGCATGATTTGGCACTTTCCACAAAGCCGAAACGGAACCGTTGACATACCATTTGAGCCAATTATATTGGTGCTATTTTGGTTAAGCGAAAATAGCTTTGAATTGGACCCTACTATGATACCTATTTTGGACCTGGGTTGTACCCAATTAGCCATTTGTATAGCTGCTGATTTGGTTCCACAAAACTGGGCTAATTTAGGTTACATTATAACGTCTGTTTTGGACACTTGCTTTTCCAAATTAGCCTCTGCAACGGTATCAAAACGGACCCTTTGGGTGTGAATTATACCATTGGGGGCTTCTTTAGAATGCAAAGGAGCCAAAATGGTACTAATTCAAGAATGCTAAAATAGCTTCACGGGGCTGAAATAGTCCTTGCGATTTTACTGTGATTATTAGATTCTCATCCGCATTTGCCCATTCTCATTTCATTTTCACATCAGTCATCAGGGGGCATCCGGTCCAGTTTCTACAGATTGGCGCAAGTTGCCACTTGCTAAACGGAATAGAGTCTCCTTATTTTCGTTCAACAACGTTAAACATGTTGAATAACCTATTTCAACATTCAAAATGACATGATGCACTGCATGATCACATTTGTCGAACAGCGGTCGCCACATCTGTTGATCAAAAAATGTTGAAGTAATATATCAAACACGAGGAAGAGTGTTTCATCACATTTCCAAACACCGAGAAGTGGGTTGGAAAAACGAGGCGCAGCCGAGTTTTTTTAACCCACTTCAAGGTGTTTGAAAATCTGATGAAACACTCTTTCGAGTGTTTCATATAGCTTCTCAAACTGATCGTTAAATGCGGAGAAAACGAAGTAATAAAATCGCCAAAATCTATGCAAATTAAGAAACGATTTCAAAACCTCCTTCACGGTAATGATTTAATTTGTGTTCTCGTTATGAATTATTAATAAGTTTAAGAATCGTGTATCATCGACTTCAGTTTTCAAATTACAAATTGAGTTTCCCGGTGCAATAATATGTACTGAGTGGTCACATTTAATACCTCCCCACCTCCCTAGGTTTAGTATCCTCACCTCACTTGGGCAAACGACCACAAAGCCCAGTCACTGGCTAACACCGGTGCTTCTCTTTTGACGCAAGCCGCCCTCAATATTCTTTGCAGCGTATTTTTTTTTCAAATTCTCCCATGGCTCTTTGGATTTCAATTGCGCACCTTTTGCAACTTTAGCTTCTTTTTTTCACCCTAAACATGATTAAAATATTGTTTTGTGGACAGTGAAAAAATTTACTTACAATGTCTTCAGCTTATTGTTTGTGTCAAATATTCCTTCGGGCAACTTCTTCAGCTGGTTGTTAGACAAGAACCTACCAACAAATTCACCGAACCTGGCATTAACATTTTGTTTAATTTCCTTTTATTCCAGCATTATAATTGTTGTTTGTAGCCAATAACATATTTTGAAAATGGCAGTCGGATAACTAATTAACGATATGCATTAATGAGGTCTTTGCAGAATGAGGTCATATCAAGTATATTTACTAAAAAATAAATAAGATGAAAATAAATTATCAGTTGGACTGATAATTTGAAAGCAAAGACATTTACTTTAACTCTCGGACGTACACGCAAACGTCTACCCCCTCCTTGGTACAAGGGGGGTGTTGCAACCCCCCCTTGGGTTTTTACGATGTTGCAATATTTCGGAAATATTTTAGATCAAATAGATAGCCCGCGATGTGCTCCACAAGATAAGGTAAATATTATGGGTTGAGACGCTGCTGGGGGTTCGTGACGTCATCCAAAATGACCGCCAAGACGGCCGCCATCCTGGATTTTACTAAAAATTCAAATTTATCGGGAAAACGGGGAAATTGCAAATATTGTTTGCTAGAATTGTAAAAAAACATACAATTAAACATTTTGATGCTTTTGGCAGCATTTTATATGTTTTTTGGCTGAAAAAAGAGTGAAAAACATGCATATGCATTTTTCTTCAAAAATGGCTTGACCACATGTTACTTATGACGTCATATCTGGTTACTAAAATGTGTCTCAAGGATAAATGAAAAGCTACTGAAAACGGCATGTGATAATTTTAAATGGTCTTGAAAATATCGGAGAAAAACCTTAACCCCCCCTCTTGTACGTCCGAGGGTTAAGAAGTTGTGGCTCATGCTTTTTTAAAAACAAAGAATAGTTAGCTTCATCTCAACACCCCAACTGTGTACTGTAATTTTATAGCGAAATAAGATTATTACTTACAGTCCCCAAAGATCCTTATTTTTATCGAAAATTTCAGGAGGCACATTCTGCTGATCTTTCCTAATAACAAATAATAAAAAAGACGCGGTGGTTACTCTCAGATCTCTCCGTTTAGTTGTTGTTGCATTGTCGCTAACAGTTTTATTTACGGTTGTCCCAGGTAAGTATTGTAACGGAAAACTCCTGGACGCAAGGACTTCAGCTGGTTGCCATTGAGGTTCCTATCAACAAACGATAACATTTTAACGGTTACGATCCGTTTACATTTCATGTTATAAAGTAATAGGAAATGCACTAAACTTCAATTGTTCTAGAAAGATTACAGTTCTTCTGAAACTGAAGACTAGTTTTACTTACAGCAGTCTCAGTCGAGTATTATTATCAAAAACACCGTCAGGCAAGACTTCCAACTCATTGTCATTCAACTTCCTAGGAGATGAAAATATAAACCTTGCGGTAACAACCAGTTTACCTAAACTTTTAAAAATATTAATGTTACTTACAAGACAAGCAATTTAGCGTTGTGATCAAAAACCCCTTTACGCAAGTCCTTCAGCTGGTTGTTATTCAAAGTCCTGGTAACGAATAATCATAACATGATGGTAAAAATCAATATATTAGGTAATTTCATTGAATAATTTGCTAAAGGAAATAAGGGCCTGAGTGAAATTTGATCCGCGCAGTGTGCTATCACTTTCAGCAGGTGAAAAGAAAACTGCTTAAGTTGATAGCAAACTGCGAAGATCAAATTTAACTCATGTTTCATCCGCACTTCACATATATATGATTTTCATATATTCATTTCAATGTATTTCACTATCATCGGGTACATCACGAACTCACAATTGACTATTTATTAATATTGCTTGGTAGCTCTGTGGATAGAGCATTGCACCGGTATCGCAAGGTCATTGGTTCGAATCCCGTTCAAGATCGTTCAAGCTTGATTTTTTTTTCAGGTTGATTTTTCGACTGCTTAAGGTGGTAGCACACTGCGAGGATCAAATTTCACTCATGTTTCATCCGCAGTTCACAGATATGATTTGCATATATTCATATTCAAACTAAGGGCCATTTCATATGTTCATTGCATGTGTCATGATTCAAGTGTGAAATTAAGACTAGTATTTCAGGAATCAAGTAGGAGAGGAACGAATTGAACTTTAAGATTATTTAAGGTAACTGACGTTCGGGATCTCGCTTGACGTGGGGATAATGTCATTATGCCCGACATGGTTCTTCTTAAAAATAAGCTAGCTAGTTTGGACATATTTTTTAAGTATCAAGAAACTGAGAGACAATTTTTTTGTATAGAAACAGATATCGAAAATAAACACGACACTGTCATTAGAACAGAAATAACAATTAAGTATAACATCCTGGCTCGTGTTGCTCTTTTCTGTTACTCTGAAAACTTATATTATGATTAATGAATAAGACATAATACTAAAAGTAAACAAAAACTGAGAGAAACAATCATATAATTTATATATAAAAAAACTATCTGAACTAAAAAGACTCATAATTATGTCGACTAATACCACTACTGGGAGGTTTTTTTTACCTAGAAAATCAATGTAATGAATGGATGTTATCCTCCCCTTTCTTCCAACGGAAACAGATGCGCATTGAAAACGAAGGACTAATGTATATCCATTGCAGTTTCAGGAATGTACAAATGAAATAAAGCCAATTCCCACCTTGTGGACACTTGCTATAACGGATAAGAATAAATGTCGCGGCAAATGAGATTTACAGAAAATAACTACAACTACTACGTCTCTATTACGGACATTATAAGATTACAATGATTACAGATTATTTCCCGTGAAGTGCGCGCGTACGGCATTTACGCACGAGTTGGCGAGTGTCAGAAATTGACCGAGTGAGCGCAGCGAACGAGTCAGATTTCTGATACAAACCAACGAGTGCGTATACATATCGTACAAAAAGCATATCCCATGCTGTATTCGTTTATTTTATTTATACATACTGAAATTTTTTGCTCAGGAATCAATAGCCTGCGTAGCAGACATAAACGGGGAGGGGGAGGGTGCGCGAAAAAGGAGATGGGAAAAGAGAAGGAACGCCTGCTATAAGAAACGAGCTATTCGCATTACGCCCACCGATTTTCTGGTAATCGAATTATGTCAACTGTCAATTGCGTTACCAGTTAGAAACTGGCGCACGCTTTTACGCATGGCTGACTAGCTTCACGTGAGAATTTACTATGTTTACCGCAAATCGGAATTTTGCGGCCGCCGGCGTCCGCAAAAGTGAACAAAAGGGGGTCTTCATTGCAGGCATCCTTTCCCACTCTCCCCAGTTCCCCTCTCCCCGACGCCTGCTAGGAAGGCTAAGGAATCAGTGTTCAGCTTATACAAAGAGATAAATCTGCTATAACGTTTAGACATTACTTGTGTTTTCAGTTACAGAAGATGTGTTTAACTTTAAACAGTTTATGCCGAAAGTTTTAACTTAAAATTGTTACGTGAACAAAAAGGCTGGTACCAACGGCAGTGCAGCCAGCTTTGAAAATAGTGTTATGTTTTGACAGCTGCTTTGTGATTAGACGAAACTTTTGGAAAGTGGTCTCGTCATTGTGGTTGGCTGAAAAATTTCGGAATGGGGTTTTGCGCGCCAAATTGCATCCGAACATATCAGTACGTATGAAATAAATTGTATTACTGACACCCTTCTTCAGATTTTTACGGAAGGCGTCCATTGTAGCGAAAGTTGACTCCAAGAATAAAGCCACCTACACACTTGGCATTTTTTTTCTACCCTTGTCACTATGAATGGCCCGAATCGCCAGTCATTTTCGCAGCGATCCTGATCGTCAGGACGAGTAATATAAATTATCGATACATCGCATGTTAAACATCTGCGAATAAAAATCACCGGCGATTCGCATATAGCCTTCCCGCTCCCATGGTTGAAATCGCGAATCATGAACGTTCTTATTCAATCAAAATTTTGTTACGGAAAAATTATTACACTCAAACCCCTATGAAACGGCCACCTATTAAGCGGCTACCCCCTTTTAAGCGGCCAGTTATCAAAATCCCGATTTGTTGTCAGTATAATACTGTAAATAAAACGCCTATTAAGCGACCACGTTGTGCAGAAGTGGTGGCGAGATAAATTCTATTTAACACAGCAGTATGTGATAAGCGTGCAGGGGAAACGGTCGTTTCGTAAGTAAGTGTTATTCTCCTCGATAGTCTAAAAAATATTGGTATAGTATTAATTGTGGGTTTAATGGTAATCGGGCTTTGAGTGATAAAATTAAATCAAACATATTTTAAAAAATGTGAATTGGTAAATTTGAAGAGGTAGCTAGTATCAAGGGGATTTAGTGTCATTTCATAAAGCAAAAAATGTTTTTGAATTAACAGAAACGGAAATACGATGGTAACGTTTTGTGATAAATTATATATTACCACAAAATGTACCGAAACTGTCCATGAGTGTCTCCATTCATGACATTCATAGATGGACTTGGTCTGAATTAATTGCAACTTTAAAAATCAAATAGCCTAACTTTTTTTTAGTTTCCACATTTTTGTTTCCAAAATGGGCTGAGTACAGATTATGATTTGTTCCTCTTTCACGAATTGGTTGATTTCTTTCTCTTGGTGTTTTAGTGATATTTTGTAAATATTTAAAGGTATTGTAGCATAGTTAGAACCAAAAAAGGTCACAATCCCCCTGACACTGCTCCTTTAATCTTATGTAAAATATTTTCACGAGCCACGTGAATTAGACAACGTGTATCTCCAGTTGCCGTGGTATAAAGTCTCTAGTAGTGGGGATGTTCCTCTGTGGATGACATGCTAGTCCATTCCATTATTATATTTCCAGTACAAATTTAGAAAGGTCGGCGTGTAAGGAACTTGAACAACATGACGACAGAGGCCAAGTAGTATAGGGAGGGGGTGATCCGGGCACACCTCAAATAAGGGTTAGAAGACGTGATTTAACGCCTCCTAGCATATAACGCTCTATCGCCCACGGACCTCCTTCCAGTCGGTCCGTGGGCTCAGAGCGTTATATGTCTAGGAGGCGTTAAATCACGTCTTCTAACCCTTATTTGAGATGTGCCCGGATGCACCCCCTTCCCTATACTACTTGTTATTATCATAAGCCCTTGCGATACGGGCACACCTCAAATAAGGGTTAGGTTACATGATTTAACACCTCCTGTGTTACTGTGTTCGGAGATTTCTAATTGAACAAATGTATACTCTTAGTATATACACTCCCATGGTTGCACCACTTCAGTTCGTTCGCAATCATCATGATTGTTCCTGCTGACTATCCAATACATGATCTTGATTTGTTTTATCAAGAGAACAAACCTGCTATAGTTCGAACTATAGTCAGAGAGATTACATACCTTGGACCAGTCAAAGTGAATTTTTCATTCTTAGTTCACTTTTCAAAGGAAGGAGCCAACGGAACAGAAAGAATCACACACTACTTTAGGCAAGAGAACCCACTTATAATAACACACTTTTATCAAGCAGCAGTTGCCGGGCAATTACAAGCTGTTATCAACTCAAATAAGGAAGAAGTAGCCAGATGGGTAAACAGCGGATCAGGCTGAGCTATCGACAGAGTTGAGTCAGTCTTTCTTGATTTCGCAAGATATCAAGCCATCAGAGGCGGTTCTTATATCCCTCTTCCTCCAAAGCTCAAAGCAAAACAAGCCATCATAAACATCGAAAACAGAGATAATCAATGCCTTCGATGGGCTTTGCGAGCTGCGCTGTTCCCCCCACGAGATAGGAGGAATCCAGACAGGCCAAGGAAGTATCCGACAGAGGATGGTTTGGCTCCATTGGCATCTCTTTCCCTACCACAGGACGAAATAACGACTTTAAGTGCAAGTAAAGGTTCATTAAAGAAAACGTAAAGAACAATTTCGACTATCTTTAAGTGCACCGTAAATTACTTAAATAAGCCTTTATTTGACAACACTTAAAGCAAGTAACGAACAATTTAAGTTGCCTTTAAGGGTCTTGAAAAGTTGAATTAAAGATAACTTAAATGCTCTTAAACACATCTTAAAGATATTACTTACTTTAATTACCTTTAAGAGTATTTACGTCTCAACTTAAAGATTTTCGATACCTTTAAGTAAACTTTAATTTTCTCTTAAAGGTTAGTAAATTCATTATTTCGTCCTGTGTACACCCTTGCATCAAATCTCTGAAGTAGAAAAACTTAATAACCTTGCAATAAACGTCTTTGGTTGGCATAACGGTGAAACAACAATCCTTAGAATTAGTGAAGTAGAAGATCCAAATATAAGTAAGAATAAACATAATGCTGATAACTAATGAAAAAACACACACTACTGCTACATAACAAGCCTAAGCAGGCTTCTTCATAGCAATTATGATGCAGGCCGAAGGATTCACTTCTGCGAAAGATGTCTTCAAGGGTTTTCATCGCAAGATGTTCTCGACAAACATCTGGTTGACTTCAGGGGTATCAAAAGTAGACCAGTTGGAACTGAAATGCCCAAAGAGGGTGAAAACATCCTGCATTTCGAGAACTATCAGAACCAGATGAAAGTGCCTTACGTCATCTATGCAGACTTCGAAAGTCTCATCACAAAAATCGACACTTGCAAGCCAGATCCAAAAGAAAGCAGTACATCCAAAACAGCAGTGCACACACCATGCGGGGTTTGTATGATGGCTGTTCGCTCTGATGGTAAAACGAAAGGTCCATACTTATACAGAGGCGAGGACACGGTTAAGCGGTTTCTCTATTACATACAATTGTTAGAGAGGCAGATAAGAGACGAACTTCATCACAAGAAGCCCATATCAATGACAAGAGCAGACTGGGCAGATTTCAACAACGCAAATTACTGCAGCATCTGTAATGAGTGCCTCTACAAAGAGAACTTCAACGACTCTATCGATCTCTATGATCCAAACACGGGAGCGTAGGCGGGTCTTGTTCATCACAAAACCAACAAATGCTACACCAATGCATTTAAAACCTACATCCAAAACGAAGAAACAGGTCGTTTGGAGGCGTCACCCTTTATAGGCCCAAGAAACAAAAGGCAACAAAACACAAAGCCCATCGTTGAGCAAGTTGATTGCCTCTTCTGTGGGGAGTCTCTTGTACGAGGCTTTATGAGAGACGCTGTTAGAGATCACTGCCACATAACAGGCAAGTATCGAGGCGCTGCTCACAAAGCATGCAATATAAATCACTTCAGAATCAACCCGGAAAATGTGACAATCCCTTTTGTCTTTCACAACTTGAAGGGTTATGATGCACATCATATTATGTGCGGCATAACAGAAGTACAATCTGATCTGAAGTGCATCCCGACAAATATGGAGAAGTACGTTTCTTTCTCTTTGGGCAACTTAAGGTTTATCGACAGATTGCAGTTCATGCAGTCGAGCCTCGAAAATCTGGTTTAATCAAACGAACCAGAGTGTTTCACAATCACTGGGAACTATGAAAAGGATCCAAATAAACTCAAGCTCCTTCTGCAAAAAGGAGACTACCCATACGAGTACATGGACTCTTGGGAACGGTTTGAGGAGAAGTCACTCCCAGAGAAGAGCGCGTTCTATAGCGAGCTCAAAAAGGAACACATAAGCGATAAGGACTACATCCATGCGCAGGAAGTGTGGAAAGTGTTCGAATGTAAAACATCGGCGAGTATCACGATCTTTACCTAGAGACGGACGTCCTCCTCCTTGCTGATGTCTTCGAGAACTTCAGAAAAACATGCCTCAAGCATTACAACCTTGACCCGGCGCATTACTATACAGTCCCGGGCCTCAGCTGGGACGCTCTTTTAAAATACACAGGAATCAACCTAGAACTGCTTACAGACATCAACATGCACCTCTTTGTTGAAAAAGGCATGCGTGGCGGTATTTCAATGGAGAGCAGGCGCTTCTGCAAAGCGAACAACCCTTTTCTTGATGATCACAACCCAGATCAAGAAACCAACTACATCATGTACTTTGATGCAAACAATCTTTACGGTTGGGCAATGAGTCAACCTATTCCGGTTGGCAACTTTCAATGGTGCTTAGTGTTCCCAACACAACACCAAATCAGGAAATGGTCCCCAAACAGAAAGATTGGCTATATCCTCGAGGTTGATCTAGAATATCCCGAGGAGTTGCATGATGAACACAACGCTTACCCTCTAGTACCAGAAAAGCATAGAGTCGCAAAGTCTTGGATGTCTCATTATCAAAGGGCATTGATAGAGGGGCAGGCAGAGGATAAGACAGGGAAGTTGCTCCTAAAGGACAAAGCCAGATATGTTCTGCACTACAGTACTCTTCAGTTTTATCTTGAGCTAGGCATGAAGTTGAAGAAGATTCATCGAATCCTTAAATTCGAGCAGAAGCCATGGATGGAACCGTACATCAGTCTGAATACAGAACTAAGAAAGCAAGCAACTTCTGAGTTCGAAAAGAACTTTTTCAAGCTGATGAACAACTCTTTCTTTGGCAAGACCATGGAGAACCTCAGAAAGCGCATTGATATGAGGCTTGTTCGCGCGAATGAGACAGACAAGTTGAGAAAGCTTATCACAAGCCCACTGTTTGCCAGAGCAAAAGTCTTTGGTGAAAATCTTGCAGGGATTCAAACGCACAAGGATAAAATCTTACTCAAACGCCCAGTCTACACCGGCATGTGCATCCATGATCTTTCAAAGACTCTGATGTACGAGTTATACTATAAGCACCTCAAGTTTAAGTATGGCTCGCGATGTGATCTATTATACACAGATACAGACAGCCTGCTTCTAGAGATCAAGACAGATGATGTCTACAAGGACATGGAAAATCGCCTCGATGAACTATACGACACAAGCGATTAGACCACTTTCTTCACAGCCAGCTAAACAAGAAGGTCATCGGCAAGATGAAGGACGAGTGCGCGGGTAAGATGATCTCGGAGGTGGTGTGTTTGCGATCAAAGATGTACTCAATCCTTCTAGAGGGTGACAAGAACATCAAGAAGGCGAAGGGCACCACCAAGGCTGTGACGAAGAAGGAGATCACACATTCAAAAAGGAGGCTTTCAAACACGGGATGGACATGCTTAGAAGTGTAGATCACCAGATCTACGGAGTGCATCTAAACAAGACAATACTCTCGCCCTTTGATTCAAAGCGCTGGATCAAAGACGATGGCATCCATACGCTAGCTTATGGACACAAACACATACGCTAGAGACCTGCTGGAGGTAACTGAGTGCCCGGCGGCACAACCATCAACTCCTCACGAACGAAGCCCCGTTTTGGCCAATCGTAAAGGTAATACACGACCGGCTCGTTTGGCTTGGTATCAATCCTTTCGATGTTGTAGACTTTCAAAGACCAGAAGGGGTCCGTCGTTCGTCGACCACCACCCTCAAGTTCCCCAGGCTGATACAGATATCGCAAATTAACCCGAGGAGGGAGCTTCTTCTCCTTATCACCCACTGGTATCAAATATGGGGTGGCTGGCTTGGCTGCGGTGGCTTTCTCTTTGATTGCTTGCGCAGGCTTCTTGCCAGTCAATCTGGTTACTTCATTGTTCAAGGCAGAGACAACTGCAGGCAGCCGTTTGACCCATTCTGTCGAACGCCCAGAGGGGAGATTCACTTCAACTGCGTACTGGTGGCCAAACAGTCGTTCAGCCAGGGTTCTGTTGAATCTTTCAACAATCGCTTGGTCTCTGTGGATATCAACACGCCCACGGCGAATGGCTGTTTTATGGGCCCCCATCTCTTTAGTCACAGATCCCATAAACTCTGTCCCCGGGTCGACTTACAACAGTTGTGGCCATTTCAAAGGCCCACGCCTGTAAATACGTGTAAACGCCTTCGAAACGTCATCAGACTCTTTCGAGGTCAAGGGCTCTGCTGCTTTGTATCTGCTATCCACATCAACAACCGTCAAACAATATTGGTAAATCTTTCGTTCATGAGGCAGTTTGCCGTGAGGCAAAAAAAGTAGATCTGCTTGATGCACCGCATTGGGCGTCTCGACATCAAACTTGGGCTGAGGGATATGGCGTGGCGCAGGGAGATATATTTGCCAAAGGGCTTGTTTGACGAGCCACTTTTTAGCCACCTCTTCTGAGCTCTTGGCTGCTGCGGCTAGCTTTTTGTCAGCAGCAAGGCCTTTCCAGTAACCTTCGGGACTGTAATAGATATTTGAGAGTTTCGCATCCATATACATATGTGTTTTACAGAAAGCGAAACGCTGCATAGCCAAGGGCGAGTGCGCCAGTGCCGATAAACAAGATCTCGCCTTGCTTCTGCTGTGGGGCTGGTTTATAGAAGTCGGAAAACTCGGGCTCTTTGGGAAGTGTTATTCTCTGCTTCTCTGGATGTGTTTGGTTGTAGAGCACCAGAGCTTGGTCAGTGTCTTGGAAGTTGTGTTTCGCTTGATCTTTTATCCGATCATTGGTTGCAACCCAGTCGAGGAGCTTTGTGCGGTCTTTCTGATATTTGGCGTAGGCCGCTTGATAGGCCTCTAACGCCTTGTCGTGTCTGATCTTTTCATCCAGAGCTGCATGCCCGTTGTCACCGGATAAATATTTTGCCAGTAGTTGCCACCCGTGAAAGCGGCTGTATTGATAATTGCTCCACCAAGCATAATAGCTATTGAGGCCATTGTTGTCGTGTATATGTGTATCTTTTTATGTGGGGTTCGGCAGAATCTTCTGGTCGTCTAGGTATTTCTTGAGCGCAATGCTCCCAGCCATGGCGGCAGTGAACTTTACGTAATTCATGAGATTTGCGCTGGGGTCGGCTGTGAGGTTTTCCTTGAACGTCTTTCGGCCAATCCAGCCAATACCTGCGGCAAGGCCAGTGATTGTTGCAGCATCGAGAAGAGACTTCACGAGCTTGTTGTCAGACATGGTTTATATATATGATTTTAAAAATTAATCTTCTGTGGTCTTTTTTCTGTAACAGGTCACAGAACTTGGGGATTTGCTTTAGTACATTAGTTCCAATAACTCCATTTATCTCATGTTTGCTAAAAAATGGTAATGAAAGGGGTTTCTTTTAAGACTATTACTATACAGCTGGGTATGGTTACATCATTAATCTCTATGTCTAGTATAATGTACCCAAGTGACGTTATCTCGATGCCTTTATGATTATACACAGATTCTTGACAGTTTTGTATCACGTCCCCGTATATTGGTTGAATTTTCTTCTTATAGAATTCTTCCGCAACGAATGTCCTATTTGACCTAGATTCAATAAGACACTTCACGTCAACATCACCAATCATTGCTTGAATAACTTGATGACAACCAATCATGTGTATTGGCTTGCCCTTGTCTTTTAGTATAGTGTTAGGGTGGTTTATGGTTAGCATCTGTGTTACTAATTCATAAATTGTATTTATGGTGAAATTAGTAAACTTAAACCAAAATAAAAGCATACCACCAATCTCAACTCCTCTTATGAAACCTTGGATAAGTTTTGACATTGCGTATAAAAAAAGATTTTATTCCATCTCATGTGGTCTTCGCCTCGGTGGTGGAGGAGTTTGAGCCTCATTCACTTCTTCCTGGGCGGGGGTCTGGTTGCGCCCAAGTCTATTCATAATGGCTTCGCGTTGGTAATAAACACCAAAAGCGGATACAATCAAGCCACCAATCCCAAGAATAAGGTAGACTGAGCTGCTGCTGTTGGTTGATGAGTCATTTGTTGTTGGGTTTGTGGTGGTTCCACTTCCAGTTGTTTGGTTTGCTCTAGCAGCCTGTTTTTTTTTTGCCTCTTTTACCTGACGGTTGTGCTCTGCTACTTTTTTCCAGCAGCAACACGACCTGGGTTTTTTTCTTTTGCTGGCTTTGTTTTCGGAGGATCGGCAGTGACTCGGGCTGGGGTTGAGGTTGGGGTTTGGGTTGATTCTTCAGGTATTGTCTCGAGTTGTGTAGTCATCGTATATATATATAACAATCACAAACTGGAAAATTCGACTTTGCCGATATTTCGTCTTTATTACAAAAGACTTCATCGGGGCAACTGATTTACAGCGGTTAAAACCGTTACGAAATACGCGTATTTAGTAACGGTTTTAACCGCTGTAAATCAGTTGCCCTGATGAAGTCTTTTGTAATAAAGACGAAATATCGGCAAAGTCGAATTTTCCAGTTTGTGATTGTTTTATAAGTTTGTCTGGATTTTTTTTATCACGACAAGGATATTTTTGATGAAAATTATATATATATATATATATATATATATATATATATATATATATATATATATCGAGTTGTGTAGTCATCGTTTATATATATATATATATATATATATATATATATATATATATATAGGTATAAAAAGGTAAAAGAGGCAAAAAACAGTAACTCATTTGTTTATATTCAGGCATTGAATAATTTAATCTGTAAAATTATTCAATAATGTTTTCCGTGAACAATGGTGCAGATTAACAGAAGCCTGCTGCAATGAACACTTGGCAAAGGGTATTGTAGTTACTGTGAAAAGGTATCTACCGCCTGTCACCACATTTGTGATGCGAACACAATAGCTATATATATATATTTCTATTTTTTAAAAATTCATTTGTTTAATGCTACAGCACTGTTTCGTATGGTCAAAATTAAGATGAGTGTGAGGCAATTTTAACGAATAACCAGTACATTTCAAAACTGGCGGTTATAAGCATTTAACACCGTTGCTATGCAATATATAAACAAAATTAACTACGAGGTATATAAATAGACGCAATAACATACTTAAGCGGAATGAGGGGTTGCGTTACTGTGTGATAGCTACGTTATGAAGTTCTTGAGTATAAATCTGTTCCTGTGAGGGCATGAACTTGCTAGTTCGTTGCGTTTGTTAAGGCTACATAATTCTTTTTGATAACAATCACAAACTGGAAAATTCGACTTTTGCCAGTTTGTGATTGTTTTATAAGTTTGTCTGGATTTAATATCACGACAAAGATATTTTTGATGAATATATATATATATATATATATATATATATATATATATATATATTATTTTTAAAAACCTACAAGATTTCTCTAATGTTTCTGCCAGGTTCTTGCCAGGTTCTTACCAGGTTCCTAACCAACTTCGTCAAACCCTTCTAGTGGATAATCTTCACTGTCTCTGCTTGGGTGTGTAGGTGGAGGAGGTGTAGAAGGTAGCTCTCCTGGCTCCTTTTTGTAGTCGATGTGTTTTGTAGTAATCAAAGCAGCATTGGCCAATGCCAAGAATCGTCCACATCGCAGTGCAAGGTTTCCAGCAAGAGATGACAGTTCGTGTTGAATCATGTAGTCATTTTTTAGTTCTTTCTGCAACTCTTTCACATCGTTAATATTAACAGCCATGCCAACGCCTTTAGTTACGAGCATTATAACGCTGTCAATCAGAGACTCGGTTGTCTTGTTGCCGACATAGGCTTCATACCTTTTGTAAAACTTTTCAACCTCTTTATCCGTCAAGCGTTTCACCCTCTCGTGTGTCAGTTGGACACCGATGGCTTCTTTTGATTTGCCAGTCGAAACAAGGATTGCCAGCTTCTCGCGTTGAGCCGGAATGTCGTCACCTGTTAAGACTTCAGGAATCGCTGATGGTAAGGAGCTATCAGTCTCTGACGATAGCCCCTGTATGATTTCATCAATTGTGGGCTCGCCTCCTGGGTTTGCGTATGCCATCGTGTATATATATATTTTATTTTTCGAGAATTCTCTTGATGTCATGCAAAAGTCTTTCAACCTCACGTATAAGCTCGGTCATGGTGCCTGGCAATTTCAGTGAGCCTTAATGGATAGCGGCTAAGAAGCATGTAACGTAGGTCTTCCTCACTTGCGGCTTTGTTAATTTTGAATTGCATCGCAAGTGTCTGGCTCCGCAATTCATCTAAAATCTGTGAAAATGCTGTGAGCTTGTGGAGGTTGGCGGGGGTATTCATGGCTCAGAGTATATATATGCTTTTCACATTTTCACTTCAATCGCATAGGGATGTCGCAGGGAGAAGACTAGGTGAGAAAACGTACGCTCCTTGACCCGTGCAATCAACTTTTTGTACTCCTGGTGAGATAGTTCGCCTGAATAGTCTTCGAATATGGCTTTATTCGTATTACCTGATGGGGTGTAAAAAAGCAAGATCGCTGCTACGTTGTCCCTAAAGGGTTTAGCAATGCTGGTTATCTGCTGGGTTAGCACCCATACAGAGATGCCGCTGTGACGGGCGCTTAAGCCCAGGTTCACCAGCTGACTCGTGCGGTCTTTCACGGCTTTCGAAGCGGCGCAATCATCGAGCACAAAGAGCGTGTTCATCTTCTCAAAAAAGTAGCTAGCCAGTTTTAACCAAAATTCAATCACATGATGCTGGCAGTCTAACACGAAAATGTGTGGATCATTGTCTACGAAGCCGTCATATGTCTTGTTGAGGACAAAGGTTGGGCAGAAGATAACGATATAGTCAAACTTGCCTCTGAAGGGGCCTCGGAGTTGATTCAGATTCTTGTCAAAGCTTTAAAACAATCTGTAACTCTACAGATCAGCTTCTGTATTGTTATATTGTCTAACCTTTATTATTTTCAATTACATTACTTTTCCCTGCCTCGAATAGCGTTTTTGCTAATTTGCAGGGTAACTGTATTTAAGTTTATATCTCTAGTAAAGTTTTGTTTGTTGTTGTTGTTGTTGTCAGAAGATATTGTGTTTTGCCAGAGTTAGTCGGCCCGATAATTAAGGCTTTGAAGGGCAGCCTTCTTGGATTCATTCTATATATGTGTGTTTTCTTAATACTGAACCGCTTGCAGCTGTCTGTCCATGATGTTCATCTGCGAGTCGCTGATGGTGTAGATATGGCAATGCACGTTTCTTGAGCCGGAGGTCTTTCTTTCGATCTCAAGATGCACGCCGTCCTTTGTGTTGACGAGACGTTGACCGTTGCCGTGTAGGGTTGTATCAGCCATTGACCTAAGGTCGATAAGGAGACCGAACTTGTTGCCCGTGAGATATTTGGTTAGATTCATGTTGGGCCTACCGCCACCCTTTACGTTGAAGAGTCGGCTGACCTCATTCCAAATGTCGGTCCCGTTGATGCCTTCGTTGTAAATCCTGTTGGGGGAGCCGTTGATGGTGACATTCACTTTGGTTATTTCTGGATTGAAGTATTTTTCTGAGTCCCTGGCTCCTGCCGTGTAGAGCTCGATGAATAGCAGAAGGATGGCTTTTAGTGACCTGCGCTGCGGGTTCACCCTGAGATTCAGCCTAGCGTCTGAACCCTTCGAGAAGGGGACCACTTCCTTTCGCATGATATGGTCGTAGGCAAACTCCTTTCCGATAGAATAGACACTTGTTGCCTTGTCAGCCAGCTGCTTACTTCGGATTGTCTCGTACTCAAGCTGGATATTTGTCAACTTGTAGACAAGCTTGCTTTTATCCGAACCCTTGACAACTTGAGAAGCAGGGGCGAGCGTAATCTCGAAGATGAGATCATTGTAGAGTGCCTGTGTGTACATGACTCCGTGGTCTGTTATAATCTGGTGGTCAAGATTGATGCGGTATTTGTTTTTGTAAATGGTCTCCAGCTTGTTTTCCGCATCCACGCCAGAGGTCTTCTTGTCGCCGGCACTAAGGCGGATCTTGCTCAAGTCTACACTCTGGATGCCCTCAGGAATCATATTGTCTCTCTTGTCAACAGAAAGGAAGAGGTCCTCAAAGATTTTGTAAAAAATCATATCCAACGGTGTTCTGTAGAGTGGTAGCGGCAAACTTGACAACGAGCCTGTCAACAAGTGCTCTGGAGACATTTTGTACAAGATAGTTGTTTGCGTGGCCGCCGGCAAGGTCGATGTTAAAGAGCAAGGCAAGCAAGCCCGACACGATAACCTCATGTTCGTTTAGCTTGGGCACCGAAACGTACAGGGTCTCGCCGGGCTTGGCTGTAGAGCGATCAAATGTGATGCGCTTTACGGTGCGCTCTGCTTTCATAGCACCATGAGTCTTCTCGGCGTTCGTTGGAAGGAGGTTTGGTTGCACAGCCATAGCCAGAGTATATATATGTTTTTAAAATTATTTATATACATCATGGCAGAAGGCGGTGTTAAACCTGGCGAGAACGAGAATACCGAGCTTGACTATGACATAGACAACGATGATGACGATGACGAAGAAGAAGTTGACACAACAATCCCCTTTCAACCAGGCGCCGCATCAACCCCATATCATAGCGGTGAACAACATGAAATGACCACTATGCCTGGTGAACAGAGTGGATTGCCAAGCACTTCTGACACCGACCCTCTGCTTGCTGGTGATGATTTAAGCCAGCGGCTTCAACAAACCAGACAAGCTTCGCCTTGGTCAGATCTCACAGACATGTACCCAAATGCGAACAAAGACGCTATCAAAACTTTTTATGAAATAGATAAAAAAGGAAACCCAAGGCTGCACGTTAAAAGGGTTGGCAGGGGAAAAGGGGCATATCCTCTGTTTACAAAAAATGCTGTAACACGGCAACTTAGGGAAAATCCAAAGATTTCACAAGAAATCAAAAGCTATCTCGGAAAGTCAATGTTTGATCAGATGAAAGACTATCAAGCAGAAAAAAGCAAAAACAACAGATAGAAAATGTGCTTGTAGATAGAGACAAGGTTCGTCAAGACATGGACGAACTTAGAAATCAAATAAAACAGGCTGATGACCAGATTCAGGAGCTTGAAAACCAGCATGGAACACTGAATGAAGAAGAAATACAAAGGCTGAAAGATGAAAAGAAAAAGCTTGAATCTGAGCATCAAAATAAAAGAAAACAACTGCTACAGTTTCAGAAAACAGCAAAACAAGCAGAAAAATAACAAGAAGACATCAATAAACTCGCGGCGGATAATGATAACATAAACAGCAACATAAATGAACTTAGCATAAAAATAGACGCTAAAAAGCCGCTTGATGAACTGAAACAACAAAAAGAAGAGCTGGAACAACTAAACGCTGAGGACAGACGCGTTATAGAGGATGAAAACACTTCCCCCTCTGAAAAAGAAGCCGCAGAAGCCCGAGTTGCAGAACGTGATGAAGAACTGGCAAGAGTCAATACAGAAATTGAGGAGAGAGAAAGGGGCATGCCTTTGAGAGAGAGGATCAAAAATATCTTCAAGAAATATGCCTGGACCCTTCAAGCAGTTGTTCTGGCTGCCGGTTTTGTCATAGGCGCTGTGACGCTTGCTGCAATGAATGGCTTAAAGGCCGGTACAAAGGCTATTGGCAATGGGCTCAAAGAAATAGGAAAAAAGGTTGCCTCCATCTTGCCAGGCCTCATCGGTTCGATCGTGAGCTTTATCTTCAAAGCGGCCGGCCAGGTTATCTCCTTTCTTGGCGGGAACGCTTGGCTTCTAATCTTTGCCGTGGTGGACTTTTTGGTTGAAAAGACCATTAAGAAGCGTTAACGCGCCCAGAAAACTAAGCCTGCTAAAGCAAGCGCGCCCACAGCAATAAGCGCCTTGTTTACGTGATGCGGCTCGATCTTAGTCTCTGGCGTTGGTTCTGGTATTGTGGCTGGTGTTGGTGTTGGCGCGCTGGTGGCTGGTTTTGGGTCTTTGGGCGCTATGCCCTGTGCCTGTGTCGCCTGTTTGTGAATCGGGTTCGATGGGTGGCTTTTTGGTGGATTTATCTTGCTCGGACCACCCCCCATGGGGCGCAAGGATGCTTTTTTGTGCCCAGATTGACATCGTTGTTAACACCAAGCTTCATTCCTTGCGTTGCCTCCTTGAGATAATTGTTGTAACCCACCACGCTCTCTGTGTTTATAACCATGCGTGATGGCATCAGCCAACTTTCTGGTGCTGTCGCAAAGTCTAGGCGCACTTTCGTCTCTTGGATGGCAAGCTGATAACGCTGTACGTTCTTAGATATGTCGTTCAATCTTATGGCGTCCTCTAAGAGTGTGAGGAATACTCTCTGAGTTTCGAACGCCCGGCCTCCACTTCCAAGAATGCTGCTTCGGGTTTTGGCTTGTGAACCAAGAATGCAGTACACAAAGGCCTCGATTGATTGGTTCATACGCGCAAGTCCTGGCTGTGTTAGTCCTTGTGCATAATTTGGCATAAAGTGCTCGAACTGACTAACAGCCCCTTGGTCGTTGCGAACGTAAGTGATTCCGTTTGCTTTGTAATTGGGGTCTTTTCTGTCTGTCACGCGCTCGTCATTAAATAGGGCCAGATCGGGATCAGGATGGTCGTAATCGGTAGAGATGATGCCTAAACCAGTTGCTCCAATGTACACATTGCCAAGACCGTGATTCTTGCCGTATGTGAAACGGAAGTCAGAACTGGGTTGACACCGAACTCTATGCAAATCTTCTTTTATGCGTCGATGTTGTATTTGTTGTCTTTCTGGTTGAATGTGGGGTCATCAGGCAAGGCGCTCAAGTTTTGTATCCCACCTAGCTTGAACAGGATTCGTCTTGTTGTTAAATAAACGTGAAACCTGTAAAATGTCCGGAGCTGTGGGGTTAGGGAGAGACTGGAGTTCTTATCAAACAGAAGGTCACGCGAGATCCCACAGCCGGTTGTTGCACACCACAAGTTCAGTTGTTGTGGCCAGAAACTCATATGCGGGCCGCCGAGCCACTTTCTCCCATATTGCGCGGTTTTGAACGAAATCTGCGTATCTCTGAAAATGTTTCTGTATTTCGTTGTAAAATAATCAGTTGGTGTGACATAGATCTTTTGCTCTTCGTCGTTCAAGACTGATCCAATCATCATATCCTTGTCAATTGAGGTGGAGAAATCAACAGCCGGGATTGGTTTTTGTGCGTTTCGGTTCAACGTCAACTGATAGGGGAAGCCGCCAATATTCTCTAAGCCAAGCGCGTCTTTCAGGGGTTGAGACCAATCCTTGGGGGCTATATCAGTAGGCATAGCCCATGAGCCTTGGCCCTGTGGGAAAAGCACTACTGCTGTGGCTTTGTGATTTTCGCCGAAAGAAACTTCTGTTTTGAATCTTGACATATCAGCGTGCGGGAAACGCCTTTTGAAGTCTGAGATCGCTTTAGCCTTGGCCGCTGTAGACAGCTTTGCGGCTTCTGGCGTTTTCATCCAAGCTAGTTGCGGATTTACTTTTATAGGGTGCTGGTAGATATTAGGGGGGCTATAAAACAGGGGTGGGGGTCCGTAATCGTGGCCGTCAATGTCTAAACCAAGATTTGAACCAGGATTAAAACCACCAGAATGTCTGCCAAACATGATTGTATATATGATATTTTTATAAATCATATATATACACAATGGTTGTGTTAACAATCGTCGCGCCTTTGAACCCTCACACAATCTACTTCGATCACCCGCTCTATAAACCGAGCTACATCCGATTCGTCTCTTGTTCACTTTATAATTCGTGGAATAATTTGAAAAGAGTTGAGAAAATACACATAAGACCAAATGGATCAGAAGAAAAATACACTACGTTGTCATTGATGCTGGTTTTTACACTCCTAGCAGTTTAGCAAAAATGATAATTGATGAATTTGCAGACAAGGCTATAAATCTTAAATCTGAAGTGTATTCATTTCGTGGAGCTATGGTGATATTGAATACAGGAGAGAAATATGAAATAGCCCTTACTATAGGTCTTGTAAAATTTATTTGCAAGTCATCAGAATATGGCCCTCATTTAATCAGTAGAAGATTCGAAGCTCCAAGCACTTACTCTATCCACTGCGATCTGGTTGATAAAGAACAAAACCTACTCAATGGAAAGCCTTCTACAGTTTTGGCTAAATTTGATCTTCGTGGGAGAGCCTATGAGAAAGTTTTTTATGAATCAACATAGCAAAACATCTTGCGTGACACCTCCTCTGGCGATTATGTAAACAGCATAACTCTGTCAGTGAGGGATGAGAACAATGACCTTTTTGACTTCAGTAACATGCCTCTTAAATTTGAAGTAGAAATAAATTAAAACATATATATATATATATACACAAACCATGAGTTCGGCTAACGTGTTGCCATCAGCACCGGATTACAGCGAGACTAAATCGCCTTACCCAGTCTTGCAAAATGGTGAAGACTTCCGGCTCAAGAAAATCTCTGACATGCAAAAAGACCTTGAGTCACAGGCTGACCACTATAGGCAAGTTGCGAAAAAATACAAGCGAACACACATACCATTGTTCACGGAACAGCCGTAAGTCTTGGGTTCGTTTCTACAGGCTTGTCTTCAGCCACCATTGCAACAGCTCTGACTGGAGTTGGGCTTGTCACCAGCCCCGCTCTTGCTGGTGTGGCTGCTCTTACAGGCTTTTTATCCGCTAGCCTCACTGTGTTTAGCAAGCGGCTCGAGAAGAAGATCACGAAACATGAGAAAATATACACACTCGCCCTTGCTAAACGAAACTCTGTCAGTGAGCTGGTTTCAAAAGCTCTCACTGACAAGCGAATCAGCGATTCAGAGTTTACAATAATTTTGCGTGAAGTTGAAAAAAAATCACGAACTCAAGAACGCAATCCGCTCTGGCGAAACAAAGACTTATTAGAAATACAGAAAGAAAATGTTCATCCAACAATATACGAGTTGTTAAATATTCTAAAAAAGATAAAACGTAGTGATTTAAATTAATGACACAACCTCTTTGTTAAGTCGTCTTAGAGGGGAATCCCCTCCGAGATTAACTAATGACGAAATTAAACAAATTAACCATGTTTACACAAGCGTGAAATATTATCTACCGAACAACACTTCTTATAATTTCGTAATTCATAAAATATTGGCCCTAATTTTACCAGACGGACCAAGAAACAGAAACTTTTATCTTACACAGGGCTTCCGAGGCAATCTATGTGTCTAAGATACGAACAGTATTGGCAGGCAGCAATTCAGACTGCGGACATTGCTCAAATGTTTTCTTAATAAAAGCGACAACTTGATCATCGTCGCTAGTCTTTGTTTTGTCACTACTTGCTCTTGCGTCTGTCAAAATAATATCCGTCTGGGCTGCAAGTTACCTTTCTATAGATCGGGTGATCTCTTGCTAGATTAAGAGAGATGCTGTGTCCAAAACCTGTAACAGTGTGCTTTTGCTCAAAGTACTTGCGTGCAAGCGGCTCGAACAGATTGCCCCAGGTGCAGGCTGTATTGTTATGCATGTCTGCTGGCTGTATTTTCTTTAAGAGCAAGCTCTTTGGTGTTTCAAACGATGAAGCTCCTGTCAAGGCGGCGATCTCTGATGCCCCGATGATATTTTGTCTAGCTCTCACCCAGTCGGCGCTCTTTTGTTTAAAACCAGTGCTCCTCAATTTGAGAAAGTTCAAGAACATTTGTGTTGTCGCCATCATTGATATACAAAGGGTGTACATTTCTTCAATTGTCGATCACCGCTCAACCTAACTTGAAATGTTTTGATAGATACATTACTGGCAACATAATTCGGAGCGAAGCTTAAATCATCGATGTAAAGTAGACGAACAGGAGCATCTAACCTTTCAATATATCAAGCTTCAGAAAGCTGTTTTTCGTCATAGACTACAAGTTTGTTGGGGTAGTCGTCCAGGTTTCTTTGTGCTTGTATTTCGAGCCAAGTTGGAGTGCAAGCTGTTGCATCAGGTACTTCTTGTTCGCAGCAAGGGCAAACAACTATCAGACGTTTTTTGTTTTCTTCTTACGGCCATATCTTTGGCGTTTCACAACTGAATGAGACGGTGTGTAATAACCTGAACCGCAAAGTATACAGCAACTGATTCCGTATATTTTGCTGGAGAAATCTTGTTCATCATCCTCGCCAAAAAACTCGCCAACATCAAAGAGCACCATTGCAGTGTATATACAAGGGGTGTGCATTTCTTCAATTGTAAATCTCCGAACACAGTAACACAGGAGGCGTTAAATCATGTAATATAACAGTTATTTAGGGTGGGTCGTAAGTAGTATAGGGAGGGGGTGCATCCGTGCACACCTCAAATAAGGGTTAGAATCGCATACGTCAAAGAAAACTCGCATTCTCATTGGCTAATGAAGCGAAGGTATTTAGCGTGGAATTGCATGCCTGAGAAGTGATATTGCATGGCATCTTCGAAGGACGATGTTTGTGTACTTTCTTCATTTGGTATGTATACTTTCTTTTAAAATAGTGAGCTTTGATTGAAGCGAAAAATACAGACGTGCTATTCACAAATGATAAATTTATCTGGAGTGAATTCCTGTTCTTCTCAATTTTAAAACCAAAATGTGAACTTTGTAGAGAGCGAAGAAGCCATTCACAATGCAGTCCTACAACTGCTACAAGAAGATAGCGAGCTACTGGCAAAAACCGATATTTCATGCTTACAAAAAAAACATGCCTAAATCAAACAAAGAAGTTTGGCATACTGTACTGAGTTAATAAAAAGTAATTTCAATTATACACCGAAACGGCCGTCTGGTTGCTTTAAAAAATAAACAAGATGCTGTCCGAAGTAGAGCTTTCAACGAACTTTCTTATTTCAAAACCAAAACTTGTATTCCAACTCCTGTCTTGTACAGTATGAAAGAAATCCGGTGTAATAATAGTATAAGAGGTACAAAAGGCAATAATGATAGTTATTAGTCTAGTATTCTTAGAAATGAGTCGCGAAAATAAGGCGAGAATAAAAATAGTCCCGTTTGAGCGGAGATGCGCGTCCGGATCCTTTCGTCGTCAACTTGTGAATTGAAGTGATCGACCGCAATAAGATAAACATAATTTTTTTTACGGTATGTTTATTAACTAATCCATCTGTACTTACAAATTTGCCTTCTTTGTTGTCCAAAGGTTTTTCCCCATTTAGCGTGGTGTTTAAGACTTAAGCTTTAAAAGCTTACTTGTCGCTGTGATGAAATTCTTATTTGCCGATCGGCGATAACAAACGTCCGTAGTCAGTTAAAGCCTAATTTCCACCACAAACGTTCGCCGTTCGGCTCCACAGTCCACATTATGTACTTTAGTGTACAAACAGCATCAATTTCAGTCATAAAATGTCATTTACTGATAAACAAAACTAAAATTTGTCACTACCACAAGGTTTTCTCCTGACCGCGGCACCGCGCGTGATTCAAATTCGTGATTTTGAATCAGTCTTGATTTCTATTCGCTCGCTCTTGACAGTTGGCTTTGAAATGGCTTTCTCGCTGGAAACGTTGTTTTTCTTTGACATATGCGATTCAAGAAAAATTCATTGCCAGACTCGTGAATTCCACGTTAAATTTCACTTGAAAAACCGATATTGCCCTCATCGCTTCGCGATTCGGGCGATATCGGTTTTTCGCGTGAAATTTAACGTGGAATTCACTCGTCAGGCAATGAATTTTTCTATAGAAGACGTGATTTAACGCCTCCTAGCATATAACGCTCTGAGCCCACGGACCGACTGGAATCACGTCTTCTAACCCTTATTTGAGTTGTGCCCGGATCATCCCCTCCCTATACTACTGGCCAGGCTCAAGTCGCGGTTTGACCTTCAGGTCAAAAGTTCGACGCGCTAACCACGAGACCATCGCGCCTCCACATATTGAACATAGGCACGCATTGCGTGCATGAGCTATTTTGAAAATTACCTAAATGCTATGAAATGGTGAAAGCAACAAAACAGCGGAAGTAAACTCGCACAAATAACCGCTTGCAGATATACGTTTTGGAGATCCTCCGGCCCACCCCCTACCCCCAAAAAAATACCGAGATCACGAACTGGGTCCCGTTTCTCAAAAGTCCCGATAGCTATCTTATGTGCGCAGTGTATTCATTAAATATTAAAATTTTGCTGGTTTTGAAAGGTAAGCAATAAAATTCTAAATTGACGAAAAAAGTCGAGCTGGTTTGAGGGCTAAAATATGCATCACCATTTTATATATTCTGATTTTAATATAGTTCCGTGCCCGAAAAGTTATCGGGACTTTCGAGAAAGGGGCCCTCTGGGACCAAAACTCTATTAAGGTGGAAAATGCAAATACCTAGCCCAAAGGGTTAGGTATAAAAATAGGTGGGAACAAAATCACAAGTTTTGGCTAGCTTTTTTCACCAGATTTCCGGAGTTAATTTATGGCTAACTACGGCCCCAGTGAAATGAGCAACTTGTTTCAGTAATCAGTGTATTAAATGACAACCAGAAAAGTCCTGCACAGAAATTTGATGCATCCAAATTGAAGGCTTATTATTTCCTGGAAATTTGTATCTAGTCTTTATTTAAAAGTTGCTTTTATTATTCACAAAATAAACGTGGAAATGGTTCCCTTTGGCCTGGAAGAAGCAAACTAATTAAATTAAATTGTTTTCAAACCCAAACCACAAGCTTATTAAATTAGTGACACGAAAATTCTTTGAACCACCTGTTTCTGTAATGTCAACCAGAAAAATCTTTCACAGAACATAAAAGCACGCAAAATGAATATCACCCTGGATCCAGAGGTCCGTTCTCTGAATATCATGAGTGAAATTAACCGCATAAACGGTTAGAAGAAGCTCGCGAGACGAACCTCTGGTCACCCGAATATACAACCTCATTTCCATGTGAGGATCTAGTTCAGAATCTGAATTAGGTCGCTGATTGGTTACTCCTACTTGTTTCCAGACTCTACCGGGAGTTAATGATGCAACAGCAACTTCGATTGGCTGGACCAAAACAATTCGCAACGGACGCGTGAAAAACCGGTTTCCCAAAGTGAAGCCACCCAAACAACAATGGCGGACGTAGATAGAGATTGCGGCTTTTTGCGATCTTTAAGAAACGCTGTGGATTACTCTTTAGTATCCAAATTTTCAAAATATCAGAGAACTAAAGCCAGTTCAGAAAGAAGCGCTGTTGAAATTTATTCAGCGCAAGGATGTCTTGAAAAGAGGTGTTGACAGGCCAGACACGACTTATTAATTCGTGTTATCGTGGAGTGTGACCTTTGGAGTTTTGTTTGAACGAGGAAAATTTATATCTCTATTTAATTTTTATCTCTAGCACGGAGGCGTGCTTTGGAGTTGCAGGTATTCTCGCTGAACGATTTCGCTGACCACTGGTAGACAGGAAGAGAAACAGGTGTACTGGATTAATTGCGTGCGGATATCAAGGATTCTTTGTTTGTTTAATCTCTCGCCTTTGAAAACGGTTGTATCCAGAAAGTTTACTTCTTTGTCTGAGACTAATGTTTGTTTGCAAGACCAATAAAATCTTCTATCTCCTTTTTCTCGACACTCTACAGTGAAAAAATGTCATCGATGTATCTTTACCACTGGAGTGGATTTGATTTAATATTTCTGTCTCGACCGCCTTTTAAACATGTCAGCTGTCCGATTTAATGTAAACAAACAGACACGCGTTGGTCCCCAATTGCAAGGTTTAAAACCGGTTTGGTGAGATATCCGATCCACAAATCGCATGGAAATGAGGTTGTGTACTCGAGTGCCCAGAGGTTTTTTTCTCGGAGCGTTGCGCCTCGTTGTCGCGGCTTCGCCGCACAAACTCGCCGTTTTCACTAAAAAATAAAAACCTCTGGCACCCAGGGTAAATGAATATTGGTAGTCTCCTGGTAAATTGCAACTAATATTATTGAAACAACTGTTTTTATTCTTCACAAAAAAGTCGTGCAAATTGAAACAGAAACTAATTAGATTAAATAATCCTACGCAGGTGATTAAATAAAGGAGAGACTATCAGGTGACAATATAATAAACTTTATTGTTTGCCGGAAAGAGCAGAGCCGCATCAAGGGAGTGGCGGGGAGCCGCGACCGAAGTTGGCCCGCCTCCCCCCCGATGCGGCCCGCGGGTGGGATGGGTGGGAAAAAGCAACGTGCGTACAGTACAAAGGCGAAGTAAAACTAACTTGAGATAGGACGTGTTCCTACGGTAGTCAATGATTAACCAACGGACGCTCCGTATTATAATGCTATTGGACAAAGTCAAATACCTCACATAATCCTACGCAGGTGATTAAATAAAGGAGAGACTATCAGGTGACAATATAATAAACTTTATTGTTTGCCGGAAAGAGCAGAGCCGCATCAAGGGAGTGGCGGGGGAGCCGCGACCGAAGTTGGCCCGCCTCCCCCCCCCCCCCCCCCCCCCCCGATGCGGCCCGCCCAAACCACCAGACAATAGAAGAAGGGGGAGATGAAGGGAAAAGTAAGAATTAAGTTGATGATGAAGAAATGAGCGTGGCGATGAGTTGGGCCACTGACATGCGGCGCTTTAAAGGCTGGGCGATGTACAGGAGCACAGCATCCGAAGACCAGTCTCCTTGAAGGCTGATGAGTTCAACAGGGGCACCACAATGAAAGGCGAATGTTGCTCCTCCACGACGAAAGCTATGACCGGAGTAGTTAGAGGCCTTGAGCCCAGTGTCACTCAAAGATTTACGTAATTTGGTGGTAAAAGTTGCATGCGTTATGGGTGTAGCTGAATCTCCGCGAGATTGTAGAAATGCGGGTGAGGATGGTGGGGCTGAAAAGAGACGTAGGTGTCGTTCGTAGGCCTGTACAGGGCACAACGGATGGTCAGCGGGGAGACGGAGAACCGGTATGAGAAGTTGTCGTTCCTTGAACTGGATGGTTTTGGACCAAGTCACGCAAATAACTAGGCCCCATGGTCGAACGATAATGTTCTTGCGTAACAAAGTTTTAGAAGGATCCTAATCTTTAGCGGATTTTGGAACAAGGTTAGACTTTCGCAAGAATGAGTAAAAGCCCATGAGCATCGCCGCCCAGAAACCAGAATCGCTGTCTGCCGTAACCGTAGGACGGAGACGCAAAAGGATCTCAGGAGTGATGGGTAGTTTTTGTTCGCGTGCGTCACCCAAAACGCGGCGGAGACCTCGGACGATTAGTTTGACAGTAAAAACCTCTTGAAAGGTGACATCATGACCAAAGTGGCGATGAAGGACGTTTATAGCAGACAGGTAATTAATTATCGTGGAATACTTGCAGTAAGAAGACAAATGGATGAGAAATCGAATAACAGTTCTGGTTGAGGCTGGGACAGGGGCCAGGCTAAACTCCGAACAGAAGCGTAGAAACACTCGCCACTGAGAACGGCGAGTAGCCAGGGTTGAGCTAGAGTAGGCAGAGGAGGAGACAATCTGAGCGCGACGGTCCAACTGAGAGAGATATCCTAATGAGAAGATAAAACTCCGTTAGTTTGATCGGGAAACTGCAGGCGACTTAATCTGTCGGCGTGTGTGTTCAGTTTGCCTGGTAAGTGCCGTGACAGAAGATGAAAATTATATTGAACGCTTATCCAGAAAATCTCACGCAACCAAGACATGGCTATGGGATTTCTGTACGTGCCATTGTTAATAAAGGCCATGGCCTGGGTATTGTCAGTCTCGACGATAACACGTTTATTTTGGAACTGGGGACCCCAGCGGCGAACGGAGATGAGGATAGGAAATAACTCCAAATAGTTAATATTCGAGCGAAGCGAAGGATCAATTGCGTGACCTGCGTGACTACAGTGCGCACTAAGGGGGCGGGAAATGTGAAGTTCGGGATCTAGGCACTCGGACCAAGAACCTGCAAACCAGTCATCTGAGCATACTGCACCGAACCCGCGAAAGGAGGCGTCGGTTTGTACATAAACTGGCTGACGAAAGTCTAGCATCATGCTTCGGCCATTAAATGCAACGAGGAAGTTTTTCCACCAAAGGATATCTTCACGAAACTGCGAGGATAGGCGAGTGCGATGGGATGGCCGTTTAAGTTTGTTTATACTGTCAATAACCCGACGAAGAAAGGTGCGACCGCCATGCACGACGTGACAACCAAAGTTTAATGATCCTGCGAGAGATTGCAGTTGACGTTTAGACGCAGAGACTTTAGTGGAAAAAGACGTGATAAGAGAATTTAGGCGGTCTAACTTGTCGGATGGAAGGCGAACAGACATAGTTGTGGAGTCAAGTTCGATTCCTAAGAAAGTAACGCGTTGACATGGGGAGACCACTTTTTTCCAACTGACATTAAAACCGAGTGAATGAAGCAGATTGATAAGAACCAGGAGACCTTGTTGACATTCAGCTTGTGTTTTGCCAACGATAAGAAAATCATCTAAGTAATTAACAATAGAATGAAAACCGCGTCGCGCCATCATCCGGACAATAGCATTAGATAAGCGATTAAATATGGCGGGGGCGCACGAAACGCCAAAACAGAGGCGATTGTCAACAAAGTATTCGTAGCGAGAAGGGTCATGCGGACCAAACATCCAGCGGAAGCCTTGGAGTTGACGATGAGCTGGAAAGACGGGCACCCATCGCCAGGCAGACTCGATATCGACGACGGCATAAAAACAGTTGTCAGTCGACACTGACACAGCGGTGTCAATTGAGTTCATTCGGAAGGACTCAAGGTCACGCTTGATGTAATCGTTCAGGGACGTTCCAAATGGACGGCTACAATCCGTGATCGGGCGGGATTTACCCGAGTCTTTCTTAGGTACGCGGCCGATGGGATGAATGCATTTCGGCTTAGTGTTTACACGAGAAATGCGGCCAAGAGAGAGTTCATTTAAGAAAAGCTGATCCATTTCCGGTTTAAACTCAGCGCACGTGGCACTAGAATAGTTGTCACTAGCATAGCTGTCAATACACGAGATGTCCGATTTCGGGAGAAGCTTGAATCCCGCACGCAAACCATCGAGAATAAAAGAGCGGTCGGGATCATGTAAAAGTTCGTTTTCCCAAGCGTGGTAATTGAGCGGGCAATCCTCAAGCGGTGGTGAATCAATAAAAGTTGAGTCAGTACAAATAGGGGCAGGGTCTCCATTCGGGTGGGGTAAAAATTGTCATTGTTTTTGAGTACTAGACCCCGCGTTGCCAGGGCATGCCTTCCCTTTGTGTTGTTGAGAACAGTTTATACACACATGCTTGTATCGACAAGACTGTGCATTTGGGCAACCATTGGGGCTAAAGTTCCACCAAAAACAGAACTCGTCCTGAGCTGACTGTGAGGCAGCTGACCGTCGGCCATCCGTGGGTGTACTACGCGAACTTTGGGACGGTGTTGGGCGAAGAGCAACAGCGGCATCGAAATATTGTGCGCTCAAATCATCCACGTTGCACCCCCAATTGAACTTTTCGCGCGTTTTTGTTGCCCGGTAGTCCTGATCGAAGGCCAGGATAGCTTTAGTTTGGAAGCGTGTGCCTTTAATAGCGAGGAACTTTAAATATTTGAGATAATCAGACGCCTTCGAGGGGTTTTTGGCCATAAGGGTCTCGAGGATCTTGAAATTAGCCAACATGAATTGCGCAAATGTTAACTGAAGGGGCTTGAGTTGTTTACCGTCTGCGCCATAAATTAGATCTGATGGTAGGAGAGGCTTACCTTCAGAGCTAGCAGAGGTAGTTGAGCTGGAGGCAGCTTGGCTGTCAACTGAAGCCTGAGGTGAAGGTGGCTCGCGGCGAGGAGTCGCAGAGAGGGCTTCTTCTTCGATTTTTGCCAACTCTTCGTCGAGTTTGAAGGGCGGCACAACTGGTGTTGCAGGCTCTGCTAAACCAGCGTCGGGAGCGGTAGACGAGTCCGGAGAGGTAGTCAAGGTGGAGAGAACTCGGCGCAGAATTACTTTGTGGCCCACCACAAGGCGCATATCTGACAAATCTTGTTCCGTGATGCCGGAGAAGATGGCTTCGGAAGTTATGGCGTTTTCGGCCAGAATTCCAATAAGGGCGGCCGGTATGTCGTGCTTAAGGCAAAACTTCTCCAGCCAGGGAGACGAATCGCCGGCTTGGTCCGATTTTTTTGAAGATCGTTTGGACTTACAAGGCATAATTGAGCAGAAAATAAAGCGAGCAAAAAGCAACGTGTGTACAGTACAAAGGCGAAGTAAAACTAACTTGAGATAGAACGTGTTCCTACGGTAGTCAATGATTAACCAACTGACGCTCCGTATTATAATGCTATTGGACAAAGTAAAATACCTCACATTGTTTTCAACTTCGAACCACAAGCTAATTGAATTAGTTACACGAAGATATTTGGAGCCAAACACCTTTTTCCTGTAATGTCGACTAGAAAAGTCTTAAATCAGAAACTTAGCGCATCCAAAATGAATTTTGCTTGATTAATAGTAAATTGCAACTAATATTTTTCTAAATAGGCGTTTTTAACGCACAAAATTAATTAATTGCATTACGTTTTCTCGAAAACATGTTGAATTCCATCACGTACCAGTTTCTATAAGAACAAAGTTCAACATCTGCACGTGCACACAACGTGACTGCTCATACAAAATACAGTCGCTACTCGCTTATAGTAATCGCTTGAGGCATACTATTAATAACCTACACATCTGCTCACATTAATTCAACGAAAGATAAACGTTTTAAATACTGTAAATTGTATATTAATTGCATTAAGTTTTCTCTGTTGAACTCCATGCATCACGGACAAGTTTCTATCAGGACAAAGTTCAACATTTTCACGTGCAGACAGCATGACCGACAAAAAATACCATTTTAAGTAGTAATCGCTTGAAACGGGCTTGAAACATACAATTCATGTTCCGCATCACATTATTTGAAATCCGCTGTCATTTTTGCAATAAAACTATACTTTCTTACTTCAGTACGTGCTCAACTATTAACGTAACCGCAGTCCACATTTTTTTAACTTCTCATCCCCCCGCAGACCATTCTACCATTCATGCATAGAGCACATTATAGGCGGTATTTCCGAATAAATGTCCATCATATTACCATGTTAGCAAGCCAGTCGGGATTAGAGCACAGTTCCCAACCAACAAATTTTCAAAACTTTACACTTTAAGTGTTTGAGGCAACAATCGCGGAGATTCAAGATGGCTGATTTTCAATTCTTGTCAAGTGCCCTTCTTTGACCTTCAGTAATACCATTTTAGAAGCGAGAATTTGATTGGCTGACATAGTACACGGTGTGCATACTAGAGGCAATCTGATTGGTGTGACATAACCCAAGACATACAAACATACTAACATACTAACATACTAACAAACAAAAATCACAAACCAACCTTTGCGCCTGCTAATGAGCTATTTTTTTCAAAATAGCTCAAAAAATGGATTGCATGTTAGTGTGAATCGGGATCTTTAATAACTGGGCCTTTGGCGCATGTTTTAGTTGACTGTATTATTTTCGTTCAAAACGCGTTTGAAAAAGCTAACAAAAAGTGAGATGTTGGAACTTAGCGGCTGCTAGCAAGTTCCTAACGTATCGTCCGTCTTTTACCGATATAATGTGCCATATGTCCTGCATAATGCTAGGGTCAGTGATGTCAAAAGCGTCCGACATTGGTGATAAAGAATAACATGGGATAGTTTTTGACATGCCTGAATATCATTTACTGACAGGTCCTGTTACTGACTGATGAAGTCAACATTAGCCATCCTTCTCTCTATCAGGATTAATGTTATTTTTAGTGGAAAAAGGGTTACACTCACAGACCCCACAATTCTTTATTGTGATCAAAAACTCCCAAAGGCAAGTCATTCAGCTGGTTGTTCTCCAAGAGCCTGTGGAAACGTTGGCACATCCTGTTGGCAACTTTTCAGTATATTAATAAATGTGTTTAAAATAAATTAATCAGGGGTAGCTAGAACTTTGATTTTATTTTCAATTCAGTAGGATGACAATATTGTTTGTTTATGTTATGGAACATTATAACTTACAGGCTCCACAGATTAGTGTTGTTAAAAACTCCAGAAGGCAACACTTTCAATTTGTTGTTGTTCAAGTACCTAACAGCAAATAATATATTATAAGTAAAGATTATGAACACCTTTGCGATAAAGTGCGCTTTTAAGAGCACACATTCTACAAAACTAAAATGAAAATCTAAACCCGAAATATTTTATGAGTCTATTACAGGAAGAGTTCTTTATGAGCACAAAGTTGCACGCACTCAGGTTGTCACGCCGAAGATTTTACGATCATCCACGAACTTTTCGGCGTGGTTTCGGCAGCGTCACTCAGAACAAAAGGCCGATTGTTTAAAGACGCAGTATTGTCCATTATGGTTAAGACGCCTCTGTTATTGTTTTGGTTTGCACAGGAACGAGGCTTCTATCGTTCAAACGCGGATGAAGCATAATGAACAAAACTAATGTGCGAATTTGAGCCGGTACAATAGAACATTTCCTGATCAATCTTATAACAGCACATCATCCGAGCCGTGACTCCGGGTGAATAATCATCCGAGAAAACAAGTTGCCATGCCACGCTTAGTGCGATGACAAAATAGTTCAAAAATTGAGTTAAAGATCATGCTACATGTAATGCCAATTCGAAACAAGTTTTGTTTTTCTGAGTGAGGTCACCACATTTAACATTCTCCGTACGTCGCACGAACACTCATCGAATATAATTACAATCACTTTACTACTTTTTTTACCGTTCAGAAAGGGTACATTGTAATAACCGAGGGTGGACGTCACTTCCAGCACTGGCTGTACGCATATAATTTATTTTCACTTTGTTCTCGGAACACATAGCACTTTCTAGTCAAGATAATTAACGATACGTGTTTGAGTTGTGCGGCAAGGTCATAAATAGTGTTCCTATTCTAACGAAATTGGATCTCAAGCATGTTAAGGCATGGTTCGTCCCTTGTGTAGACCTCCCGCGAATTAAATTCTTTTCTCTTTGAAAGTAATGTCTTTTTAGCCCTAACAATCACAACAAATATACATCAAACTGAATTTAGCGTCCTTAAATTGCTTAAGGTTTAATTATTGTGGTCAAGTGTCCGATGGCGTCATAATTTGGACAAAAAGGAAACTTATTTCATTAAGAAGATGTTAAGAGACAAAATATGTCACATGACCTCTTTTACGAAATAATCCTTTAACTGTAAATCATAGTCAACCATTCCGGCCAGATTCATATAAGGAAGAACCATACAAATGCATTAACGGTTCAATTTATGTCCATCATATGCCATCTCGTCACCCCATTTTCAATTTTCTTTTTGTGTTATAAAACAATGAGAACAGGTCACGTGATGCAAATATTCGACAATTAAAGTAAACAGTGGTTTAAGGTTATCAAGTTTTATCCTGCTGCTAAGTTTGAGCCTGTTTAGGTAAATCACCTCAAAGTTACGATCGTTTTCAGATTTTATGCAAATTAGGCTCTGAACCATGCCTTAACATGCTTGAGATGATCTTGAGCTTCTCCAACTATCAATTTTTTCAAGCGATTTTCTCTCTTTGTGTTCATCTTTACTACAATTAATACAGACATGTCAGATTCTATAATAATATTTTCTCAAATCGCATAGAACATTTAAACTCCGTTAAAGTATGTTGTGTCCGCGATCTTTAACATCTTTTTACGTCCGTGATTGCTCATGCATTATTGATGTTCACAAGAACTGCCGAAGTACACGTGCACTGTTGACGGACATGAGCACATGAAGTGCAGTGCACTTCGACGATGACCTGCTACACTCCTATAAAATATATTGACGTCAGCAGTGCACATGAAAAGCTTGCAACCCATCCATTGGGTTGCTATCCAATATGTTCCGCTCCAAAATGCTAAAACATTGGGCCGGCACGTGACCCGAATAAGGCAAGAAAGGCAAACATATTCAGGGTGTGACCAACTGCCAATATGATACTACATTACTGCATTACAATATGATACTACATTTTTGCATCACTGCATTACAATATGATACTACAATTTTTTACATCACTGCATTACAATATGATACTACACGAACTACGCAAACGTACGGTTACATTTACAAATTTTCCAATATTAATTAAAGAACAACTAATTATAGAAGAACTATCCACTTTCTGCGAAAAGCAGGCAAGCATTTCTTTGCAATTTCAGTTTCTTTAATTATTTCAATTTTTTCTTGGATTCGCAGCAGGAAGTTACAGAGGTATAGTTCACCTTGGCGCCTGTTTGACGTGCAGAATATATAGTATTTGCTATTAGAATTGAGTAGTTTAATGCCTGTCAGTATTTTGTATTGTCAAAATAGCCGTATAATATACTACCGTGTTTTAAAGAAAGTCTTTCACGTGCTTTTTCAAACCACCACTCTTGAAACGTATTCCAGAAGGAGAGTGATTTACTACATCGGATTAACATATATTTTAAAGTTTGCTTCTCCCACCCACATAACGGACAAAGATCACTTTCAGAGATACCGTCACGGAAAAGGCTCGTTTGAGTAGGGATTATGTTGTGTATAATTTTGTATTGAAACATTATGAGTTTAACTTCTTTTGTAACTATGAAAGGCATTTGGTAAACTTTATATGAACATTATTTTCTAAAAAGCCGTGTCGTAAAATTTTAGTTTGAGAGGTTGGTGGTACGAAATTGTTTTTTAAGATTGCAGAATAACTAGAACTTGTGATTAGAGGTGTGGTAGAAGTATCGTTGAGGTTGGTTTTGACCATGCGGTTTTAAAGCATTTTTCCACGCGCGAGGAATGGCATTGATAAGACCATTAAACTTCGTGAAGGGTACATCTAAATTAAACTTTGTTTTGAATTCTAAAAAATTACAGAGGTTGCTTGTTCATTCAGTAAATCTTGCACATGAATAACATTTTTTGCAAACCATTTTCTATAAAAAACTTGCTTCTTATCAATTAAAATATTACAGTTGTTCCATATAATTTCATTTTTTATATTGGTAGTAATACGATCAGGTAAGTTTTTTGAAGTCGCGCCAATAATCGAGAATCATGCGATAAAAAATAGGGAGGCTCTCTAGCTTAAGTAATTCGGTTTTGTAGTTACATTTTGTCAGAAAAGAGAAATTTCCGAGGTGATTTACACACTGGTTAGGAATAATTTTCCAAGAAGCAGAAGATTGACTTTAAATTCTACTAATCCAAGCAATTTTCAAAGCTTTTTCTATAATTTCAAAATCGCACATTTTGAGGCCACCTTCTTTTTTTTCTGCGATGACAGTACTTTTTTTAATTTTTGGGGGTTTGCCGTCCCAAATGAAACTGAAAATAATTTTATTTATTTGTTGTATAAAATGTTTTGGCACATTTAAAACAGAAGCGTTAAAGGTCAGTTTAGAGAGTCCTAATGTTTTTAATATATATATATATATATATATATATATATATATATATATATATATATAGCTATTGTGTTCGCATCACAAATGTGATGACAGACGGTAGATACCTTTTCACAGAAACTACAATACCCTTTGCCAAGTGTCTGTTAATCTGCACCATTGTTCACGGAAAACATTAATGAATAATTTTACAGATTAAATTATTCAATGCCTGAATATAAACAAATGAGCCACAGACAATTTATTGACTCGAGCCTGCTTCTTTTGAGGCATTGCGGATAGCAACGATCTTCGTTGAAGACTATGCAGCAAAACAGTAGTAGAAAATAGACGTCTGAGGATACAAATATCATAACAGTTTAAAAAGCATATTATATAATGTTTCAAAAACATCCTTTGTCTGGATCTTTCTTCCAAAATGTTTATTGTCTTTATTTCCATATTTTGAAGAATAATATATATATATATATATATATATATATATATATATATATATATATATATATATATATATATATATATATATATATATATATATATATATACCTGAATTTTTCAAAATGTGATCGCTACTTTTTGGATTCTACAGAACCGTGGTGGAACCGCGGCCCTCGGCCGCGGTTCCACCGGGGGACTGGCTGATTAGTTTTGAGGGGGGGCTCCGTCAACCATGTTTGTGGTGAAGTCTACTGTAGTGGGGCTAACAGCCAACACTCATTTGGGGTCCCTCTAGTTAAATCCAGGGGGGTAGGGTGGGTCAAAACTTGTGTCTCCAGTTCAGAAAAGGCAACGATTGACTTCACTGCTAGACTTGGTTTTACTCATTCATTTGCAGGGGGGGTGGCGTCTAGCCTGGGTCCGGTGAACTGTACTGTAGTAGGGCTAACAGCCAACACTCATTTGGGGTCCCTCTAGTTAAATCCAGGGGGGTAGGGTGGGTCAAAACTTGTGTCTCCAGTTCAGAAAAGGCAACGTTTGACTTCACTGCTAGACTTGGTTTTACTCATTCATTTGCAGGGGGGGTGGCGTCTAGCCTGGGTCCGGTGAACTGTACTGTAGTAGGGCTAACAGCCAACACTCATTTGGGGTCCCTCTAGTTAAATCCAGGGGGGTAGGGTGGGTCAAAACTTGTGTCTCCAGTTCAGAAAAGGCAACGTTTGACTTCACTGCTAGACTTGGTTTTACTCATTCATTTGCAGGGGGGTGGCGTCTAGCCTGGGTCCGGTGAACTGTACTGTAGTAGGGCTAACAGCCAACACTCATTTGGGGTCCCTCTAGTTAAATCCAGGGGGGTAGGGTGGGTCAAAACCTGTGTCTCCAGTTTAAAACTTGGTTACTTTATAGGCCTTTTTGCTTACAATTTGCAGACCACCCCTGGAGAGTGCTCAGTTGTCTTAGCCCAGGAACGGGAATCAACTCTCAGTGTTTGTTTGGGCAAGCGGAGTCTGACGGAAGGTATTTTCCAGCCAAACCTGGCATTTTCCTGGTCATTTCAATGCCTGTACAGTTTTGGCCCAGCAGACCGGTTTTCAAAAATCCAGGCAGATAACTCTGGTGAATGGGCGTCCAGTCACTAGATTAATTGTTTGCTTCACTTTGGGAATGTGTTTGGAGTTTAGAAACACAGCTTAAAGTGAAACAAGTTGGATTTGCCTGAGATATATACCTGAATTTTTCAAAATGTGATCGCTACTTTTTGGATTCTACAGAACCGTGGTGGAACCGCGGCCCTCGGCCGCGGTTCCACCGGGGGACTGGCTGATTAGTTTTGAGGGGGGGCTCCGTCAACCATGTTTGTGGTGAAGTCTACTGTAGTGGGGCTAACAGCCAACACTCATTTGGGGTCCCTCTAGTTAAATCCAGGGGGGTAGGGTGGGTCAAAACTTGTGTCTCCAGTTCAGAAAAGGCAACGATTGACTTCACTGCTAGACTTGGTTTTACTCATTCATTTGCAGGGGGGGTGGCGTCTAGCCTGGGTCCGGTGAACTGTACTGTAGTAGGGCTAACAGCCAACACTCATTTGGGGTCCCTCTAGTTAAATCCAGGGGGGTAGGGTGGGTCAAAACTTGTGTCTCCAGTTCAGAAAAGGCAACGTTTGACTTCACTGCTAGACTTGGTTTTACTCATTCATTTGCAGGGGGGGTGGCGTCTAGCCTGGGTCCGGTGAACTGTACTGTAGTAGGGCTAACAGCCAACACTCATTTGGGGTCCCTCTAGTTAAATCCAGGGGGGTAGGGTGGGTCAAAACCTGTGTCTCCAGTTTAAAACTTGGTTACTTTATAGGCCTTTTTGCTTACAATTTGCAGACCACCCCTGGAGAGTGCTCAGTTGTCTTAGCCCAGGAACGGGAATCAACTCTCAGTGTTTGTTTGGGCAAGCGGAGTCTGACGGAAGGTATTTTCCAGCCAAACCTGGCATTTTCCTGGTCATTTCAATGCCTGTACAGTTTTGGCCCAGCAGACCGGTTTTCAAAAATCCAGGCAGATATATATATATATATATATATATATATATACTTTACCTCCACATTTATATATATATATATATATATATATATATATATATACAATTATGTATACAATGTGCCCTCCCAGTTGTTACCATAATGGCTTTATGGCAACTCCTGAACTTGGGCACAGGATGTACGGTTATATATATATATATATATATATATATATATATATATATATATATATATATATATATATAACTTAGCACAAGCATGTAAAAAAGTTCCATGTTTCTCAAGATGGGGGACACTTTCGAGAGTACGAACACGGGCAAGTCATACTGTAATAGCACGAATGTGGTTTATCTGCTTACTTGTAAAACATGTGGCAAGGAATATGTGGGTTCGACTTCGACCAAATTTCGACTCAGATTTAACAACCACCGTAGTCGACTGAATTTGCATGGTAGAATGACGCCCGAAGAGAGGCTATACGATGAGATCTTATACAGGCATTTTTTTAGTGCGGGTCATGGGGGTCTGGAGGATATGTCAGTTCAGTTAATAGACAGAGTGGACAGAACGGAAAATCTGACGGATAAGGAGGGTCAATGGGCTTACAAACTGAAGACACTCAGACCCCACGGTCTGAATGAGAGCGATTTTTTTTATAGCCAAAATCGGGGACTTCGCGCGCAAAAATAGCAGTTTTACCAGCATTTGTATTTAGCTGTTGTAGCGCGCGCAGTTAAAAGAAGTCCCAACCAACCAATCAGAATCACGGATTGAATTTTTGCACTTATATGGAAGGAGGTTTTCAGCTCCACGCGCGTACGCGCGGCCGCTCAAATAGGCAAAGAAACTTCGAGGAAACTACAAGCACTTCGCGAAATATGGACAGCTTACTTTCACGGCTATTTTCGTCGCAAATCACATTTTGAGGTTCAAAACTGAAGAGGAAAAAGTATCGAATATTCTAGTAGTTCTAAGAAGATGACGACGGAGTAAGGAACAAAAAAAGCTCAACACCGCGAAATCTGGAAAACTCAGGTTTTTTCAAGCCATGTTTCATCTCTACCAAATCACCACTAAAATGGCTCTTTAAAGAATTTCATGTGCAATATGGTAATGTATTTTACTTATTCAAATGTAGTTTCAAATTAGAAAGATTGTTTAAGTCAGGTATTTATGGTAGTAACAATATGAATTGTTTTTAACTTCACAAAGAGATTAAAGCGTACGGAAGAAGCGAAGCAAATTCTCATGATTCAGTACGCAGTGACATGTGTTTTTCTGTTTTATTTTGAAAACAAAAGTGTTTTTACTCTCTTTTTCGCTTATAATTTATCGCTCAAACATACAATATTTTGAGTCTGACTTGAGCTTAGGGTTTTTCTTCCCAAATTGGTTGGAATAAACCTTGTTGTATAGATTTTGAAATATGAACGGCGGCGTGGTGTTTATAAATAAGCTTATTCAGTTCGCTCTATTTTAAACAGCCAACACTTCAGTTTTAAAACTTTCACCGACGTTGTCAACCCATCCTTACCAAGTTTTTTCTTGGTATATACTATAATTGTTTTTCAAAGCGATTTTTGAGAGGAAATGAGCATACCAAATCAGTTAGTTTCAAACATGTTTATTTAGCTGTCGAGCCTACTTGTTTTCCGAATTTATGATTTCGTACGAGAAAATTCTGACCATTTGTATCATGAGAAATAATTTAACATACTATTTTTAAAACTGAGTTACGTTAATTTTTTGTTTGTAAATGTGGCATCGCTTAGGTTCTGAACTCACGGAGTACGTTTTCATCATCTTGACAAAAGTAAATTGCGGTTGTCTTGAGGAATTTCTAAGTTTTCGTATCATTAGTTGTTTTCGAGCAGAAGCTATCATGAGCTGTTTCGAGTTACGATTTGTTATGAGTAATTTTAACTGTGATAAACTGGCTGTTGAAGATCTGAAATGACCTTTCAAATACGTACAAGTTATTTATTCATTCAACTACATTGTATTTGAGTCTTTTTGTCTTTGTTTTTAAATAACGTGATTTGGAGAACCCTACATGTTGTGTGCATCTTTATTTCATTGTCATCTTTCTTTGATGACGGTGTCCTAAAGTTTTGAACTCTGTGTTTCTATCATTTCACCGTATTTCATTCATTAACTGATATTGATTGCTGGTATGTTGCTGTTGACACAAATCGCTGTGGAGTATTAAGTTAAACCTGGGACGGCAAGCAATCTAAATGGGAATTTTTTCGCTCTGCCGGTAATGTTTTTCTACGGTGCATAGAATTTCTCCTTTTCGCCGCTTCCTCCAGTTCAGCATAATCGGCCTTTTTCTCCAAAGGGAGTCAGTGGCCGTTTGAATAGTATAAAGTTGAAATTTTGGTGAGTCTCAGAACTGCAAAGTGCAATTATTGACCTTTGTAGCAGCTTGTATGAAACAAGATACAAGGCTTTCCCGCAATTTAACATGCGCAAGTAAGTGTTGTGGGAGCGTAGAAGTAGGCTTCTTTTAGAACTCCATATAAGGAAGTAAATTCTGATTGGCTCCCCACGTTTTCTAAAAATCCCCAGCATCGGAAACGAGTTAATCGCTTCTCTGTTATGAGCTTCTGTGTAGAGCGAAGTATATGTTTATGGAGGAAAGAAACAAACAAAGAAACAAACGTAGTTTATTTGTTTCTTTCCTCCATAAACACACACACACATATATATATATATATATATATATATATATATATATATATATAATATAATGCTTCAAAAAAATCCTTTGTCTGGATCTTTCTTCCAAAATGTTAATTAATATTCTTCAAAATATGGAAATAAGGACAATAAATTCAGTTGCCCTGACGAAGTCTTTTATAATAAAGACGAAATATCGGCAAGGAATTCATTGTCTTTATTTCCATATTTTGAAGAATATAATATATATATATATATATATATATATATATATATATATATATATATATATATATATATATATATATATATATATATACAATTATGTATACAATGTGCCCTCCCGGTTGTTACCATAATGGCTTTATGGCAACTCCTGAACTTGGGCACAGGATGTTCATACAGTTTGAGCACTCTCTGGATTGGGTGGAGAGCCTCATAAGAGGTGTTCACTATTGGCATATTGCTTCGCTCACTGCTTGCAGTATGAGCACTCTCGTGACTCCACAATGCAATCCAACAATGTGTAACCGTACATCCTGTGCCCAAGTTCAGGAGTTGCCATAAAGCCATTATGGTAACAATTATTCCGGGAGGTCACATTGTATACATAATTGTATGTTACGCTCACTGTTCATACAGTTTGAGCACTCTCTGGATTGGGTGGAGAGCCTCATAAGAGGTGTTCACTATTGGCATATTGCTTCGCTCACTGCTTGCAGTATGAGCACTCTCGTGACTCCACAATGCAATCCAACAATGTGTAACCGTACATCCTGTGCCCAAGTTCAGGAGTTGCCATAAAGCCATTATGGTAACAACCGGGAGGGCACATTGTATACATAATTATATATATATATATATATATATATATATATATATATATATATATATATATATATATATATTTACTGAATAAATGTTTGAAAGAAAATTTGCCCTGAGTGGAATTTCAACCCACGTCCTCCTGCATACTAGTTAGGCGTGATGATAACCACTACACCATCAGGACAGACATGCTGGCAACATGGCAATCTAAGATGTGATTTATGTGATTCCAATTTAATGTCCTTAGGTAAGACTTGACTTTCGGTTCTTTGGCGAACATCCTCAGTTGCTACCATGTGTATATGTCTTGTACATGTAGAATTATATGAAACCATTCTGTTGAAAATGAAAAAAATTGTCACTTTTGTATTCCTGGGGAGGATCAAATGTTTTGTTTTCTCATTGGCTCTTGTAATTGAGCCGATAGGATTGTTGTAGTTTTGATTTGATGTTGTATGTATTTCTTCAGAAGGCTTTTTTTCGATTTCTTGTGCATGTATAGTACTTTTTGACAAAAAGGTAGCTCTTGTAGAGGTGTACGGAGGTGTTCTCGCAAATGACTCAATAAATAAGACATTATTTATGTATCTTGTACAACAAGGATGTGATCCTCGTGTAGTAGTATTGTGCCACATGCATTCAGATGTAATCTTGTGTGTCGCAGCAGGACGAAGTACTGTCAAAAAAATTTAGATACCTATGCAGTAGTATAAAAATAGACAGGCTGAACATGACTCCCACTCGGTACCAAAAATGTATTTAAAAAGCCTAAAGCATTAAGATTTCAGAGAGAATTGCATCTTTAGATCACAGTTATGAATTTGTTCTCTTTGATGATGTTGGCCTTTTGATCTTGGCAGATTATCTCTCAAATTGATAGGAGGATTTCATGCTGTCCAGATTCGATAGAATTATTTTCTTTCTTTATACCGTGGTTCGGTGCTACAGTAGCTTTATTGGCATACATTAGGGAGCTTACGAATCGACGACTTCTTTCAAGACGACGACTTTCAGTGACGTCAAGAACTAGGTCGTGGTCGCCAGCATTTGCGCATTAAATTTTGCTTACGATGCGAGGACGGCGACGTGGCAACATCTCGCCAAATTTGAAAGCTACTGACCTTTTTCGCAGAAGTTTAGTTTTCAAAGTAAGGAAAATCAAATCTCATTTATGGTAAAATGCAAAAACTTCCGAGAAGGATTCATCAATGATAGAGAGTTTGCTTTGCCTGTATGATGCTCACACCTCTAAAAATCCGGATTTTCCATATTGAAAGTATGAACGATTTGACCTCGATGAGCTGAGAAACGATGAATGTAAAGCCGAATTCCGGTTCTTCAGGAATGACATATACAAACTTGCTGATATTCTTCAATTACCGGATGAGATTATTACTTATAATGTCCTAGTAGTTGAACCGATTCCTGCTTTGTGTTTGTATCTCAAGCGCTTTGCGTATCCTTGCAGATAAAGCTTGAATTTCTACATCTGAAAATTACATACACTTGATATTTTCCAGCCGGTTTGTTGACATCAGAATTTCGCAGACACTGCAGATTATCTACATGCATGGTCTTGTTGAAAAGATTAAAGCAATGGCTGTTGGAATTGTTCGGTGCAGCTACATACATACATACATACATACATACATACATACATACATACTGTACATACTTTATTTGAAAAGGCCAAATAAATGGCAGCACAAGGCTGATGTTGATCTTTAAATCAAGTAAAGTGAAAATGCCCGCTCCGATCCTTTACTTGCGACTTCGCCAAGTTTGATCTTACAAATCAGAAACGTTTTGAATGAAAAAGTTTAAATTTCCAGTAACAATACAAGTTTATTTTAGGCTTACGAATGAGCTTTAAAATAATGAAATATTCTGATAACCTTTGAGCAAAGCTTGTGCCACACGCGGCCGGCTCTTCTGACATCTCGCTATCACGGCTAGAAATGCAAAATAAAAATACTAGAACAGAACTAGACTGAATAATCAGTTAAAAACTGTCTTAGATAAACTCTTACACTATGTTCTAAACTTATTTTTCGGTAAAGATAAAAAAGCGACAAAGGAATAATCACAACAAACCTCATGATCCAAGTCGCGCCAAGACGACTTCTAATGGCATATTATGCAGTCGTCGCCGTTTTGAAGACGACGCTTGATGCGACGAAACATCCGGTGGCGCATCCGTATAAAGTATTTTTAACGGCAAGCGTCGACGTGAAAGAAGTCGTCGATTCGTAAGCTCCCTATTGCAGATTCTTTGGCTCACTTTTGTTGCACGATAAATACTTATCGGCTAAAGTTTGCTATCGCTTTAGAAGTGCTAGGTTTGTTAAATTTCTCAGGTCGTCAAAAGTCTGTGATGTGCAAGACTTGTGAGAAAGTGTTGTCCATCACAGATATACAGTTTAGGCATCTTACATCTGAGTCTCAAAAGTACAACCAACTAATGTTAATGCTCCTTCACATGATTGTACAGTACATGTAAGTGTAATACAAAATTCCCATCTCAAAAAATTAAGTAAGCAACCTAATTCTGAGGTGGTCTAATCTGCGAGTTGCGAGTTGCGAGTTGCGAGTTGCCTGTGTGCAAAGACCTCAAAAATATATCAAATGTTTCAGAACCAAGATAAGCCTTGACCTGAAACTTTTGTTTGCATAGATTTGTGTTTTCCGATTTTCGCAGCATTTTTTAACCGGGAGAGACTGAGAACGGGTTCGTAAGCAACCTCGTACCCAGGGCCCTCGCTCATGATCAGCGTCTGGATAATTAAAAATGGCGGAGGAGCAAGGATTTTTTGAGAAGGTGAGGGAATCTATAAATATCCTTCTTTTACAAAACCATCGACTCGATATATAAAGGGAATCTGGTAAAGAAAATGATAGTCTGTCTTGTCGTTCTAATCTTTTGTCGTCGATTAAAATAAATTTACATAAATTATCGTTTTCGGTTTATACGGATGGTAGACTTCGTGTGCGGGAAGAAAGTAAAATTAAGAAGCATTTCTCAGTTGCCGTTGCAGAATCAGAACAGTCTCGTGGTTGTTATTTAATGTCCTTTAGAGCTGTGTGATCGAATTTGCTAAATTGTTTATGAAAATTCAATATTTAGGCGCTAGTATAAAGTATTTAAAATTGGGAACAGAAGGGGACGCTTATTCGAGATCTGACTTCAATTGCAATTTTTATTCAGCTACCAGAGTATCCTGGCCCTCTGGAAGTTTGAATAAGGGTATCAAAACAGTTCAGTTTCAGAGTGCAAGTTGTTAATCAGCTGTTTTTCTTGCCATAATAGGAGAATCAATCGGGATCTGAAGACATTTTTCTTCCACCGGACATTTGTGACGGGTTTGTGTCTATTTATTAATTTATTCAACTTATCAGTGGGTAATTCCAGAAAATATCATGGGTGACATTTTGTAATTCCAAAGGGGAGGGTGTGTGTGTGTGTGTGTGTGTGTGTGTGTGTGTGTGTGTGTGTGTGTGTGTGTGTGTATGAGTGTGTGTGTGTGTTTGGATGGGTGGGTGGGTGAGTGGGGGGGGGGTTTACAGGGCTTGGAATTCCGAAGGGGAGGGAGAGGTACATTTTGGAATTTCTGAAGGCAAGGGGGAGGGGGGTCAAAAATCAAGGCCACCCATTGTGAGGTACAGATATTTTCTGGAACTACCCTGAAAGTGTAATTAATGTAAAGCTTGTGGAAAATAAAACTTGAATATGTTGTTCAACTTGGTGTTGTTATGTGATCTGTAGAGCTGATAATTATCTGGTAGTGATAAAAAATATTGATTTGTTCTTTCAGAGCATGGGAACTTTATTATTTGACTTTGACATTTATTTTGTGATTGACACAAGCACATACTTTAACCTTATTAAAATACTCTTCATGCTCTCGTTTGCAGAAGAAAATGTTAACAGTTAGGGGACTGTTAATTAATTATCAGCAGATAGGGGAGGCTGGTCCAGCTCAATGCATGTCTATATAAAAAAATTAACATGAGTCTTGCTTTCATTAATTTTTTGTGTTCTGTTCCCCTCCTCTGATAACCAATAAAAATGTTAAAAAGTTACTTCTCCTTCAACAATTTCAATAATACGACTTACATAACACCTAAAACTAAGACCAAAATCTAAGACTCCCTTTTTGCACTTTACTGTGGGGTCTAAGTTTTAGTTATTTTACAAAAACTGAGTCTCTAACATTTTAGTTAGGTTCTATAGTAAATATTTGTTTTGGAATGCGTGCCAATGGTAAACAATGACGACACTTCTCAATGCAATAGAAAGTAATGGTACTAAGGGAAGTGGTCAAAACTTTGGACCTCGCTGGGGACCCGACGTTTGGGGGTGGGGTTTGTGGACCCCGCCACCGCCTACATCCAGTAGAAAATACCAATATTTTGACTCTAATTATCTCTCGAACTAAGCTGCAATGTTTGGGAAAAGTTGTATTGCCCAATTCAGCACACCCTGTGGAGTTAATTTTTGCAATAAAATTATAGGTATAAGCATCCAATCCACAACAATAGACCCGTAAAATTTGGCAGGGGGTGGGGGTAGGGGGTGTTCCAAATTTTCCCGCAGTACGTTTTGGATTGGACATTCAGGCCCATAGGCAGTGGCTGCACAGAGTGTGCTCAACCCCCTCCCCCTCAAAGCCCCAAAAAGGTCGACCGAAGATAACTTTTTTCTCAATTTTCACCTAAACAATGTGGCATGTACAGGAATCACAGACCTCAGTTTTTTCCCCAACCGTATCTAAAAGCCATGAAATGTGTACCGGTAAGCACCCACCCCTTTTTCAATCGCTGTTGAAATTATCGTGCCTCAAATTAAGGTTGTCGAAAGTAATGCGCTTAGAAAATTCTTGCGAACTAAAATTAACACGAATTTGTCGAATTCGCGCTAATTTCGTGACACGCGAATTTTAGTGAATAAGGCACTTTGTGACCAATTCCTAATTAAATCAAACCACAACATAATTTAAACATAGCCAACTACCACTTTTTCTCGCATTTGTGTGTTTGACCATGATGCTTGTGCGTGAACTTTGCTTATGTTTTTGGTGTAGGCACTCTACTGATTTAAACCAAATACCACTTCTGGAATGTTTGATGTGTGCTGCTCAAGAATCTCTAAAAGAGCAAGCTGACCATAAAGAACAGTGCAAACTCATTGATGCTGAATTAGAGAAAACTGATCAGATAAGAGTCTCCGTTCTCCCAGATGGTCACTGCATTGTTCGTGCTGCTCACAAAGTTCTAAGTCGTGAACACTGTTATCCCATTACTAGTTACAAGAAGCTTCTTCAGTCTGTTATAGATGAGATAGAAGAAAATCGAGGGTTTTACTCCGAGAAGATACCAGATGATACTGACATAGTGAGAGACCTGGAACTGTACAAGAATGAAAAGCAATACAGTCAAGACACAGTAGACTTGGTATTATATGCTCTTGCAAACTGTACACGCTCATCAATAACTGTTCTTTACATCAATCAAAACATTGTCGACAGACATGAAATAGTTCCAGCAAGAGTACAAGATTCAGAGAAAGCCATAACTCTTACTCGAATAGCAGGACATTATGAAGCAGTATTGAGAAAGGAAACAGAAGAAAATGAGAGACAACATTCTGTAATAATCCAAGAGTCACCTGTAAAGGCCACAAAACGAGATGTTGCTGTTGTTGATCTTGATCCGCCTCCAGCCAAAAAGTTTCATTTTTTAGAAACAGATAGTGACCTGACTGGATCCTCTGACAATGAGTCGATTAGTTTATCCTCTGAAACTGACTCTGACGAATATTCATCACGCAAAAAAACTAAACTTACTCCTGACATATGGGAAGACATTCCCATAAGGAAGACTGACTGCCTTCCTCCAGACATTGATGGTCTTGCTGCATATGAATTACCCTTTGAGAAAGATGATCCAATGGCACTTTCTAAAGATGGTCGCAAGTGGCAACGGTACATGACATCCAGTCGAGCTAATTTTGATGGAATTCGACGGCTTGCACAGTGTGCTGGTTTGAGTGTGTGTAACAACACTTCTTGTAGCTTTCGCAAACAGTGGGGTCCGAATTGCTCTCATTTTACCAAATCCAATAGCTGTAAATATTGCGGGAAAGCAGTTGAATTCGTCCCTTGTCAAGCCCGTAAGATCTGGGAATTTAACAGTGATCGGGGGACAGTCACTGTTTATCACTATGGGCAGCATACATGTCCAGTTGTCGTCAAGCCTAACCAAAAAGCCGCTGTTAACGCTTTAAGGAAGAAATTTACAAATGACCCACACATGCGTCCCCAGAAAGCTGTCAAATCGTTAATCTCTGAAGCAATTAAAGATGGAAAGCCCTGGGAAGACATTGAAGATCTGACAGACAGTCTCCTTGATGCCAGTCTGGCAAAGAACGTGAAACAGAAAGTAAGAAAAGAGTTGCATCCTGGCGGCCACAGTTTGGATGCTGTACTACTGCTGAAATCAGGACTAGATGAAAAAGATCCTCTTCTCGTGTATGAAGTAAATGATAATCAGTTAAACAAAGACAAACCTACCTTAGTCTTTTGCACCAGCAAAGAGAAGATGCAGCTTGCAGAGAAAATGAATCGTAACGGAGATTCTCCATTCAGGCTAGAGTTTTGCCATTTTGATGGCAAACATGGAAGGGTAAATGCCATGAAGACGTTGACTGCAAGTGTTTTCCACGGTGGGCTGGGTAAGATGGTGAGATTGGCAGTCATGCACTGCGAAAGTGAAGATGCAACAAATGTTGCCATGTTTTGGCACCTTTTTAGCTCTGCTCTTAAGTTAGCAACAAATAATCCAAGTGCACAATTCAAGCCATGTGGCTACATGATGGATGAAGGAGGAGCAGAATGGGCAGGACTTCAAAAAGAGTGTGGCCAAGAAGAATTAGAGCTTGCGAAAAGCTGCCAGTTTCATTTTAAACAAGCAGTCAATCAACAGTCTGGAAAACTGCAAAGTTCGGGAAGCAAGGCGGAATTCAAGCAGCTAGCGAGTTCCATGCTTGAGGCAACCAGTCCTTCAACCTATGACAAAGCGTATGGTAATATGGTCAAATTCATAAATGCCAAACCATCGAAGCGCAGTTATCTCGAGACATGGCTGCATTGGTGGGATCAACGAAAGCACCATGTATTCAATGCATTCCGCACTAGGCCCTTCATTCCATCAACAAACCTGAGTGAATGCTTACACTCATCTTGGGAGACAACCCAGAGCTCAAAGACGACATTGATAGATGCAGTGCATGATGACGTGGCCGATTCTGTGCATTTTGCTCGCTTGGAGAAACTAGTTGGCGTAGGTGAGTTTTTGTCATTGAAGAAATTTGTAACAAATAACACCGTGTCTCCAGTTCTATTGCTTTTGCATTATGTAACACAAGTTACTTCAAGACTAGGTAACCTAGAAACAACTGCTGAACTGGAATTTATCAAAGTACACAGCCCTATTCCTTATACGTCTGCTATTTTTCACTAACAAGATGTGAACGTCGTAACTGTGACATTAGGGAATCCTCCATTGATGACATGATGCACGCATATATTAAAAGAGCACAAACGTATGAAACAAATGTTACGTAATGCATAGGAAATAGGTCTTGAAATCTGTACTTTATTGTACTGTATTTTTTTAGGTTATAACATTGTTAATTTTGTTAATATTATTATCATCATAAAGGTGTGGTGGCTCCTCGTCCACGTTTGACCAACACGATCAGAGAAGCTAGGGAGAAGGAGAGTCAGCGGCGAAAGGCAATGCTGTATGCTCAGGAACTAGCAGGTGTAACGGAACCAGTTCAATATTTACAGCAGAGTGATCCGTTTACAGTCGACTCGAATTGCACACACAGGCATGATAAAAGAGCAAGAACAAAGAGAAGTGAGACAAGAAATCAGGACGACACAGTGGGCAATAGGGACTCCCCTCTGTCTCAAAGTAGTTCGGAAGAGAGTGAAAGCATTTCACAGTTAAGACAAATGAAGGACACAGATCGAAGTGGACGCTATAGAACCAACAGAAGCAGAACGTTTCAGAAGAATTTGACAAAAGCAAAGTCGCAAAGCTTGAGAATCAAATTAATCTCTTCCAAGAAACTTTCAGAAACCCATCATGTGTACGAGGTCTCATCAGCACAAGTTATGGATTATTCTCTCACGTACGAAGTTAACATCTGTGACAATCCTCACTGCACTTGTCCAGAGGGACTGAAATCGAAGAAAGAAATTTGTAAACATATCATATGGGTTTATATTTTTAAGCTTGGAGTTCCTGAATCCAATAGTTTACTACAACAAGTTCACCTGACAGTCGATGAAGTAGAACAGATTCTCAGAAAATCACCTCTCACAACAACGCAGACCTCAGAAATTGCACGTGATAGCTCGGCTGCCGAGTCTCAACCAACAAGTTATGTGCCAGCAAGCCAGGCATGTGCCTATGCTGAACCATTTAATGTGGTATTTCTTAAGACGAATGTGAAAGTGCGCGCTGGTTGCCCAAAATCAAGAAATAACTTTAGAACCAGCAACAGTGATCCTGCACCACCCTATAACATTGTAGTGTGTCAAAAAGAAGTTCGTCAGTGGACAACGGGGGGACAACTTCAGCAAAGCTCAAAACCACAGAACACTTACAGTGTACTACCACGTAGATATCTCCTGTATCCGAAAGAACAATCCTGATTTCGAACCAAACATGCTGGTCTTCGACCCTTGTGTCTTAAACAGTCTCCAGATGGAGCACAAGCAGTATTTGCGCCAACATTTTCAGCTGAAACTATGAAATGGTTGGCGATCACCGGAAATCGAATGATGGTGTTCTGTATCCTTTAAAACTTTAAATGTTTCGATTAGGTGTTGAAATCTAAGAAGGTGACCTGTAATCACCTGGGACTGGTTTCTCGAAGCTGAGTTAACATTTAACTCCGACTTTTAAGAATTTAAAAATCGGCTATGTCAGAGTTATTGAGTTACTTTTGTATTACAAAGCTTGGAGTTTTTAGTTTATTCAACTCGGTATTATACCTGTTAGCTCGGAGTTAAGTTTCAACACAGCTTCGAAGAACCTGCCCTTGGACATTAATTTTGTTTTGAAAGTTCTGTTTTGTTGATGTTAAGTAGATATAAAACGATGATTTTGCGCCAAAAGCCAAAAACCCAAAGCCCCCTGCCCTAAGAAATTCCGAGAAAACCTCAAAAACAACTTCCCCATCTGCTAAATTTACCGCTCAAAATCATAAAAAAATTAACTACCGCTAAATTTATCGCTAAAATGTTATTTTCAAATGAAAATCAAAAAAATTATCGTTTAAAAATTAGCGGGTCTTAGAAAACCACATAAGTAACACAAAAAGTGTTATTTTATTCCCTTGAAATTTAGCGGGTCTCAAAAATGACACTTTTGTGTGTTATTTTATTATCCCTGAAAATTAACTAGAGCTAGTCTTTGCTGGCGCCTTGTTGCTAGCTTTGCGTTATTTGAATTCACTGAGTCGGCTATGGTTAGTTCTAAGGGGTTCGCTTTCTATGAGTTTACTCCTGGATTTTTTATTGCAGGGGGCTTTGGGTTTTTGGCTTTTGGCGCAAAATCATCGTTTTATATCTACTGCCGATAAGGAAAGGATGAAATGAAAAATTATTATTTTCCCCCGCGTGAGAAACTGTTCTTATGCCATTATTATTCACCAAACATACATAGCTGAATGATGCGTCATCCACCTTCTGATTGGTTGATATTTTCAAATATTGATTCTTCTGAGGGAGAAATGTTTATTTTCAAATGTTGAATGTTTAAACAGCTTTGGTTTTAATTTTATGCAAGACGCGCCGTCTGCATAAAATTACTTAGTAATTTGCTTGTGTTTTAGACCTTCGTTTGCGCATACGCGGGCGTAGAAGAGTTACCACATGTGAAAGCGTGGCGGTTTGGATCATTATATAAGAGTTGTTCGAACTATATGGTAGGATATGAAATAGTTAGAAAAAGCGGGGGCTTTCTGTTTCATCCCTACCAATCACCCAGTATATATATCATAGCTAAAAACCCCCGCGGTTATGATATATATACTGTAGGCCTGAAAAAGGATGTCGGGTTGTTGAGTAGAGCTAAGCCGTGTTCGATGACCGCTTCGAAAGAAGGTTGACAGATGTTGACGGGGAGTTCACGGCAGTAGTGCTGGTTCAGCCTCCAGTCCTAAGTGGTATAATATATGGTGAGGAGGAGGTGGTGGGTAAGAGCCTCGAGGCAAAAAAAAAAAAATGAAAAAATGAAAAAAAAAATGAAAAAAAGGGAACTGGGTGGGAGAAGTGGTGGAAGGAGAGTGTTCCCTTAAGAGGTTCTGTTGGCCAACACTTTTGCTTTTTTATTGATCTGCTATGTTGCGTGATTTGTAATAATGTCTGTCACTCGTGTGGGAAACTGTTAAGAATGCAAAATAAAATTAAAATATTATTTTTCCATTTAAAAAATGGAGCAAATGAAAGTTAAGGAACTAAGACAAATTGCCAGAGAAAGAAATATCCCCGGTCGTAGCCGCGCCAGAACAAAATCTGATTTAATACATTTATTAAATACATCTTCGCAAAATATTATTGATTCACCACCGCCGCCTATAGAAACACAAGTTGTTTCCGAAACTCAACCGCCTCCGCCTCCTCATCCGCAGCCTCCAATATTGGAAACGATTCAAAATACTTTCCTTTCATGGTGGAATTGGTTAAAAGCCGCACCTCAAACTATTGCGAGAAAAGCTTGAAATATGATCACGGATTTTCAACGCAAAGTTGCCAGTTTATATCAACCACGAATTAACGTCCAGGACGGTCCTTCAGCGTTAGAAAAGTTTGCTCGTCAATTCATCTTTGACGGCGTGAAAGGGTTGTCCCCTAGAGATTATTTTCAGCAAGTTTCTGATAAACTTCGGCACATTCTCAAGGCTAATCGAGGCACTAAAATTAAATTGATTTTATCCTGTCGAATGAAACGCCAGAATTTACAAACTGGTGAAATAATTGAAATCGATGCTCCGTTTCATTCGGAAATAGAAATAAATCTCGCAGCGACTGATCTCACCGCCCTTTTAAATCAAATGATAGATACTATCCTTGAACGCATTGCCACATTCCAAATGAGGGGCTCGAATTGGCAGTTTGATTTTGTAAATCATTTGGAATTACATTAAGTTGAATTCCAACCTCTCGGTGGAAGTACTTACGTGCCCCTTCCTCCATTCCTTGCCAAGAAGAAAGCGCTCACCAACATGCGGAATCTTGATCAGCAATGCTTTAAGTGGGCCGTCACTCGAGCATTGAATCCATGCGAAACTCATCCGGAAAGAATTACATCTCTGCTCAGAGCTCAAGCTGCACAACTCAACTGGTCTGGAATTGTTTTCCCGACACCCCTGAAGGAGATAGATCATTTTGAAAAACTGAATCCAGACATTGCCGTGAATGTTCTCGGCTACGAATCAATCGTTCATCCTCTGCGTATTTCGAAATATAAACGCAGGCGTCATGTGACTCTGTTGTTGTTTGAGAAAGATGGGATTCAGCATTATACCGTTGTCAACGGTCTAAGTCGCCTTCTCTCGGCGCAAGTTAATCGTCACGCTAACCGCAAATATTTTTGCCTTCACTGTCTAAATCACTTTTATGACGAAGCATCTCTAGCGAAACATGAAGAATTATATTGCAGCAATGAAGCGATAAAGATACAAATGCCTAAAAAAAGGCGAGATTTTGAAATTTAAACATCACAATAGGAGCATCAAAGTTCCATTTGTAATTTATGCCGATTTTGAAGCCTGCAATGAACCGATCAGCGGTTGTTCCCCAGGAAACGAACTCAGCTTCACAAATACGTTTCAGCGTCACAGGCCTTGTGGTTTTTGTTTCAAAGTCGTTCCCTTTGAGGATAAATATTTGAATATGCCTCCAATTCTTTTCCGGGCACATAAACAGAGTGATGATATTGCGCAGATATTTGTCGATAAGCTTGTTGACGCCGTCAAATTCATTCACAAGAAATTCGACCGGCGAAAGAAGATGATTTTCACCGCGGAAGATAAGAAAGAATATGATGCAGCCACAGTTTGTTGGATATGCAAAGGAGAATTTGACGATTTTGGGACCGACAAGGTGCGGGATCATTGTCATTTCACAGGAAAATATCGTGGCGCGGCTCATAATAGTTGCAATCTACAATTTAGGAAACCAAAGTTTACTCCAATCGTCTTTCATAATCTTGCGGGATATGACGCTCATCTCTTCATTAAAAACCTTGGCAGAACACCTGGGGATATCAAATGCATACCCAACAATGAGGAACAATATATATCCTTCTCAAAGAATATTATTGTCGGAGAATACACAAACAAAGATGGTTTAAAAGTCCCCATTACTCATGAACTGAGATTCATCGATTCAATGAAATTCATGGCTTCTTCTCTTGAGAATCTAGCAAATAATTTAAAAAAGTCAGGCCTTGACAAACTGAAACAAACAAACAAAGAATTTGGAGACAAAGCTGAGCTCCTTTCCAGAAAAGGAGTCTATCCATACGATTATATGGATTCTATCGAAAGATTCAAAGAAACAAAACTACCACATAAAGACGCATTTTATTCTCTGATTAATGAATCAGGCATCTCCGATGAAGACTATCAACATGCCCAAAATGTTTGGGATGAAATGGGGATAAACAACTTAGGAGAATATCATGATTTATATTTGCAAACGGATGTAATGCTCCTTGCGGATGTTTTCGAAGAATTCCGCAATGTCTGTATGGAGAATTATCAACTGGATCCAGCGTGGTATTATACCCCCCCTGGCCTTTCTTTTGATGCCGGCCTCAAGAAATCAGGGGCACAGCTTACATTGCTGAATGATCCAGATATGCTCCTGTTCTTCGAAAAGGGAATCCGTGGCGGTATTTTAATGATCTCAAATCGCCACGGCAAAGCTAACAATCCATATATGGGCGACCAATATGACCCAACGAAACCATCGAAATATATTCTCTATCTCGATGCTAACTCCCTATATTCTTGGGCAATGACTCAACCACTTCCAACTGGAAACTTTCGCTGGATGAAAGGCTTCAGAAGATGGGATAGAACTCCTTGTGTCCTTGAGGTTGATTTGGAATATCCCAAAGAACTTCATGATTTGCATAATGACTATCCCTTTGCCCCCGAGAGAATAATTTGCGACAACAATGTTGAGAAATTAATCCCCAATCTGCGAGATAAGAAACACATCATCATGCATCACAGAGCACTGAAACAAGCTCTCAAACATGGATTAAAATTAACTAAGATCCACAGGGGAATATCATTCACTGAAGAACCATGGCTGAAATCATATATCCAACTCAATATCCAGCTCCGCCAAGCAGGGAAGAATGACTTCAAAAAAGACTTTTTCAAGCTCATGAATAACGCAATATTCGGCAAAATAATGGAAAATATCCGCAAGAGAGTTGATATTAGACTTGTCAATGAAAGAAAGATTGCGGAAAAGCTTGCGGCTAAACCCACCTATCAACACCATACAATCTTTGATGAGAATCTCATCGCTGTTCATATGAAGCGGAAAAAAATGTTATTCAATAAACCAATTCCCTGCGGAATGTCAATTCTTGAAATATCAAAGGAACTTATGTTCAGATTTCACTATGAATATATGAAACCCAAATACGGGGAGAAAGCCAAGCTGTTGTTCACAGATACTGATTCGTTGTGCTATGAAATAGAAACTGAAGACGTCTATCAGGATGTCAAACCAGATGTGAAGGAGATGTTTGACACATCTAACTATCCCCCGGATCATACCTCGGGAATGCCAATCATGAACAAGAAAGTGAACGGCCTCATGAAAGATGAAGCAGGAGGAAAGATAATAGAAGAGTTTGTTGGATTACGCGCTAAATTATATAGTTATAAGTTACTTGATGACAGTGGCGTCCGAAAATGCAAGGGAGTGAAAAAACAAACCATAAAGAAACATATCACCCATGAGGACTTCAAAGAATGCCTTCTCAGCGGGCAAAGCCAAATGAGAACTATGAATCTCATCCGCAGCCATCAACATGAGATGTTCTCAGAAACAGTCAACAAAACAGCCTTATCCGCGGATGATGATAAGCGTTTCATATTGCCGGATAAAATTCACACCCTTGCTTGGGAACATTGGAGACTTAATTAAGCTATTAAATCATTCATTTAATAGCTTCAAGCATCTTTCTGGAGCCACTTGATATCCCAAATTTCTTCATCATCCTTTTCATTATAAATCTCCAATATTTTCACTCGATTTCAACTATCCTGTTCAATTCTTCCTCACCCATTTTTTCAGTATAATTACCAAATCTTTTACTCCAGTCTTTCATATTGGCAATGGCAGCTATTTCTCCATTTGATTTATTTATGAATATGACTTTTGTATCAACAAACAGGGAAGGGTTCTCATCAGGCTTTAACTCATGATAACCCTTTTCAAACTCCTCTATTTGTTCTGGGGTTGTTTTAAATTTGGGTTTTGGTTATGATGGCTTTGCCGCCAATCTCCGTCTCTGGGGAAAAACATATCTGCCACTTCTGAGTCTTTTTTGACATTGTTCTAATTTTGCCTTGGTAACTCTGAGGGATTCTTCAACAGCGAGTGAAACTTTATCGCGTATTTCAATTTTAAACTGTTTCCCATCACTTCGGCGCCTGAATTTGAGTTTTCCCGTTTGCAAAGCATGGGGAATAGTCTTTTTATCGACTTTCAAATCGCGAGAAGCAGCAGATACAGATGGAAATACTTGTTCAAAATCATCGGAAGTTATTTTTATTGAAACCACCATTTTCAATGCTGCCAAAAATAGGATTATTTTACGGGTAAAAAGACCATTATTCAATAATATATCAATTTATTCAGTTTTCTCAGAAGATAAATGAAAATATATTGACATTGTTCTCAGAATAGAAATAGATTATTTAGATATTATTCCATAATGGTCTTTTTACCCGTGAAATGGGGTTATCACCAGCATCATTTTGCGGGTAAAAAGACCATTATTCAATAATATATCAATATATTCTATTCTCAGGAAAGGGATATAGGGATATAGGGATACAGAGATCTATTATCTTCAGACTTTATTTTCTTATATTCTTCATCTACCCTCTTTTTACCCGCAAAATAGGGGATTATCATCAGCATCATTTCGCAGGTAAAAAGACCATTATTCAATAATATATCAATTTATTCAATTTTCTCAGGAAAAGATTCAGACAATGAAAGATGTTGTCTTCGTATAATAGAAATAGAATTACTTAAATATTCTTCAATAACAATCTTTTTACCCGTAAAATGGGAATAAACTTGAACATTGGAAGCTAGTCACATTAATCACAAAAAATATTATTTTTTCTCTATTTAAAATGATAACCAAGTTTAATTATGATATCCAGCAGATCCAGCTCTCAGAACCAGAAACAAAGAAATCAGGGCAGTTTTCATTCGCCGTTCTCCCAATTCAATATGAGGACAACAAGCCACTTGATATTTTTCTCGAAGGCCGAATGAAAATATGGGAACACAAGAGTGATGACAAATCAAATTATTCCCTGGGTTTCACTCTCGATGAAAAATCTCAACAAATGTTCGAAGAAATGCAAACCAAGATTCAGCAACTAACCAAAGCACTCAAGAAAGTAAATCCCAAACTCAGACTTCAAGCAGATTCTTTGCAGATTGTGAAAGATGATCAGAGTTCTCAGAAGAAAATCTATGCTAAACTCTATGGGAACAAAGATGGCTGAATCAATTGCCCATTTTCCAAAGAAATAGCCGAAAAAACAAAAACCAAATTCAATCCACATGACTTTATAGGAATCCCTCTAGACGGTCTGCTTGTAGTTAGATTGCGCCAAGTATTTCTAGGTAATATCTTCTCTATCTCTGTTGTAGTTAAAGAAGTTATTGTGAAAGAAATAGTTCAGCCTCAGAGTTATTTCGATGAGTATGAGGATGAGGGTCTTGTAGTTGACGACACTAATGATCTTTCTTGCTGCGGAAATTAAATGAAGAAATTATTAAAGGACAACCTTTAATAATTTAATTCTCATCCGAAGATTCACAAGTTGGACACTCTGTTTCAGAATCTTCCCAAACCATAACTGGGTTTTCTGGAGTCCAAGCTGGATCTGCTTCAACATCATCTTCTGGTTCCCAATCTGAATCTAATTCATTTTGCAGGTTTTCGTCTTGAGAATCGTACCATGTTTTTGAATCACTCATTTTAAAGATGTTTCATAATCTTTTTCATATTTTTCAAGATTCAAACATAAGTCAGTTTAAGTCTTTAAAATGGAAAAACATGACGAAACACGCCTTGAAATTGAACGAGATGTTTTGAAGCAAATGTTAGGTTGGTCTTCGGTTGTGAAACGGGGAAACCTGGTCCACTTTGACGGCGTCAAAAAGCTTTTAGTTGAACAGAGAATAGATGACTTAGACAGATTGTTGAAGCAAACTGATAGACTGGTAGAGTTTTGGGGTAAATATTACATTATATAACTTCAAAGTTATATAATCAGCAAAGCTGGAATTTATTTTTCAGGATTTTGGTTCTGTGGATAATCTTTTTCATACTTTTCCAGATTCAAACACAGATCTGCTATAATCCCATCGACAACTTTCATTTCTCTGATGAATTCTTGCGAATCAAAAAAGTCCCCTCGGAGATATGATCTCAATTCAGTCAAAACATTTTCATACTTTGTCATTGCGAATTGACTTATTTCTATCTTTCTTCTAAAGTTTTTCATTTCCTGAAATGTCTTCAGGAATAACCCAGCACCATTAATAACCCCAAGAATAATAGGATTCAATGTAACTCCTCCTACAATCGTTCCTGTAACAACTAAAAGAGTAGAACTTAGTGTTAATCCTAAATTCATTTTCTTATATTTTCTTTGTGCTTTCCGGCGGCACCAGCATTTTTTATGATAGAAAGCGAAGAGCTTTTTCAATTCTTCAACTTTCTCCTCAGAAAGGGTTTGATCAATATGATTGAAATTAAATAAACTATCTTGCATTTTTATGACAGGAAAAAAGTCTTTTCATGGTTTCTATGAACGATAGAATCTGTTCCTTTATTTCTTTCAGTTTTTGGGTGTCTATCTTGAACTCAAACATTTTAGTTGGGGAAATCAAATTTCAAATAAAAGACAATGTATATTTTGTGCTGTTTCCTAACTTTCGTTTTTTAGCTAAACTTATCTGAAGAGATCCTCCGTCATCCAAAGCATAGTTAATTGGTATTTTTTGTGGTCCAAGGTGTGGTTGTGATTGTCGTTCAAAATATGTTTTCCCGCGGATGGTCAATTCAATTTAAGATCGATCTAAAGCACCCGGCTAATCACTGTTGCGCTTTTCAAGACACATTTGCTTGGAACAAAAAAATTATTCACGTCACCACTGAAATAAACATTTGTTCTATGCTTAGCTACGTCATAATAAGCGCACATGAAAAAGCTGGATTTCAGATTGCTAATCAACTGATGACCATTCATATCCAAATTAGTTTGCATGACCATTCTTTGATTTTCGAAAATGAAAGGCCAATCATAAACATCAGTAGGAACATCGTCATGAGAACCCTTGATCCCATATATGATCAACTTTGCGGGTCCTTCTGCAGCTGATTCGGCAGTTCCTTGCCATTTCAGATCCAGGAAAATATACTCAGGTGGAGAGATCTGCCATTTACGCATGTGGACGATGGATCTAGAATAATTCGACAACTGCGTTGTTGTTTGTTGACCGATATTCAAGCTTGTACTCCGAACGTCAACACTCACAGAGTTCATTGAAGCGGGAAAGAATTCAATGCAAATAGTGTATTCTCCCTCTGGCAATTTATACATATCGAAACCAAGTCTCCCAGAGTATAGATTGCTGTCGTCTTTGGATATTGTCAAATCATATGCCTTCTTATTGAAAAGATGAGGTGAACTTGAAAAATCATTGATTCCAGTTACTGTCATATCATGCTCAGAGCTGGATTCATCAATCTCTTCCATTAGCTACCGGAATTCATCTTTCGGGCGAGAGTTTGACGCGATATGCGAGTCATCAACGTATTTTTTGAGCTTCTCTTCTAATTCTATCGTGTGGACTACCACATTGCTTATCTTGAGATCAAGATTTTTATTGCCACTATCCACATAAGATTTTGGCGTGGGTTGATGACCAAGAGTTGGCGCTGCAATATTATTGATTTGTTGTGAATTCATATCCAGGTTTCCAGTCATTGTTCCGCCTTCCAACGAAAGTTTTTTAGCGGATTGGTCGTCTACATATCTTTTGTTTGCCCCTTGGTCGGCAACGGTTGGGTCTTTCACATTGAAAATGGTGTGATTTCCCATATCCAAACTAGTCTCCATTGGAAACGCCTCTTTGCGGCTGAGAAAGATATTCTTGACGTCATTATAAGAAACCAGATTGTTATAATTGGCTCCCAAATCATGCCATGTTTGTTGCTTTGAGTTTTTCACATTGAAAAGTCCTTTCAAATCAATATCTTTGGCAACTTCATGCGTTGGTTCAGGAGCATCAGTGTGGAATTTTTTCAGAGTGATCATATTCACCGCTGACAAATCATTGTCTTCATCAGTTTCCATATTGGTGATCAGTTTTCTGTTCATTTTTATTTCCCCGGGGTTAATGAGGTTTTGCCCTCGAAGGTCAAGATCCCCAGTCATATGCGAGGAACCATCAACCTGAAGTGAATCTGCCTTCAGTTGAATTGCAAGAACATCAGCTTGATGCTTTGTGATTGCATCGTTATTCGCTGTTCCTTCAGCGACATTGGTCATTTTTTTGTTTTGCATATCATAATTCCCTGAAGATGTCAGCTTGAAACCAATGCCCGGCAGTCCATCTTTTCCATCTTTTCCCGCGCTTGGCGCGCGGGTGCTTGTTTTATCAGATAACATTCCATTTGAATAGCTCATTTTAAATTCTTTCATCAAAGTTTTTAGAAATGAATTTCCTCGGCTTATCAATATACAGGAAAGAATATGGGTCTTTGGTTGCAGTGACATAGTCTTCTTTGCTGACATTATTCTCTCTGCAGAGCATAGAAATTTCATTGTTGCTGGGGAATTCATAAATGCAAAAATGTGAGCGATTCAAACGGATATCATTGGGTGTTTTATAATAACTTTGCGAAAGATAAATAACAGAGCAATTCTTATGTCTGCCTCGGATAAAATAATCGATCAATGGCTTTTGATTCTTTTCGCAAACAAAATCGTCAAATACAACTATTTTTTGATTGTCATCTGTCAATTCAGAAACTGGAATGATATCATCGGGACTCGCTTCCACGACGTCATACCCAGCTTCTTTGCTTATTGGACGGAATGTTTTCAGCAGATGCTGATATTTTGATTGGTCAAGATTTTTCGCATAGAGATAGATCTTATCATAATACAACAGCCGAAAAATCATATCCAGAAGAACATTTGTTTTCCCTGATCCCGAAGGACCGCAGATAAGCATTCGGAAATTTTGATTTGGCATGAAAGGACGCAGTTGTCGAAAATTGGTTATGTGATCATTGAAATCATAATTTAAAATCCTCATTTTATTATGTTCTACATCTTGTTCTACATCCCAAATTATATATGATTGATATAAAATGAGTTTATTGAAATGGCAACAAATTGCAAAAAGCAAATCTGCTTTGGGTAAAAAAATTAATTTAGTTTTCATGATCGCATCACCCAGAAAAAGTTGGGTGAAGAGACAAGTCAAACTGGGTATGAAAAAGTATTTAAACCCATAACATCGAAATTAGATGATGTTATTACAGCGAATTTGAAGTCGAAGTTCTATAAAGTTACACCAAAGAAAGCGGTTAGAGAAAAAATTAAACCAGGCATAGATTATCTTCCGGAAGTCGACCCATTTGAAGAGATGGATGTTGGAGGTTTGTTTGACCCTGCTGAGGCGGCTGTTGCTCCACAAGCAGAGAAACAAATCGGGCCGCAAATCGGACCTTCGCAAATCAGCCAACCTGGTCCGTCAACGAGTTCACTTCCGCCATATGGTGATGATCAACCACCAGATTATGCACAGTTATATCCTCAATATGCAGATTTATTCCCTGACTATGCTGTGGAAACAGAAGACGAAGGAGATGATAAAGACGAAGGAGATGAAGAAGAAGATGAAGACGAAGAAGACGAAGAAGAAAAGAAGGAAAAGAAATTTTATGGTAGAAAGAATCTCTTACTGTATCAGCAAAATTTACCAACTTATGATGAAATGGATGAAAAATTAAATGCCCCAGGTTTATCTGTAAGACAGAAAAAAGGAATTATTAACAAATACAGCGGATGGGCAAACCATAGAAAAAATCAGCTGAAAGGGTATAAGGCAAGTATCACAAAAGACTTCAATCGAGGTAAAATAGATGAAGGGGTTAAAGACCTATTGCATAAAAAGATAGATAAATATTTTCAAGCTATAAATGACTTCCTCCATCATTATAATAAGAAGAAAGAAACAATGACAGGCTCGGGAGTCAAGGCCCGAAAAAAGGGTGGATCCACCCGTTTTTTCACCGATCCAAAAGAACTTCTGCAGAAACTTGAAGTCATCGTTGGCTCCATCCTTGCTGGGAATACAAACCTGGACATAAGAAATACTGGAGTTGCGATTCTCGACGTTCTTCTGAAAGAAGCATTGATAAATAAAGTCCAGCATGAGAAGATTTATAAAAACTATTTCAAACTATAAAATGCAGACTGAAAATTTGATTGAAAGAGAAATTGTTTTATCTTCATACTCCGTTAAGAACGCCCGCAACAAACCAGAAAATTTCACAACTGAATTCAATAAACCAATTGTTTTGGATCGAAATGCACAATATGTTGTTGGGCTTAACAGAATTATCAATATGAGTTTTACGTGGTTTAACATCAATGCTGGATACAATAATCAACTGATCAGATACAGCTCTGATAATGGAAATACATTTCAGGATATATCTTTCCCTGCTGGAGTTTGGACCTATGAAGGGATTTATGATTTTCTTCAAAAAGAATCTGGGAAAGAAGACGTTTTTCCAATCAATCTGGCTTTTAATGAAACAACCTTCAGAGTAACAATAACACTGGATGAAAATTGTCAGCTTGATCTCACCCAATCCAATTTCGGGGATCTTCTTGGCTTTGACAAAACGATTCTGAAGGATAAAGTTAATATTGGCCCCAGAGTTCCAAATTTTAGTCAAGATACTGATATGTTGAACATTCATTGTGATCTGACAAGTGATTCGCTTGTTGATGGGCAAGATACTGATATCATTTATTCCTTTTCAACATCTGTTCTGAGGCCATCATGGAGTTTTACTCTTGAACCCATGAGAGTGATGTTCAGTCATGTGAATAAAAACACAATAAACTCCATTCGAATTTATATCACTGATGGAAAACGCAGATTAATCAACCTGAATGGTGCTGATACAGCATTCTCATTAATATTAAAAAAGGTAATAAAATGAAAAGTTATGAATTCACGCGTTATTATAACCCCAAATTAGGGCGGTTTGTTTTCCGACACAAAGGATCCGGTGTCATTGTTGATAATATTTTTAAACCAATGAGAGCTGTAGCCTCAGCAGTTTTCAAGAAATTCGCAAAACCCGTTGCGAAAAAAGCATTGGAGTCAGGAATTTCTCACGCTGGAGATAAAATAGGCAAAAAAATGGTAGAAAAATCTGGTGATCTGATAATGAAAAAACTAGGCAATATGAGAAAGGGAAGACAGGCGCGAACATCTCAATCTCAATCTCAACCAACGCGGTCAAGTAACGGAGAGAGTGCTGATGATATATTGAACAGATTAATCAGCGGAGCTGGAATCTCTGGGCAAGGAATTCGAAAAAGAAAATAAAATAATATAAAATGGCTTTTCGATCGAATGAATATCTTCAGAGAAATGAATTAGTGCGCTTCCAGCTGGATAGTGTAATCAGAGCTCCAGCTAATGCTCAACACCAACAGAAAGATGGTTATAAATTCACAATTAATGATAGATCGGTATTTTACGATTGGTACAATGCTTATTTTGAAGTGCAATTTCAACTCCAGAAATTAGCAGACGGCGCTGGATATGCAGCAGCCGATAGAATAACCGTTATAAACGGTGCTCATTCCCTGATTAGACAGCTGACGATTAAATCTGCAGGAAAGATTGTTTATGATACTGATAATCTGCATAAAGTCTGTTTCACTAAAAATTTGTTGGAATACTCCGATGACTTCAGCAGATCAGTAGTAAAGAACAGTTTCTGGTATTTGGATACTAATGCAACAACCGCTGTTGGAAATACAGGATTTGAAGCTCGCAGGGTACAATCTCAAGCAGTTCAAAACAATGGAAACGGTGGTGCAAAGAACATTAATACGATTATTCCCCTGAATCGTTTTTCCTTTTTCGAAGAATTGGAAGATAAGATGTTTGTACCCATGCAGCTTCAATTTGAGATAACACTTAATGATGATAGGGAATTAATTCATATGGCTAATGGCGTTGATGCTGGAAGAGTTGTTGTGAATAGGTTTTTGCTTTGGGTTCCCAGATTAACACCCAAAGATTCTCTTTATGTCAAATTTGTCAGCGCATTCCTGAAAGAAACGCAATGGAAATATTTAAGGGAAATGTATCAACAATCAGCTCCTACGCGGTCATCAGGATTCTTCCAGATATCTGCAAGTATTGACAATGTTAAACATATTTTCATTTATCTTAAAAGAGCCGACCCACCCAATGATGATCCTGCAGAAGATAGCCCTTATCTTATGGATACTTTCAAGCTGAATGAGGCAGATGCAAACTCATCCTTGTTGAACTGTCGATTGGAATATGGAAACGGGGTTTTCTACCCGGAAACAGAGTATGACAGTGAATCAAAAGTAAGAATATTCCAGGATGTCATGGCTTATGCAATGAGGAAAAATGACTACAACACTGGAACACAGCTGAATTTAGCCAATTTCAATTCTCTTTACCCGCTAATTTATTTCGATCTGACTTATCAAACTGAAAAACCAACAAGAGATCCCAAGCAGTTAATATTCAGATATCGATTGAACGCAGATGCAGCTGCAAACTTCAATGTACATGCGATAGTTCTCTATGAAGAAATGGTGAAAATTGATAAAACTGGAAATGAATTAGTTATCGTGTAAATAAAAAAAATGATATGTTATTAAAATGACAACATATCATCCATATAAAGTAAATTTATCCGAGGGGCAAAAAGGAAAGCTTGCAAGAGCATATAAAACAAACAGCCCTATCACGCTTAGATTAAATTCAAATCAAACAAGAGGAAATGATGAATTGATGCTTACATCCAATCAAATTAAAAGACTCAACAAAGCGGCATCCCTTGGAAATGGAGTTGAGATTAAAATATCTAAAGCACAAATAAGAAACGTGATGAGGCAAGGTGGCAGTTTATTTTCCGCTGTTATTCCCTTAGTGAAAACATTAGGACCCACCCTGGCTAAAACACTTGGATTATCAGCGCTTGCTGGTTTAGCGAGTGAAGGAGCAAGTCAGGTCGTTAAAAAGATAAGCGGGAGCGGGCAAACCGGGGGATTTCTCATCCCGCAAGATAAAATTCAGAAACTGATTGCCTATAAACATCTGCTGACAAATAAACAGAAACAAGAGATTTTGAATGCCCTTCAATCAGGAGGCAGATTAGTGATAAATCCAACACCAAAACAATCAGGGGGAGCATTGGGTACTATATTAGCAAGTATTGGTATTCCTCTGGCTCGACATGGTTAAAAACATGTTTGGAAAAGGAAAAGGCCGCGGAGCGCCGCGTGTAGGCCGGCCAAAAGGAAAGGGCGCGCCAAGATTGGGGGCCCCTTGGGAACCACCACCCCCATTTATTGGCAACTGGGGCCGAAACACTGTTGGGATGGGCAGAAAAAAAATCAAACAAAGGAGCGAAGCGACCGCGCCAGCGAGGAAAGGGGCTTCTGTTAGGACCAAACAGTCCACTCAACAGCATTCCACTTCTCGGAGCCATATTCTGAGGCCCAAATTCAAAAACAAACCGCTGAGTAACATTGATCTGTTGAACTGGATTACATATCTTAGAATTCCAAATTTCAAAGGGATATATGCAAGAGATGAATATATGCCAAGCAAACATAGCCCATGCATCTTGAATCTTGATTCGCTGAAAAATGCAGGAACTCATTGGGTTTGTTGTACCCCATCGTATGACGGGAAATTCACGTGGTATTTCGATAGTTTTGGGATGGGATATCCCCAAGAATTTACAAGTGATGGGAAATTCATACTTTACAACACAACTCAGTATCAAAACATAAACAGTGTCCTTTGCGGGTATTATTGCCTTTATTTCCTTCATCAATGGTCACTCGGAAAAGATTATTATGATATCCTGAAGCCTTTGAGTCCAACTGATGTCATGTTCAATGACAAATTCATAAAAGAATATTTCGATTAAAAATGGAAACATATTGCATTAAAAAGAAACGAAAAACTGGCTGCGTGGAGCCAACCGGTTATATGACTGCCAAAAATGGAAAACCTATGTGGTTTTGTCATTGCGCTTCATGCGGAATAAAAAAGACAAGATTTGTGAAGGGAAACTGACGCGGCCCTCACAAGATGGGGGCATTGGTGAATTAGCATTAACAGGTGTCGCTCATGCTTTGCCTTGGTTAGGTAAAAAGACAGTTGAAATGGGCCGTTATGGAGCCAGTGAATTGTTGCGAAATAAAAACACTCAAAGGAAAGCATTGGATTTCGCGCTGGATAAAGCAAAACCATTTCTTGCAAAGACAGCTTCTGATATGATGGATCAATTAAGCACGGCGATTAGGCCAAACAGAAAATATAAAACAGATCGGAAAGATTTAGATGGCGGTGCTTTAGATGTTCATAAATTAATTGGGAAACTGCCAAGACCAAAGAAAGGTTTCACCCTCCCAGGGCATAATTATACAGGCCCTTATAACCCACTAGATAAACAAGTCAGATTCGATGAAAACACGGGAGAAATCCTCGAAATTTATCAGCAACCCACGGGAAAAACAGATGCAGTTGCTATGCAGCATGATGTGGATTATTCAGTCTGCGCAAAGAAAGCGGATCCACGTAAATGTAAAAACAAAGCAGACAAAAAGATGGTTGCCGCTTTAGACGCGATTCCATGGAATGAAAGACAGTGGGGCCATGCTTTAGCTAGAAATGTAATCGATGGAAAACAAAAACTTGGTTTGGGTGCACCAAAAAACGGCAGAAGGTTTCGAGTATAGATTGGGCTCGAAACCTAAGCGATGAATTACATAAACCAATCATACGGCGCTTTCCAAAACGAAAAGTCATTGCCTATGGAGTTGACAACATCTGGGCGGCAGATTTAGTTGAGATGGGGAAATATTCTAAGTGGAATAAAGGAATCAAATATCTCCTGATGGTGATCGATGTCTTCTCAAAATATGGTTGGATTCGACCCTTGAAAGATAAAAAAGGACAATCAGTTACTGATGCCTTTAAATCCATATTTAGCGCAAAGCGAAAACCGAAAATGTTATGGACTGATAAGGGAAGTTAGTTTTTCAACAGAACAATGAAAGATCTGCTTGATAAGAATGGGATAACTTTATATACAACGGAGAACGAAGAAAAGTCATCTGTTGTCGAGCGCTGGAACAAGACGATGAAGGAAAAACTCTTGAAGATGTTTAGCGCTAACAATAATACAATGTATTTCGATAAACTAGACAAGTTAGTGGATCAATATAATCATCGTTTTCATTCGAGCATTCGGATGACTCCCGCAGAGGCGAGCAAACAGAAAAATGAGAAAAAGGTTTTCGCTAATTTATACGGAGACCTGATTTATGCTAAACGCAACCCAGCAAAATTCAAGGTTGGCGACAGAGTTAGAATATCAAAATATAAGCGAAAGATATTCGACAAAGGTTTCACGCCGAACTGGACAGAAGAGATATTTGTGATTGACAAAATATTGAAAACAAATCCTGTAATGTATAGATTAGTCGATCTGTTGGGAGAAAAAAAATAACTGGATCGTTTTATGAAGCCGAATTACAGCCTACTACGCAGGATGTTTTCCGCATTGAAAAGGTTATTCGCCGTGACCAGAAGAAAAAGAAAGCTTTGGTTAAGTGGAAAGGCTATTCTGACAAATTCAATTCATGGATACCGCTGAGTGATGTGGAAAAACTATCTTAGCCTTCCCCCATCGGCAGTAGATATAAAACGATGATTTTGCGCCAAAAGCCAAAATCCCAAAGCCCCCTGCAATAAAAAATCCAGGAGTAAACTCATAGAAAGCGAACCCCTTAGAACTAACCATAGCCGACTCAGTAAATTCAAATAACGCAAAGCTAGCAACAAGGCGCCAGCAAAGACTAGCTCTAGTTAATTTTCAGGGATAATAAAATAACACACAAAAGTGTCATTTTTGAGACCCGCTAAATTTCAAGGGAATAAAATAACACTTTTTGTGTTATTTATGTGGTTTTCTAAGACCTGCTAATTTTTAAACGATAATTTTTTTGATATTCATTTGAAAATAACATTTTAGCGATAAATTTATCGGTAGTTAATTTTTTTATGATTTTGAGCGGTAAATTTAGCAGATGGGGAAGTTGTTTTTGAGGTTTTCTCGGAATTTCTTAGGGCATGGGGCTTTGGGTTTTTGGCTTTTGGCGCAAAATCATCGTTTTATATCTACTCTGTTATACCATGCAGTATGCGAGTCGTTGAAGCAAATAAGTGATAGCCTACTTGAGAACCATCACCATTAGAGTTCTAAAGTGATGACGTCACAAAAACTAAATTTGTGAAATTATGGGATTTGATTAGATATTCGGAAAGGGCATGACAAAAAATGCCCGCTTGCCAAAAATCAGGGGGGTGAGATATTGGCACCGTTATGCTCGGATGACTCAATAGAAGGATTTGTATGGAGTCATCCGAGCATAACGGTGCCAATATCTCACCCCCAAATTGCAATAAGATGCTGATTTTTGGCAAGCGAGGATTTTTCGTCATGCCCTTTCCGAATATCGAAACAAATCCCATAATTTCACAAATTTTAGTTTTTGTGACGTCACACTTTAGAACTCTATTGATCCTGCGCAACCTTAAAACATCACAAAGAAATTTGTCAGTGGACATCCCGGCAAAGCCCAAAACCACTGAACCTACTACCATGCAGATGTTTCCTGTCAAATGTATCTGAAAGGACAATCCCGATTTCAAACCAAACAAGAAGCTGTACACAGCTTGAACTCGTGGCGCCTTTAACTCATTTCAGCATTGATTCCCAAGTGATTTGAGTGCTTTTACAGAGAAACATAAGCTTAAAATTATGTCTAATCAAAGGCTCCTAATAGCCAACCCGAGAAGAAGAAATGCTAACGCGTAACGCGTAACGCAATATTGATGCAAGCTTATGTTTTCACACTGACACAGTTCGATATATATAATATATATTTTTTTTAAATTAAACGCAAGAATTTTTGACGAACGAAAAAAAAGTACATCGCTTTCATAATGTCCAGTTCGAAAAAAGAAAAAAAAAGGAAAAAAAAAAAAGAGGACTTTACGGAGATTCGAACTCGGGCCGTCCGGGACTAAGCCACAAACTCAATCACTGCGCTGTCCAAGAGCACATGCTACCTACGAACTAAATTTTATTATTTTAAGCTAGATACGCATCAGAACGGGTGTTTAGGTTGCAAAATCCTTTTAGATCGATTTTAATGTTGCACTAAAAACTCCAAATGCGAAACATCTGTAAGCTTATTGTTGTCTATCTTCGTTTACATCAAATTAATTATTGTTATCGTTGGATTCACGTTGAATTCCTGTTACGAAACGTGTTCGTAACAAAATAAAGCATTTGCTCACTAAGTTTACAGCTGATGGAAGGATCGGAGCGAGTGAGTGAGTGAGTGAGAGAGTGAATTTTATTTAAACACCCTTGCCGATAACCTGTTCATCATGCTTTCACGTATACACGGGTTTAAAAGTAAGACTACACTGCATTCACTAGATTCAGTAGCTGACACTTAAGCTCGACCCGGAGCTCGATCGCTAAGTCTATAAAACACAGAACTTGCCAAAGCAAAAATCCCACATGAATAAGCGGCGAACACAATATCAAACGGTCATATCCATCCATGAACGCCTTGAATTGTCTTGAAAAGTTCTTTATCTTGCTTCTCGAGTCAACACACGGAGAGATTTTACGGTATGTATTTCATGGCCGAAAGCCATATAGTCGTCGATATAGACTTAAATATGCGTGCATAAATTTGCATGCGCTAATGTAACACGAAAAAAAAAAACAAGAAAAGTCAACGCCGGATTTATAACTCGTGTGCTTCGCCACGAGTAATAATATGTTGGTTATCAATATTTTTGTCGTTTAAGGTGGCCAGCAACAGTTTCAAGGATTTTGATATAAATGAAAGCAAAGGTCTTTTCTAAAACTTGGCTGAGGTTCTTGCGAAACAAGTATATATACCACGCAAATACAATTATAAGTATATGATTTCTATATTGTTCATTTTTGATACTAGGAACCTCAACCAATTTAAATAAAGCAAACGTGCTTTCAATAGTATCAAAATTCTTGAAACTGCTACGAGCCACCTTAATACAGTCTCCAGGTGTAGCACAAGCAATATTTGCGACAGCATTTCCAGCTGCAACATTATGGTTGGCGATGACCATGTTGAGTGATGATGTTCTGTATAAGACACGTCAGAAACGTTTAGATTAACTTAAGATTTAAGGTTACCTGCATGTAATCATCAGCTTCGTTGCTGTTAAGGATAATACACCTACCAATGCAAATTCCGTTTGGGGGGGGGGGGGGGGAGGTGGTTGGGAGGGGATTTGACGAGATTCCATGCCTTTCCCTGGAGCAGGCATTTGACATAGAGATGGTCCCGGGAGCGGGCAATTTGACTCTTACAGAAATATCAATTTCTTTTTTAATAGTTTACAAGTTGCCTCATGGTTTCCAAAGGCTTTCCTTGCAAACACAAAAGAATAAATTTGGGAAAATAATCTATTATGTTGCTGTTTTGTTTAAAAAAAATGCTCAATTTCCAAACTATCCCGCTCAATTTGATGCATTTCGCGTTGCCCGGAGTGGGAAAATTTGACTTTATTTGACAATTTTTCGTTGCCCCAGGCTCGGTAATTTGACCAATTTTTTGGCGGTTGGGATCAAAGCCCCACACTATGCCGGCACCCCCTCCCAGGCTTTACGTTGATAGGTGCGTAAGCAATATCGGTATGTGAGACATGCAAGTCCATGAAACAAATACTTGATACCCTAGCTACTTTGTACTGCATTTTAACAGTTGGACACAATGCACTGCCAGTAAACCACATCTTTGTTTAAAAATATTTTTATTGTAGTGAAGATACTGTAGGTTTTGGACCGTAATTAATCCATCATTTCATCATTCAAGTCTGCATACTTTTATTTAGTTGAAATCGATGGGAAATGCAGTGTGAGTGTGTGTGTCTACTGGTAACACATTAATGCATGTTTCTAATTTGTAGATTTGTTCACTGCCTCCAAATATTTTTTGGGTTGGAAACTGAAACAAGAATAAAGCTAAAAAAAATCAACTCGCAACTCGCAACTCGCAGAATAGCCAACCCCGTAATGAAAAGGATACAACGGAATATAAAGTAAAAAAAAAACTTATTTCATCAATGGTAGTTACTCGTAATGGCGAAAGGCCGAGTGTGTGTATAAAAAAGCTGGATATATGAGGGAAGTGGAAATGTCAAAAAGTTGTTTTACCGTTCGTGCTGTTTATCGGACAGCCCAATATCAACATTACAACAAGGTAGTTGCTCAACTGAAAAACATCAGTGGACTTCATTTTGTAAAACTGTGACCATCAGGGAAGAGTACAACTCTCGTGTATGCATAACAAGTATATGCAGAGAATTTATCTGCAGTACATTGCAACCTGCAAACCTCCCCAAGTGGATGTGTGTCCTAAGTATGACAACAAAATGTTTATTTGTAAACGCTCTACATGAGAAATGGCCTCGGGAGGGCCTGGAGGGCTTTTACGCTGAATTATTTGGCAATACGACAGAAAACGTAACACACTGACTGACTGAACTTCTTCTTGAACTGAACTATGAATCTATTATGCAAGGAGGAAAAACTTAGAGAAGAAAAGAAATTGAATTCTACAGCAAAGTTTAATTCTCTGAATGATCCCGGGTTGAACGAACTGAGGCGGGATAATTTAATAATTAAGGCTGGTTCCCATATAATCGTCCCCGTCTTTTGAAACGATTCGGACGACCGGGGCGACGGGAACGATTATATGACAACCAGCTTTTAGATTCAATGAGCGAAAGCAATGCCTCTGCACGTTTGTTTTCCATTTGATACATTTCTTTGCCGTTCCTCGCAAAACAACAATGTCAAATCATCAAATTATAGGTTTTGTGGAGAACGTGAACACACGACGGTTAATTCTCTTTGCTCTATTTGAACTTGAAAGCCGTCCCTACCAATTCAGCTCCAGGACAATTCAGTCACATTAGGCAAATTTACAATTTGGAACAATTTCATAGTAGTTTAAATGAGCGCAAATTCTTTTTATCAATGACGTTTTCTTTGGCGTTGCCGTCGTGGTTGCTAAAGCTCCCTAATCCATCCAACGGAATTTATGTTTGCATTGGCTGGATTCTTAACGCAGTTCAACAGTTCTCTCAAGAATAAAGGTACCTAGCATTTGATCAACCAAATTTTGACTCTGTAAACTTACAAATTTAAGCAAGCATTTGATTACCATTTCACAAGCCTCCTATAGAGCCCTTCGATGTAACAGCAGAAAAGAAAAAGATTCATACCGTGAAATTCTCACTAGCTATCACTGTATTTAAATTTGTTCCATATGCATATCGCATTTAAGACCTTTACTATCTTTAGTCTCTTTACGGAAAAAAAAAATATTAATACAGCACATAACCCCATCTAGCATTTACTACATCATTTAAAAATAATGATTGAATAAAAATATTTTCTTTCAACTAAACTTATTAAATATGTGTAGCTGTAAGAAGTAGCGTATTTGACATTTTTTCAACGCTAAAAATTAGCAAATTGTCGGTATAAAAACGACTTCTGTGTGTAATCATTTGAAAACTCATGCCTTCAATGCGTTTCCGCCTGTCGCCTACAAAAAATGGCGTCGCCGTTAAGGTTTTCAAAAGTCATGCCTTTTATTAAATTGGCTGTTAAATAACTAGGAAACTACATTTTGTGTAATCAGAAGTAAAATTCTGCAAATACAGTTTATGCATTATTGTTGAAGAATAAGTAAGATGTTTGCTTGCAAACCTGTATGAAATGAACTCATTAATAACGATTTAAATCGATCGATAGTTAGACTACTGGGTGCTTCCTTTTTCGGTTTGTTCTCAAACGATCGCTCCTTAGCAAATTTTGTATACGGCTTATACGCTGACTAACATCCTCATCAATTTTGCCGCATTCACTTTCTCCATCCTCTTCATCAGAGAACATCACTTGGGAATTCTGTTTTCTGACTTCTCTTTTGCTATATGCTGGTTGTTTTCTTGCCTCATCAAATGACGAGGTTTCGGTTCCCTCAAGGTTGAACCTGACTTTCTTTGCAACAGGATTTTCTTTGTTTGAGATGTTCATCTTATGTGTATCAGAATTCTGTATTTTTTTAATGCTTTCCTTGTTTCCAGAGGTAACTGACTCTTTAGAATGATCCCCATCATCTGCAACGTCATCCTTCACAAGTTCTTGAGATATTTTCGAAGGAGCTTCAATTTCTTTATTCCCCATTTCAATTTCTACTTCCCTTAACTCACTTCTGGTCTCGGATTCCTTTTCGTTTTTGCATTGGTCTTCCTCATCTGACTCCACAGAAATATAATTTGTGGGTGGTGTGGCTTTATTCGCCGCATCAGATCTTACAGTTGATACTGTTACAGTGTTTGTAGAAACCAAGCCATCCCTTGTTATTGTATCATCGAGTACTCCACACTTATAATTAGATGTTTTCTCTTTATCATCATTGTTATCTGCGTCAACTTTGAGTTGTGGTTCTGGCTGGTCGTTCTCTCTTATCAATTCACGTTGTTTTTCCTGGTTGACGTTTTCTATAGCTATTAACACAGGCACTGCTGACTGTGTGACATCTTTCTTAAAATAGTTGTCAGTTATCGTCAAACCTTTCTCATCCTGGTGATGAATATGGCCGCTATCCTTCATTGCAGACTCACTGATGTTAAGATCTATTATCAAAAACAAACGTTATTAAATATAGGTGACCCGATACAGTATAATGTATTGTTAACTAGTCAACTAGTAAGCTATGGAAATTTCCTTGTCATAAAAGATAGTACACGCTAACCTTTATTAACCTCCATGTGGCAGAAGCAGCTTCCATTCTGTGATTCTCCAAACTGATTAATCTGAAGTCATAAAATTGGCAATAAGCCAACAATCCTTTGAGCTAAGTCGTCTGGTTAGTATGATATACAACTTTATTACGAAATATCTTGCACACAGCAAAACAAAGAAAATTTCTGAGAAACTTTTCGTTCGGTCGAACCAGGCAGAAATCGTAATTTGTTTTTTGTAACCCATACGTTTTATTCCTGTCCAATTTCGTAATTTTAACCACTGTTTCTTGGGAATACCTCAATTATATATTCCGTTTTATAAAATAACTGAGATACTACGCGCGTTCTGATTGGCCAAAGACCTATGAACTATTGTGCCGGTAAACTCATAGAAAACCGCGCAAGCGAAACTGTAAAGTAAACAAAGTTCAATTTTCCACTGCATCAACACAAGCGTGAGGAGAAAGAATTTCACAACTCGAGCCGGTTTAGTGTCTTATTGCATATTGTGGTCTGTTAGAAGATGAAAAGAGAAGATATGTTTCTTGCAAACGATAAGTTGCTGCTCAAACCTACAAAATAAAAAAAAATTCCCACGCACGCAAACAAAAAACCGCTTAACGACAAAAGAACACTAAGCTTTAATATTTTAAAACTGATATCAACAACAGGAATATATTTTCATTTAACATTGGCTTGGAAAGGCTTACATGCAGCGATCAATGACAATCAAAACAACCTCGATATGTACTTTGTGAAGTTCATTGAACTGAAGGTTTAGCTTTTAGTGGAAAGCTCAAAAATTATGGATCCCAAAGAGAAAACAATGGCTTTCAAACTGAGGAATTTCGATTGAAATTCACTGAACTGAAGTTTATAAATGTTCCTACAAATCCTAAGATAACTTCTAAATAAGACGGATTTTCACAGTGGAATTAAAAAGCAAGGCTTAAACTTATAGCTTTGTTGTTTAGGATAAGATTAATTATTTTACGCCGATTCCATTTATCTTACGCTTTATCGTGTTTTGTTTTTGAGATTTTTTCATTGAATACTTTTGTAGAGAAGTACGGGCTTCATTGTACACTTCAAAGTAAGTGGATAAAGTCGAAAACATTTTCAGAAGCTGAGTTTCTGGAACTAACCTTTATTCCAATTGAAAAATTCTTGACAAGAAGGCAATCTTTAAATCCAACATACGCCATAAAAATGTTAGGCTTTCAAACTTTCCTCGTACATTCATGTTTGCGGCGGCAGATTCCGGACACAATTTTCTGGATTTCCCATTCAAAGAACTTTTGAATCATTGAATATATTTTCTTCTTTCAGCTGATAAATTCCAACTGACGAATTTCAAAGCGCTAAAACTTTTCATCACTTTCGTTGAACCCGTAAATTTGTCAGTGCAGCTTTGTCAGTGGCATCGTGTAAAGTTCATTCTTTCAGCGGCTCTGATTGGTTTTCCCGGTCATATGATGAATGTTATGAGAACAAGCTACTTGATCGGCACAAAACTACAACAAATTTCTCTCTTTCCAAACACTTTTTATAGTTATTTCATAAAAGCAATAGAACACATTTTCTATGACTTTACCGGCGTAATAGAACCACTTGGGATGTTGGGAGAACACTCGAAAAGCTTGTAAACCACTCGCCTACGGCTCGTGGTTTACAAGCTTTTCTCGTGTTCTCCCAACATCCCGCGTGGTTCTATTACGCCGGTAAAGTCATAGAAAATGTGTTCTATTGCTTAAATATAAGTTATCGAAAAAGGTGAGTTAATTCTCTTTTGTTTCTTTCAAGTGCTATTAATAGTCGTCTAGTTGTATCGATTTTCTATCAAAGTGCTAATTTTAAAATTTAGGAACACTACGACACACAATTCTCTAAGGTAGTGTGAGCTATTTTGTACCATCAGCAAGGATGAAAGAAAACCTGCCTTTAATATATGATCCGTCTGAACTGCAATAGTATTTTTATCATTAGTTTCACTTTGATCTTTCTCCTTCTCAGCTATTTCCTGCATGAGGTTGCGGACCTTTCCATCAAGCAAGGTACATTGTGTTTCCAGGTAATCTGCGCGTTCCATTTCGTTTGCACAGCTCTGTTTGGCTTCTAGTAGCTGGTCACTTAAAGAGGAAATCTGCAGCAATATAAAATGTAAATGAACAAACCGAAAAACGTACCATTGAACGAATGATTCAACGAACGAACGAGCGAGCGAATGAATGAATGAATGAGTGAATAAATGAATGAATGAATAGTAAAAGTAATTTATAGTTATAGCCTTGTTCATTACCCTCCAAACGGAAGTATTGGTCTACTTACAATAGAGTGGTTTTACTTAACCCGTGAAACACCATCTAACACTTTAGTGTGTGATAGTCCAAATTAAACAAATGAAAACAGTGGAATTATAGTCTAATGGTGCGTACTATTCTACTAACTATTGTATCCTTTGCAATACATTAAGAAATGCTGTTCGTCCTCTATAAAGAGTCTTTACATACTAAGCATGTTCTTTGTTCTCTTCAATTGGTATTGACGCTTGGGCGTTTAATAGAGGGGAGGGTTGGAATGTTCTAGCGTGTAATGAACAAATTTAATAAAATTGAATCTTGTTGTACCTGAAAGTTTAGTCAATGAAATAATGGAGTTCTGTTCAATTTTGTGTACAGAAATTAGATTTTTAAATGAAAATTTCTGTACACAGAATTGATTTGAAGTATTAAAACATCATAGCTATTTTTACTGTACCGAATTAAACGCCGCATCATGATTAGATTATACGCCTCTCACTTGTACAACTAGTCCTCCTCAAAGTTAAAGTGCTTTTCCTCAGACCGTGAAATAGTTAGTACACTAATAGAGGTTAGTAGATCTTATTTCCATTGTTTTCTTGTGTCTATTTGACTATTATGCACTAACTACTAGAAACTGTTTCACGGTCTGAGGAAAATCACTCGGCCACACGGTTTGTAATAAAAGCAGCTGGGGTTATTACAGTATATGTTCTACTTTTAAACTTTATACAGATGATTTCTGTTACCTTTGGTGTACTTCTCTGATTTGCAGGAGGTGTCATGAATTCTCAGAATTTCGGGAAATAAAAAACAAATTACTTACTTCGGAAACGTTGTTATCCGTTTGAGATGAAGCATCTGTGGTTTCTTTACATTTCAGAGCTTGCTCTTTTTCTTTTTGAAGTATCTTTTTCTCCAGGTCTTCAACCTTCTCCCTCAACACAGTACATTCATTTTCCAAAGAATCTGCACGTTCCGCTTGGCCTTTAAAATCTTGCTTGGCTTGCAGAAGTTTTTCACTCAGAGATTGGGTCTGCAAATTAAGAGTATAAGCACGCGGTCTAAACTCGTTTTAGTTTTCATTTGTTATAGTGAAACTGATTTTTCTATTATACTCTGAGCATGCAACAGTTTTATCCTCGAACCATACTTAGGTGAAAACAAACAACTTTAAAAATCCCACTTATATTAAAAAAATGTTTTTATCTGCTACCAATACCCTAATATTCCATAGAATCAACCTCATTCAATTTCAACAGTAAAAACATTTTCTGTGTATCTGAAGAGTTGTAGGAATGTTGTTGGAAAAGTGAATCGAAGAAATTTTGTTTGCTCCACAGCTTTGTCGAGTTTTAATTTGTGAGCATTTTGTTTTTCTTTTCTTTTCTTAACTCCTTTTAAGTAAAAAATGAAAATATCAGAACCTTTCTTTTGTTTTTCTTTTCCTTTCCTTCCAACGGACATTCTTTCCAGTAAAAAACATTTCTTATGTTTATCGAACTTGCCGTACCTAAATGGTTTCTCTCCTACGCACGTGTGACTGCCTCTTTCTAAAGAATTCCCAAAGTTTTGCTACTCGTCGTCTAGGAATCCTGTAATTTTATTCTTATAATGTAATTCTATTTAGACGCAATAGCGCATGGTTGAACTACCGTCATTCAGGTCGTATTCATTAGTTTCATAATTTGCACATCATTTACTGATAAACGAATTAAATACCTCAATTTCACAACTCCTTTTAAGTTCTTTGTTCACTTCTTTCTGCGACTGAAAACTTTCCTCAACTTGAGTCAGACGCATTCTTAGTTTATCCATTTCTTTCGATGCTGATTCTATTCTAGTTTTCTGCTCCATGTTTCGCTCTGACCAGTCGCTATTTAGCTGTTCCAAAGAATTATGCGCTTCTGACAACGAATCGTACTCTTTTTGCAGATCTTCAAGACGACGTTGCAGGGCCTTTTTCTGTAGATAACAAAACAAGTTATGACGTTTCTGTACACAGGACCGACTTTTTTCAGTATAACTAGAAGATTATTTGGACATATCATTATCATGTATCATTACCTATCAACAAGAAATAGCAGAACGTTTGCCTAAGTACTTTTCGTGGCCTCTTTTACTTCCGTAAAAATGCTCATCTCAGTCTGTATTATACTTAAAGAGAACCTGCAGTCGCTGGTGCGCATGCTTCAACTTTGTTTACACTTTTTGTTTTGATTTTGACGATACGTTACACTTTGTGACTACTCACATGACAGCAAATTTCAAGTTTTATCAGAAGCTGAATGTCCGCCATTATGGATGGGAAAGCTTGCAATTGCGAAAGTAAGCTTTTATTCTACTGCACTGTCGATGAGTTAAAAAAAGCAGTGCTGCACATTCAACAGATGCTTTCTTCAGTGAAATGAAAAGTAAACTGACATTCCTTCGTGGAGTCTCACAAAACATTGCATGCGCAGAAGGGACTGCTCGGTACCTGTAACTCACTCATAAAATCTTTCACCATCACGTGTAAGCACGGAATTGTTTCGAGTGAACGCACTGATTGAGGGGAACTTTGCGGAAACTGCGTCATAATATTGAAGTAATTTGATTGGCTACTCAGTATTTTATTGACTTACACTCCAGTTTCAAATATGATATTAAAAATATTGGATGTTGCTACAAGTTACACGATATATAACATGTAGTTAAACGTTTAAAACATCGCATGCGATCACATCCTGCGGCATTTCGGCATGGCAAGGCCAACACATTTTTAGGGGATATACGCCGCACTAAATCGCGATCTCTTCGAATAAAAAAAAAAAAATATATATATATATATATATATATATATATATATATATCAAGAGTAGTTTAAAGCTTTCAAATCTCATTGAAAAACCCTCGTTGCAATGATTTACAAATTACCGCGTCCACCGTTTTTGCCCGGCGCTAGCTGTATTGTTGTGACCAGTTGTTTATTGTTTAGTGAGCCAATAGGTGTTTGGTGTGGACCTGAAATACCTGTTTTTCCCACTCCGCCTTGTTACTTGTCAGTGTATCCTCCATACACTGCTTCTCTTCTTTCTCTTTCTTCAGAGTTTCTTTCAGCGACTGGTACTCTGTTTTTATCTCGTCCAATTCAAGATGAGCGACGGCCTCAAGCTCGCTGTGTTTGTTTATGGACTGTATGTGGCGATCAAGCAACTTGTGTGCTTCTTTTAACGATTCCATCAACTTCTTTATGGCAACAAAAGACAATAAATAGTATAAATTCAACAATCATTCTTTTCAAAATTAATTAAAATAAGACCAATGTTCGTGTGAAATAAACTTTTGAAAAGCTAAGTAAAAACTAATGTTGTTTCGACACGATTGTTAGAAATAAGCTTAAAATCTAAAAAAGGTTCACCACTATATTCAGTGTTCGTAGAACTGTTTACCAAACAAGTGATGCACGAAGGTGCAAAGCATTCGATAACACAAATGTCTCGCTAATGCATGTTCAAGAACATCAAATGTCAATTCACGTGATCTACAACATAACACTCATGTCCTTTCACATCACTAACAAAGGCGTTTCGCCAGTCACATCACTTAATTCTGTAGTGGGGACAATTTATAAGGTGTTGCTCACAGTTGAGCGAGAAAACGGTACGTATGATAAGTGTTCAAATAACGATGTACATATCGTGTACCATACTAGACACAGTTTTCGTTCATCCTTCTTCCAGCAAATCTTATTTTTGTGCAAGGTAAGAAATATAAGTTACTGTTCTTTATGTTAAAATCAGCCAAGACATACACCTTATTCGATGGTTTAACAGATAAAACGCGCGGATATTTTACGAGTTGCGTAGTATTTTTTCGAGCCCCGCAGAGGCGAGAAAAAATGCGAGCAATGAGTAAAATGTCCGCACGTATTATCTGTGAAACCATCGAATAATGGATTTATTATTCGACTGAAATTCTGGTATTTATAATAGCTTGTGTCTTGAAACTGGGATAATAAGGTGTAATACGGCAATCTACTGTGCAATACGCTCGGATATTTTGCGTGTTGTCTTTCCCTTATAAGGTAAAATGACGTCACAGTCGAATAATAAAGCATATTATACACCATGCAGTGTCATATATCAAGTCAAAGAAAGGCAATTAATTATTACCGAATTTTCTTTCCTTGAAGCATCTAATTGACTCTGCGATTGCCGGCACGCTTCATTTTTCTGCAACAAGAGATTGATTAACTACAGCAAAGAAATTGTATTTCCAACAGGCGATAGACTTAATAATGAGTGATTGTTGAATCGCTTGTGGCACAAGGCGTAACATTTAAAAAAAAAACATACCATTCGAAGCTCCCTCTCCAAAGCATTTGCACGGTTGACCTCTTCTGCAGTGTTGGACATTAAAGAATCTTTCTTCTGTGCCATGGTTGCTTTCAAAGCGACAAGCTCGACCTTTTTCGATTCCATCTCTCTCTTATACGATTCCAACAGACATTTCTGATGCTCATTGGTGTAAATCAGTTTTCTGTGAAGGCGGGAGGCCCCGGCAACTAAAAAACAAACAAACAAAAATAGCTGAAAATATGGAACACCGATACAACAGTCCCTTTTTAACAATCAGTTTTTACTTTACCGGACATAACTTCTTACGGTTTGATTCTGTCTTGTCTACGAGGTCAGCTAGTAGAGTGCACTGGTCAAACGCTTTTTTACTGCGTTGCTCTAAAGCAGACATTTGAGACTCGTGACTATCTCTCGCAGAATTCTGCAATTGGATCAGACGTTCCTATCAAGAGAAAACCGAAAAAAGTCATCAACTGTAAATCTTGGTAAACAATCATCTGAATCATCTACAATCGTATGACAAAACAAGTAAATTCGAGATTCGCTAGTTTTAAAACCTTAGTAGGTGTGGTCATCAGTACTTGTTCAGATCCTATGTTTCTACATGTACAAGTGCATGGCGGATCTAACATTTTCACTTCGCCCCCTTCCCCCTTATTCACTCCCCTCCTAACCCTCAGCATTCGCCACTGTGTATTGCCACAAAAAAGGGTTCACAGAAAAACATCTAGGGGGCTCCATTTGGGTTCCACTCTTATCAAAACTGATTGTTTCTTTTTATGACATGCAATTGAATGTTTATACCTGCTCCTTGATTTTCTTTTCGAGGTTGTACTTTACCAGCTGAAACACACAGCAAATTAAGGTTACAGTGTACCTTCGGGGGTGTCTCTAGCATAACAGCTCTAGCGTCTTAAGATTACACTTAACATACCTAAACCCAGATATCAAATTAAAGCTTATAGAGCTGGCTATCTAAATATGGAAACCATTTGCTAATAAAATGAATTGTCGAATTTTTTACGACGTCTAAATTCGAACGTCCGAATCATCTTTAAAACGCTATAACTCAAAGCGATTATTATATTTTGCTAATTTGATTTGTTCTCGGGTTTCCGGACACGAAGCGCTAAAAAACGTGTCGGCGATTTTCCATATTCAATTGCAGTGAAAAGTTACAGAATATTTTCGAAAAGGGGAGAAAAAAATTGGAATGATTGCACGGAAATGCCTCTTGACGAAAAAGTTTTCGGAATTAAGAAATTCGCCGACACGTTTTTGTTGATTACATGTTAGCCTAGCTTCTGTCCAAATTTAAGGAAAATCGAACAAATTCCCTTTGAGTTGTAGCTCTTTAAAGTGTCCCCAACAAGCGAAAAATTAACTTTGAGAAAACGGCGCTTAAAAAAAACATATCGCTTAATAAACAACTCCGCCCACAAAAGTTATACCGTCATTTCTCCGTCAATTTTCACTATTTTTCGATACTTTTTTTTTTGGATGAAAGTTCATTCTGTAAACTTTATTTTAACGCCAAAAAAAAATTTTCAATAAATTTTCGATCTGAAGGTACACTGTAACCTTAAGTTGATCAAGATTAATTTAAGCCCATATTTATGTTAAATTATTTCAACAGTTGAGATGACTTCTTTAAAGAAAACATTACCTCTGGTAACTAACGGAAAAAAGGGATTTTACTACAAGTTCCTTAGTCGCTATATTGTTTCAGTAGTTCTTTGTACTTTTTGTGATAAAAAAGATTGGACACATGTTGAATAAAACAAGGCCTACTCTGGGACCTTAAGTCCCCGTAACTTTAGGCGACTTTAAGCGATTTAAGGCGATTTAAGGCGACTTAAGGAAAAATTAGTTTAAAATATTGGCGACTTAAGGCGACTTTAGGCGACTTAAGGCGACTTTAGGCGACTTAAGGCGACTTTAGGCAACTTAAGGCGACTTAAGGGGATTTAAGGCGACTTAAGGCAACTTAAGGCGACTTAAGGCAACTTAAGGCGACTTAAGGTGACTGAAGGCAACTTCAGGCAACATAAAAGTGTTTCTAAAAAGTGATGAAACAAAAGTTATTGACAGTCTCTTCATCACTATACCTAAATACCAAGCCACTGGTCTCTGGAGAGAAATATGAGACAAGATTCAAGCCAGGTCCGATTGAGTCAGGACTTAAGTCAGTTTGCGACCAAGGACTCCAGTTCAGGTTAGGCATAGAGTTAAGGTTAGGGCTACAGCTTGAGTCCTGACATGAATCCTGGCATTCATGATAGTTTGTCTCATATTTCAATAAACAAAATTATCACAATCAGTTCACTTGGTCTCAGATAGACTTAAGTGACTGTAAATCTCCAGTTTCCAGATTTTAAAGCCCCTTTTAGCTATACTGAGATTCAAATTATTACAATAACAACAACAACATTATATAAATAATATGAATGCTAAATTGTATTATGAACATTAATTAGCCAAACAAGAGGCAGGAACAATATTACTTATCTAGAATGAGAAAAAATTCAGTTAGCTGCTTAAATGTTTTTAAGATATTACAATAAAAACAATAATCATACAAAAATATAAAGATCATATACACTGCCAAACAAAATCTTGGAAAAAAAATCCAACTTTTTCACTCAAAAATGGATACCTGATCTGAATCAAACTAACATACATTTTCCTTGACTTATTTATACAACAATGAACAAAGGCATCGAATTAGTTAATTAAAAATCACTTCTCGATTTCACATATTACATAAATTTGGTTAATTTATCTGCCACTATTGTGGCAGTTGCACAGTCAATTTTGGCTCGAAAGCTTGGCAAACGACATCCAAAACTGTTTGGTCAGGCACCCATGCCAGCCAATTTGTTGTTCTCCTGCCTTAGTCCAATAGAATATTCCAATATTATATTTGGTACCGTAAGCGAGGGTCCTTCTCAATAGCGCATCTTTCCCATTTCTCCAACCTTTTGTCCGGCTCCTGAAAACTTGGATGTTCCACTGACAGGGAACTGAACCCTCGTAGGAGACTTTCTAGCAGGGTTGATTAGTTCTGCTTCTAGGCCCGAAATATACCTGGCAACATTTTAATTTAACCTGTCAAAACAAAACTAAATAGTGTTACTGATGAGGCTGTTGACAGATTTACCGGTGTAGAAGTTAATTATTACCTCAAAAATTTCCAGAAAATAATGGATCACAAACGAATGCACAGCAAATGACAGAGTAGCCTCCTACGCAGACGTCCTTAGGGCTCGTCACGCAATCTTTCCCCGTTCGTGGGGGAGGAAAGATTACGTGACGAGCCCTAAGGACGTCTGCGTAGGAGGCTAATGACAGAGTTGACAATATTTACATTGGCGTCCGCCATTTTGATTCTCCCAGAATTCCTTTCCAATCGTAGATGGTTTCCATGCTTCGCGCGTTTCTTTTCCTCCCGCGCGCGACTAGCTCCCGTGCTCGTTTAACCAATAAATTTCAGAAATTTACATCTACCTTACCTTGAATTGAGTTGTCGGAATTAGTTTTCTTTTCGCAATACAAGCAGGAAGCCAGTCAATGGCTACAAGAACGAGTTCAAAAATTCCGGGCCAGCTTGATTGCCACGAAGGTAAAGCACGCGAGTGGTAGCCTGGAGGGAGTCACGAAGCCTAGTCAGGCTGTACTGTAAAGTGGGAATGTGTTTCAATTTCAACAACAGCAACACTTCAGCTTTGGCTTTGTTTGCCGAATCAATTGAGTGCTAATTTTCTGAACATGAAAGCGCGCGCCCGCGCGCATGGGCATCCATGTTCCAAAAAGAAGTCACGTGGTCAAAACATGTGGCGGCCATGTTTGCTCGAGTGAGGCAAATTTTCCTGCTGGAAGCAGCTGCAAATTCTTTGCACATTCCTGCTTAATGGTTGATAACAAGAAATCCTTTTGACCTTTGTGACAGAGAGCCATCATAGTAACATAATCAACGCAAATTTTGCAATCTTGATTTAAATTCTTAATTTGCTTCATCAAACTGTCAAGAAGATGACATATACAAGTTGTAAAGAAGCTTCAAGTTTTCAAACGTTCAGTTATGATTGGTTGTAAATCGAATAATGTTGGATGGCTAGAACCCAGCTTAGAGGTTGTATGTGGGAGAAATGGCCCGTTTTTGGTTGCTCTTTCGCTTTGGGTAAGTAAGCTTAAAAGTTAAGTACATTTGTA
>JAJGOT010000470.1:640000-674197 GCA_022457155.1 Cladopsammia gracilis
CCTAAAGATGCTCTTTGAATTGGAATTGCGCATTCAGCAAATACTAGCAAATGCGCATTCAGGTCACATTAATTATACAATGTACCTTTTTCCGCTCCAATTCGTGTTTTTCAGTCATCAGGCACTTGATTCGCTCTTCATTTTCCTCGTCCAGAGTCTGCTTTTACAAAGACCGCAATCAAAACTATCCAGTATTCAGTTTCTTATATTAGATGTTACTTGCAATTTTTAACAATAAAAATCAACGGTAAAACACGACGTTTCGACCGTACTTCGGTCATTATCAAGTGAGAGGTGAAATAGAATAGTAAAAATATATATGTACATAGGAAGTGTAAAAAATTTTTGCATGAAATTTGCAGGTGTAAACGGACAATAAAAATGTTCAAAGAAAACAACTAGTAAAAGGCTAATTAAAAACTAATTAAAATACCTTAGCACGAATTGAGTCAGATTGTACATTGAGAGTAGGTCTCAGTTCGTTAATAAAAAACATCTCGTATACGAGGCAGTCAAATTTGTTCGTGCACTTCATTAAGACACTAAAGTTCTTTGTAAGATCCTTAGGAGCCAAATAATGTTTGTCGCGAAAATGCTTGCCAATTGACGAAGAAGAATATTTGTGTTCTTCAACACGTTGGTGTAGATGACGGCGTGTGAAACCAACATAACCTGCATCGCACAGGTCACATTGAAATTTATAAACAAGGCACTGTTGGTTCACAATCGATGGCTTAGCTTCTCGCAATTTGAGGTCTCGTTCAATCTTCTGGCTGACAAATACAGGTTGTACGGTTGTCCTACCGTTTAAAGATCAGGCATCAGCTGATATTGTTCGCGCCCAACTTAAAGATTTAAGTCAGAAGATTCAGACAACCGTACAACCTGTATTTGTCAGCCAGAAGATTGAACGAGACCTCAAATTGCGAGAAGCTAAGCCATCGATTGTGAACCAACAGTGCCTTGTTTATAAATTTCAATGTGACCTGTGCGATGCAGGTTATGTTGGTTTCACACGCCGTCATCTACACCAACGTGTTGAAGAACACAAATATTCTTCTTCGTCAATTGGCAAGCATTTTCGCGACAAACATTCTTTAGCTCCTAAGGATCTTACAAAGAACTTTAGTGTCTTAATGAAGTGCACGAACAAATTTGACTGCCTTGTATATGAGATGTTTTTTATTAACGAACTGAGACCTACTCTCAATGTACAATCTGACTCAATTCGTGCTAAGGTTTTTTAATTAGTTTTTAATTAGCCTTTTACTAGTTGTTTTCTTTGAACATTTTTATTGTCCGTTTACACCTGCAAATTTCATGCAAAAATTTTTTACACTTCCTATGTACATATATATTTTTACTATTCTATTTCACCTCTCACTTGATAATGACCGAAGTACGGTCGAAACGTCGTGTTTTACCGTTGATTTTTATTGTTAAAAGTTTTACGAAATCCTTACTTATAAGACTTGCAATTTTAATTAACAATTTAATAGAGACGCTTTTCATGAGCATATTTGGCCGGACAAATATTAAAATTGGATCAAATAGAAATGCATTCAGGTAGTTTATACCACATTGTTGACTGTCCATGCTGTCCATGGGGCTAGAAACATGCAATCTGATTTCGGTAATTACTGCGGTATTTGCGGAAACCTTTCCTCACTGTCGGTTTTTTTTTTTCTCAGGAACAATTATACTTTAATTACGTACCCTTTGAATCCTTAATTCTTCTATCGCCTAAAAAGGAAAATGGTACGATTCAGTTATCTTGAACATACTTCTTTGTTTAATTCGTATTATTACCATACCTGTATTTTTACCGAACATATGCACTCGAAATCAAGAGCGGGGATTATTCGAAAAGTGTCATAGTAAAAATATTTCGCTTCAAACCTGTAGAAACACATTTTCAAGCGTCACTGAATTGCTCTTTTCTATTTTTTCTTTTGGAAAAAGGGCAATGATATATTTTATTAAAATTATTGTTTTAATGACTTTTTTAATAAGCACCGCCCCCGAATAAGCGCCGCCCTCAAATAAGCGTTCCATTATGCATGGCGCTCTTTAGAGTAATAGGGTACTGAGATCAGTTTTTCGAGATATATTTGCTATAGAACAAGCTAGATGTTTTACCAAAATTCCATGGCGGAAAAAAATTGAATGCTGATCACTATCTGGGTTCATTGACTTTATAAGATTAAGTTTTTAAAATGCAAATTTGTTTTATGATTCTGATTGTAGAGTTGTTTTAATCAAATGTTCATTTGTTTTTCTTAAAAAGACTAAAAGTTGACTATTCCTTTAGTTGCGAAAAAGCCTAATTGACCCTTCTTTGGCTACAAATTAGAATAAAATGTTCCTGTCAAATCGATCGGGAGACATGACAACTTATGATTATGATCAGCGATGATCTAAACACGAAAATAATTATTATCGTATTAAATACACCAGAAAGGAAGTTGAACGGCATACTTTGTACTTATGACTGTCCTGGCATTCAAAGATGAATGTGTCGTACATCTCTTATCCCGTAAATTACAGGGTTGTCATAAAGTTTCAAAGTAGCCGACTGTATTGTTGGAGTAGGCGGCCGAGGTTGGGGAGAAGACCATCTCTTCTAAAGAACAGCCCAGCTGAGTAGCCGGCCGAGATAACAAAGAAGGTGGTAATTTTCGCCAGCAGCCGGCTACTTTTGACAACCCTGAAATTAGTTAACTTACCTCAAAGAAGTTGTTTCTGAACTTTACAAGGGTTGACTCATCAATAGCGATAATCGTCTTATCATTACTGCAAGATCGTTCAGTGGCTTTGCCTTCATCTTTGGAAACTTCTTGTATCTGAATGATACAGTCACTTTCTACTGGACATTGTGTCTGCGTAACTTCTGTCACAGCTTGGTTTAATTTCTGTTCAGTATTGTCTTCTATGTTTGATGTCAGCTCATCCGTTTCTCTATTTTTACAAGGGTTGTTCGAATGAAACCTTAAATTATTCTTTTCTGCAGTAGCCATCTCCCCATCTTTATTGTTGCTGCTGTGTTCACTTTTCATTTCCTAAACATTAACAAAACAAGAATATGGAGAAAGGATTTTGCCTTTGTTAAATATTTTATTCTTATTTCCAATTTTTACCCATACTTCAATTAAAGTATGATTCAGTATCATAAGTTTCACCTATGGCCAGTCTGTGTCAGTAGTCATATTAACGGGATCCACGGTATTTAAATTATATTCTTTCTTACTTCAAGCACAGTCAGTCAAACTTCTCATAAGCAGCCACCAGAAATTAATATCAAGTAATAACGGTGGTTTTAATACAGACAGCTGAAACTGTGGTGTTGCTAGCTATTTTTGTAGATAAAATTACTAAATATTGCACTTTTTGTCTTAACGCAAAATGCTCCAACAACATGGACAGAAAAGTATCAAGTGATTCCTCGAATTCAAAACAAACTCAGTGTAATCAGATTTTAGACGATTTGTATTTCATCCTGATCATCCACAGCCAAAGGTGGAGTGCAATATCAATGTATGGACCCATTTGGGTTTATTCAAACACCCGACCCATTTCGCAGTGAACTTTCAACCATTTCAAACTAACCGAAACAGACAACCAATAAGGGGCCGATTACATGGCGAATTTCAGCCCGGGCTGAGATTTCAGCACGGTTGACCGGGCTGAGATTTCAGCGCGGCTTCCGAAATAAATTCAGCGCGGCTTCCGTAATATGAATCCTCTTAAAATTCACCATGTAATCGCATCAGAATTTCAGCCCGGGCTGAAAAGTGAATCTAAGCATGCACAGTGATTATTATTGGTTATCGTCATCAATCTTCCCGCACAATTTCAAACTTGGCGCCCGGGCTGAAATTGTTCATGTAATCACAACGAAATTTCATCTCATCCCGGGCTGAAATTTGCCAGCTAAAACACTGAGTTGGAGAATTGCGTTAATAATGAAACCGAATCTCGCCTTACTATTTCGAAACTGCATCGCAACAACGGTGACCGATAGTTTAGACAAGGTCAAGCTACAATCATATCATGCGGTCATTTTGAGCTTAGACAAAACGGTTGGTACCTGTTTACATCAACATGTGATCCTACTACTTTCTCTCTATTTTGAAAACTTTCAGCAAACTAATAAATTTTGCTTGACATCTCGCACGCTAAGCGTGTTGTGCTATTTCGCACGCTAAGAGTGTTGAAGCACGCTAGCTTTTGTTTTCGTACCTTAACACGCTTCTTTGTTTGACTGAATTGTTCGTATGTGCACGCTTTATTGTTCTTCGTGTGTCCGACGAAACAAGGGAGTTTGATAATGAAGTGTGTTCTTGAACACACTTTAAGCGGACGCGTGTTGTGAGCGTTCTATCAACTTTATCCCTGTTTTCCCGTGAGGGGTCACATATGGTAGCCGAGTACCATGAATTATCCGAAAACCGCGTTAAAGATGAAATATCGCAGTGAACTTTTCGAACCAGTGCACATTAGTCTTCAATTTACATAATACAAGTCAGTCTCGCTTTTTCATACATGAACTTCCAGAGGATCAAAAATGGTCAATGATCAAACTTTAATACCGTGGAACCCGGTTAATACGGACACCAAGGGGACATGCCATAATGTCCGTATTATCCGGGTGTCCGTATTAAGCGGGCTCTCAGAGAAAACGTCAGGGACACATGTTTTATCAAAGCAGACAGTTTTACGAGAAAACATTGTTTAATTTCTTAACTGTAACAGTAACAAGTTCACCCTAAAGAAACCTCACGATCATTTATCGTAGTCTCAGAGTAAAATGTGTCAAGTATTGTATTGTTATCAAAACAGGCAAGACAATGGATTCATTTAAAAAAGTCTGAGATTTTATTTTGTACTGACGTTTTTAGTTTTCGACTCAGCTAAGTGGACTGAATATTAGACAGAACCTTTGACAGGTCATTCGCCGTTTCTGTTAGGTTTTCACTGATAAGATATTCAGTCACGTCCTCCAGGATTACCATAGCTTCTTTCAGTGATTGACTTTAGGCTCCTTCGACGCGGCATAGACCTCAATAATATCCTCATCACTGTCGTCGTGTGGAACAGGGTACAATGTCTACAATTATCACAATTGTGACAATGAAAATAGACAGTGTGCAGATAACCACTGTCCGTAAAGCGGGGTTGAAAATATATATGACAGTTTGTGACTCAGGACACAGAAAAGTGTCCGTTGTCCGTATTAACCGGTGTCCGTATAAAGCGGGTTAATTTTAGAGAAAATATATGAGCTTTTTGTCGGGACAAACGAAACTGTCCGTTATAAGCGGGTGTCCGTATAGCGGGGTTCCACTGTACTGAAAAGAACACATAACTATAAAACATTACTTGTTTACTAATAAATCAAAACTTGTAAACCTTTTTGTTCTTTCCGCTGGGAACCAAGCATTCAAACTCCACATCCATTTGTAAACAGTACAGTTTTATACAACTATTCACATCACGAATAACCTTTTAATGAATCAATCTAATAAATTCATAATAAAATCATGTTTGAAAAATCTCAAGACAGTTCGTCCCTTCTCAGTGGAAAGCCATTACCCCTAGCTCCGCTGTGCATATGATGTGATTTCTCCTGTGTGACTCTTACTAAGTAACTTGCATGTATGCATGAACGCTGCTCACTATATGTATTCATTTAAAATGGTAAGCTGATGCGCACCTTTTCAATAGACACATCTCCATCAATGTCCCTTGCTTCATTAGAGAAAGCCAAAAGTTCCTTTCCTTTCTCCTCCATTGCTGAAAGTATAGTTTTAAAATCTACATGTAATTTTAGATTATTTTCCTTACGCAGCTGCTACAGGTAGAATCATTTACATTGTTTTTGAACCTGAATCAAAAGCCCAAGCATTGATTCGTCTCAGATGTCTTAAGTACAGAACAACAAGAGATATACAGATAAGTGGGCAAATAATCAAGTTTTATGTTTTTAACTGATGAGTTGATCAGGAAACTTGATTTGCTCATAGCTCAGTGCCATTCTAATCCACTCTGAATTCCACATGATGGACTCAAGATAAGACACAAGTTTTAAGCTCCGCCTACACGTTCTAACATTGTTATATAACCTTTGTTGATTCAGCAATGTTAGACTGACGTGTAACCAGGAATTTATGTATTTTTTAACAATAAAACACGTGCTTATTAGAAGCTGCAGTCTATGTAAACGTTAAAATGTTCTACATTTTATGTTGCAAAAACAATCCGGCTTACACCTGAACGTGGTAAAAAATGATTTTGAGATCAGACCCATTTAAAGACACAAACTACCAAAAACATATCAAGACAAAAAGCAAAAATAAGCTTACCATCACTGGCGGCGTTCATCCTTGCGGTTTCTCTAGGACTGATATCCTTTGTGTGCTGAATATTCATAAGAGAAATGCACCTATCAATGTTTTGCCCCAGGATGGGGTGGGGGGGGGGGGGGGGCAACCCACGGGCATTTGACTTGGTAAAGCTCCAATCGGGTAGGGATTTTGATATCCACAATGGCCCCCTAGGTGGGAAATTTGAATCAGTCGCCAACCTCGGTCGCCATCTTGGAAAGTGGAGAAGGCCTGGGAATGAGCGGTCCGCCATCTTGGAAAATACCCAGAAGTCATTTTGATGAGCTTCCCGCGTTCTTCTTCGCTCCGCGAACAATGGCTGAACGAAAGGTATTAAAGGGGTATTTTGATGCTTTTAAAGTAAAACGTTACTGTTTTTAACACCCATCCGATATATGTCTTAATTTTGAAGTTTTATAACATACAGTGTTTTTCTGCCAAATTTTGAACGAAATAGTCGCACAGAAACTCATTAACATAAAACTTTGCTTCCTACTTATTTAACCTGAGTTCACTAGATGCTCTGCCATGAGTTTTTGACAGAGAGAGAGAGAGAGAGAGAGAGAGAGAGAGAGAGAGAGAGAGAGAGAGAGAGAGAGAGAGAGAGAGAGAGAGAGAGAGAGAGAGAGAGAGAGAGAGAGAGAGAGAGAGAGAGAGAGAGAGAGAGAGAGAGAGAGAGAGAGAGAGAGAGAGAGAGACCTGGAATTCCATATTAGATTTTCGTAATTACACTACAACTGTTAAATTAAATGAATTTTAGGGCCTCAGCAACTAACATCACTTATATGAACTGATGGATTGCAAGTTTGAACTTTTCAATGAATTTATACCATGAATCCAGAAATATGTACCAAATTTCACCAAACAACATTAAGTAGGAATACTTTTTGATTTTTTTAATGGTTGCTTTTTAGTCTACGCTAAAAATCTTTACTACAAGTGAGAAAAATTGAATTATTTTAAGAAGGGCATGTCAATAAAATCCGGCCGTTTTGTGCAGTTTGTGACGTGGAGCTGTTTTGATTCAGGTTCTTGTTTAATTTGGCGGAAGTTCAGGGATTTCGTTTGATGCCGGAGGCCGGACGAAACGTCCGGTCGTTTGACATGTAAAGTCCGGTACTTGCACACGAAATAATTATTTTCTCAAGTGTAAATAAATCGCCCAAGTCCGTTTGTTCCACCAATGAATCCGGTACTTTAAAATCATGGTTTCCGAAAACCCTGGCGGAAGCCGAAAAGTTCTTTTACTACATGAAGAAGACGAAAACACTTGTTGTACTTATATAAAAGACCACTTGGCATCGATGGGGAGATCGTTCATCAAAAATACAATACAGAATGGCAGGAGTATATAGATTTGGAGCTGACTGATGTTATAGCGCGGATAAAGACAAGCTCGGTGTTATTGCTGAAAGGTAAACTCATATATAGGATTCGAATATTAGCTGTTCTTGTAGTTCATTAAAATGTATCATTTTCTTTCTTTGATTGGCTGAATGAAGCAATTATGCCAAAGCTAGTAGGCTGAAATTAAAATCTGACCAATACTGAAGACGAGAGAAGCGGTTTAAGCTTTACATAAATCGTGTAACGACGCTCCAAAACTAACGGACACAGCGGTTCAGCTTGATGTAAAACCAAAACACCATTACTATTTACTAATAGAGCTATAACAAAATCAAGTACAGACTCTAACTGCATAGCATTGAAATTAAAACACTTACGGTCCATCTTCCATTCCGCTCGCTGACAAAGGAACCAGAATATGTTTTCTGGCCCTTTTCAAAGTCACGCAAAGTAACGTGACGCCGCTTATCCCAAGCTACGATCTCCTACATTTCGTCTCGGGTAGACGGATAAAAAGATGTTTCTTTCGCTGGAGACGAGCAATCTACTTTATAGCTCAGATTATTGCCTTTCCTGCCTCTTCTTTTTAAATGAAGCTTCACATACAGCAGAAAGAAAACAAAACAGATACCGCAATGAATTATGGGAAACCCCTGAGTTCAACGAACGCGGAATGCCCTCTACTGACTGATAGTTTTTCACAAAATATACTACATGTAAGTCTAAAAGCACCTCTTCAATTCCAAACTTCGGTCACGGCAAGGTGTCACAAATGGGCTGAAACTCACGATCATACAGTTTTTGGACAAGACGTGCTTTTAGACTCCGTCTGGATCGGCTTGCCTACCGACTGTCAACGGCCGCAAAAGTGCCAACATTAGCACTATTAGTCGAAAAAGCAAAACACCCCTCGTTTCTTTGAAAGGTGCTAGTGACTTACGGGTTTCCGGACTTAATGATGTCCTTCCACCACCAGACGGGCACAAATGTGGCGAACGAAGAAAATAAATTGACTACAAGAGCTCAAAGCCAAATGTAAGCTTCGAGAATCGCTTCGAGATCGATCGACCATCGTTACTTTCGCGCTTTGATTTGAATATTATGACGTCATGGACACGTCATAATTCCTATGGAAAAGACTCTTTTCCAGATCTCTTCTGCAGTTAGCGCTAAATTGGTTTCTGCTAACCTTAACAACTTGGACTAAGCAAATGCCCCGGGGTGTAGCCGAAAAAAATGACTGAAGAAATTATTCGAATCTAGACTCATCAAAAAAATATTTGAAGGCAAACTAAGTCAACAGAGGAGTGTTAAAGGATCCGGGGTTCACTGAGGGAAGTCTAATGCACGATCCCCGGAATTCGAATAAGCAAATGCTCGACTAATGCCCGCGCGGGGGGGTGGTGGGGGAAAACTGCTGGAATAGGCTGATGCATAACAATATGATAAAAATAATATAAATATAAGAAGCTATATAAAATATATATATCAAAACGACAACACTCTACTTAACTAAAAAAATTACAGCAGACTCCACTGCTCTGGGAATAAAAGATATTTTGTGTTGCTGTGTGCCTTAGCTGACTCGGCTGGGGAGTTGCCCTTTTTAGTAAGAGCATTTTAGCCCGACTTTAATATAGGGTTACCCCTTGTCAAGAAAAGATAAACCTCTGTCGAAAACATTTTTTCGCGGATTACAACTGTGTTAATCTATATAAATAAAAACATGCAGCATGGATGAAAAAAAAATGAATTCGGCCAGGATTTAATCATTTACTGCCGACGGACAATGATAAGTCAAATATAAAGCCATTTTGCTTACTTCTTTTCACGATTTGGACATTTTTTTGGAAGAAACAATTATTTTCAACGTAAAGATGTCCAAAAAGGAACACCCCCGGTGGGACTCGAACCCACAACCTTTGAATTAGAAGTCCAACACGCTAGTCCATTGCGCCACGGGGGCGGTACATAGAAAAGACTGCTCTAAAAGGGTTAAGACAAAATTTTCCATGATTTAGGGAACCATTCCACCTTAAAGTAATGCACCTATCAATGTTTTGCCCCAGGATTGGGGGGAAGGGGGCAACCCATGGGCATTTGAAATGGCCGGAAGCTCCACTCGGGTAGGGATTTTGACATCCACAATGGCCCCCCGGGTGGGAAATTTGACTCAGTCGCCAACCTCGGTTGCCATCTTGGAAAGCTTGGGAATGAGCGGTCCGCCATCTTGGAAAATACCCAGAAGTCATTTTGATGAGCTTCCCGCGTTCTCAGCTTCGCTCCGCGAACAATGGCTGAACGAAAGGTATTAAAGGAGTATTTTGATGCTTTTAAAGTAAAACGTTACTGTTTTTAACACCCATCCGATATATGTCTTTGAAGTTTTATAACATATAGTGTTTTTCTGCCAGATTTTGAACGAAATAGTCGCACAGAAACTCATTTACATAAAAATTTGCTTTCTACTTATTTAACCTGAGTTCACTAGATGCTCTGCCATGAGTTTTTGACAGAGAGAGAGAGAGAAAGAAAGTGATCGAAAAATCATGTGTATAAACATGAAATAGACCTGGAATTCCATATTAGATTTGCGTAATTACACTACAACTGTTAAATTAAATGAATTTTAGGGCCTCAGCAACTAACATCACTTATATGAACTGATGGATTGCAAGTTTGAACTTTTCAATGAATTTATACCATGAATCCAGAAATATGTACCAAATTTCACCAAACAACATTAAGTAGGAATACTTTTTGATTTTATTAATGGTTGCTTTTTAGTCTACGCTAAAAATCTTTACTACAAGTGAGAAAAATTGAATTATTTTAAGAAGGGCATGTCAATAAAATCCGGCCGTTTTGTGCAGTTTGTGACGTGGAGATGTTTTGATCCAGGTTCTTGTTTAATTTGGCGGAAGTTCAGGGATTTCGTTTGATGCCGGAGGCCGGACGAAACGTCCGGTCGTTTGACATGTAAAGTCCGGTACTTGCACACGAAATAATTATTTTCTCAAGTGTAAATAAATCGCCCAAGTCCGTTTGTTCCACCAATGAATCCGGTACTTTAAAATCATGGTTTCCGAAAACCCTGGCGGAAGCCGAAAAGTTCTTTTACTACATGAAGAAGACGAAAACACTTGTTGTACTTATATAAAAGACCACTTGGCATCGATGGGGAGATCGTTCATCAAAAATACAATACAGAATGGCAGGAGTATATAGATTTGGAGCTGACTGATGTTATAGCGCGGATAAAGACAAGCTCGGTGTTATTGCTGAAAGGTAAACTCATATATAGGATTCGAATATTAGCTGTTCTTGTAGTTCATTAAAATGTATCATTTTCTTTCTTTGATTGGCTGAATGAAGCAATTATGCCAAAGCTAGTAGGCTGAAATTAAAATCTGACCAATACTGAAGACGAGAGAAGCGGTTTAAGCTTTACATAAATCGTGTAACGACGCTCCAAAACTAACGGACACAGCGGTTCAGCTTGATGTAAAACCAAAACACCATTACTATTTACTAATAGAGCTATAACAAAATCAAGTACAGACTCTAACTGCATAGCATTGAAATTAAAACACTTACGGTCCATCTTCCATTCCGCTCGCTGACAAAGGAACCAGAATATGTTTTCTGGCCCTTTTCAAAGTCACGCAAAGTAACGTGACGCCGCTTATCCCAAGCTACGATCTCCTACATTTCGTCTCGGGTAGACGGATAAAAAGATGTTTCTTTCGCTGGAGACGAGCAATCTACTTTATAGCTCAGATTATTGCCTTTCCTGCCTCTTCTTTTTAAATGAAGCTTCACATACAGCAGAAAGAAAACAAAACAGATACCGCAATGAATTATGGGAAACCCCTGAGTTCAACGAACGCGGAATGCCCTCTACTGACTGATAGTTTTTCACAAAATATACTACATGTAAGTCTAAAAGCACCTCTTCAATTCCAAACTTCGGTCACGGCAAGGTGTCACAAATGGGCTGAAACTCACGATCATACAGTTTTTGGACAAGACGTGCTTTTAGACTCCGTCTGGATCGGCTTGCCTACCGACTGTCAACGGCCGCAAAAGTGCCAACATTAGCACTATTAGTCGAAAAAGCAAAACACCCCTCGTTTCTTTGAAAGGTGCTAGTGACTTACGGGTTTCCGGACTTAATGATATCCTTCCACCACCAGACGGGCACAAATGTGGCGAACGAAGAAAATAAATTGACTACAAGAGCTCAAAGCCAAATGTAAGCTTCGAGAATCGCTTCGAGATCGATCGACCATCGTTACTTTCGCGCTTTGATTTGAATATTATGACGTCATGGACACGTCATAATTCCTATGGAAAAGACTCTTTTCCAGATCTCTTCTGCAGTTAGCGCTAAATTGGTTTCTGCTAACGTTAACAACTTGGACTAAGCAAATGCCCCGGGGTGTAGCCGAAAAAAATGACTGAAGAAATTATTCGAATCTAGACTCATCAAAAAAATATTTGAAGGCAAACTAAGTCAACAGAGGAGTGTTAAAGGATCCGGGGTTCACTGAGGGAAGTCTAATGCACGATCCCCGGAATTCGAATAAGCAAATGCTCGACTAATGCCCGCGCGGGGGGGTGGTGGGGGAAAACTGCTGGAATAGGCTGATGCATAACAATATGATAAAAATAATATAAATATAAGAAGCTATATAAAATATATATATCAAAACGACAACACTCTACTTAACTAAAAAAATTACAGCAGACTCCACTGCTCTGGGAATAAAAGATATTTTGTGTTGCTGTGTGCCTTAGCTGACTCGGCTGGGGAGTTGCCCTCTTTTGTAAGAGCATTTTAGCCCGACGTTAATATAGGGTTACCCCTTGTCAAGAAAAGATAAACCTCTGTCGAAAACATTTTTTCACGGATTACAACTGTGTTAATCTATATAAATAAAAACATGCAGCATGGATGAAAAAAATTGAATTCGGCCAGGATTTAAACATTTACTGCCGACGGACAATGATAAGTCAAATATAAAGCCATTTTGCTTACTTCTTTTCACGATTTGGACATTTTTTTGGAAGAAAAAATTATTTTCAACGTAAAGATGTCCAAAAAGGAACACCCCCGGTGGGACTCGAACCCACAACCTTTGAATTAGAAGTCCAACACGCTAGTCCATTGCGCCACGGGGGCGGTACATAGAAAAGACTGCTCTAAAAGGGTTAACACAAAATTTTCCATGATTTAGGGAACCATTCCACCTTAAAGTAATGCACCTATCAATGTTTTGCCCCAGGATGCTGAACGAAAGGTATTAAAGGAGTATTTTGATGCTTTTAAAGTAAAACGTTACTGTTTTTAACACCCATCCGATATATGACTTTGAAGTTTTATAACATATAGTGTTTTTCTGCCAGATTTTGAACGAAATAGTCGCACAGAAACTCATTTACATAAAAATTTGCTTTCTACTTATTTAACCTGAGTTCACTAGATGCTCTGCCATGAGTTTTTGACAGAGAGAGAGAGAGAAAGAAAGAGATCGAAAAATCATGTGTATAAACATGAAATAGACCTGGAATTCCATATTAGATTTGCGTAATTACACTACAACTGTTAAATTAAATGAATTTTAGGGCCTCAGCAACTAACATCACTTATATGAACTGATGGATTGCAAGTTTGAACTTTTCAATGAATTTATACCATGAATCCAGAAATATGTACCAAATTTCACCAAACAACATTAAGTAGGAATACTTTTTGATTTTTTTAATGGTTGCTTTTTAGTCTACGCTAAAAATCTTTACTACAAGTGAGAAAAATTGAATTATTTTAAGAAGGGCATGTCAATAAAATCCGGCCGTTTTGTGCAGTTTGTGACGTGGAGCTGTTTTGATCCAGGTTCTTGTTTAATTTGGCGGAAGTTCAGGGATTTCGTTTGATGCCGGAGGCCGGACGAAACGTCCGGTCGTTTGACATGTAAAGTCCGGTACTTGCACACGAAATAATTATTTTCTCAAGTGTAAATAAATCGCCCAAGTCCGTTTGTTCCACCAATGAATCCGGTACTTTAAAATCATGGTTTCCGAAAACCCTGGCGGAAGCCGAAAAGTTCTTTTACTACATGAAGAAGACGAAAACACTTGTTGTACTTATATAAAAGACCACTTGGCATCGATGGGGAGATCGTTCATCAAAAATACAATACAGAATGGCAGGAGTATATAGATTTGGAGCTGACTGATGTTATAGCGCGGATAAAGACAAGCTCGGTGTTATTGCTGAAAGGTAAACTCATATATAGGATTCGAATATTAGCTGTTCTTGTAGTTCATTAAAATGTATCATTTTCTTTCTTTGATTGGCTGAATGAAGCAATTATGCCAAAGCTAGTAGGCTGAAATTAAAATCTGACCAATACTGAAGACGAGAGAAGCGGTTTAAGCTTTACATAAATCGTGTAACGACGCTCCAAAACTAACGGACACAGCGGTTCAGCTTGATGTAAAACCAAAACACCATTACTATTTACTAATAGAGCTATAACAAAATCAAGTACAGACTCTAACTGCATAGCATTGAAATTAAAACACTTACGGTCCATCTTCCATTCCGCTCGCTGACAAAGGAACCAGAATATGTTTTCTGGCCCTTTTCAAAGTCACGCAAAGTAACGTGACGCCGCTTATCCCAAGCTACGATCTCCTACATTTCGTCTCGGGTAGACGGATAAAAAGATGTTTCTTTCGCTGGAGACGAGCAATCTACTTTATAGCTCAGATTATTGCCTTTCCTGCCTCTTCTTTTTAAATGAAGCTTCACATACAGCAGAAAGAAAACAAAACAGATACCGCAATGAATTATGGGAAACCCCTGAGTTCAACGAACGCGGAATGCCCTCTACTGACTGATAGTTTTTCACAAAATATACTACATGTAAGTCTAAAAGCACCTCTTCAATTCCAAACTTCGGTCACGGCAAGGTGTCACAAATGGGCTGAAACTCACGATCATACAGTTTTTGGACAAGACGTGCTTTTAGACTCCGTCTGGATCGGCTTGCCTACCGACTGTCAACGGCCGCAAAAGTGCCAACATTAGCACTATTAGTCGAAAAAGCAAAACACCCCTCGTTTCTTTGAAAGGTGCTAGTGACTTACGGGTTTCCGGACTTAATGATGTCCTTCCACCACCAGACGGGCACAAATGTGGCGAACGAAGAAAATAAATTGACTACAAGAGCTCAAAGCCAAATGTAAGCTTCGAGAATCGCTTCGAGATCGATCGACCATCGTTACTTTCGCGCTTTGATTTGAATATTATGACGTCATGGACACGTCATAATTCCTATGGAAAAGACTCTTTTCCAGATCTCTTCTGCAGTTAGCGCTAAATTGGTTTCTGCTAACCTTAACAACTTGGACTAAGCAAATGCCCCGGGGTGTAGCCGAAAAAAATGACTGAAGAAATTATTCGAATCTAGACTCATCAAAAAAATATTTGAAGGCAAACTAAGTCAACAGAGGAGTGTTAAAGGATCCGGGGTTCACTGAGGGAAGTCTAATGCACGATCCCCGGAATTCGAATAAGCAAATGCTCGACTAATGCCCGCGCGGGGAGGTGGTGGGGGAAAACTGCTGGAATAGGCTGATGCATAACAATATGATAAAAATAATATAAATATAAGAAGCTATATAAAATATATATATCAAAACGACAACACTCTACTTAACTAAAAAAATTACAGCAGACTCCACTGCTCTGGGAATAAAAGATATTTTGTGTTGCTGTGTGCCTTAGCTGACTCGGCTGGGGAGTTGCCCTCTTTTGTAAGAGCATTTTAGCCCGGCTTTAATATAGGGTTACCCCTTGTCAAGAAAAGATAAACCTCTGTCGAAAACATTTTTTCACGGATTACAACTGTGTTAATCTATATAAATAAAAACATGCAGCATGGATGAAAAAAATTGAATTCGGCCAGGATTTAAACATTTACTGCCGACGGACAATGATAAGTCAAATATAAAGCCATTTTGCTTACTTCTTTTCACGATTTGGACATTTTTTTGGAAGAAAAAATTATTTTCAACGTAAAGATGTCCAAAAAGGAACACCCCCGGTGGGACTCGAACCCACAACCTTTGAATTAGAAGTCCAACACGCTAGTCCATTGCGCCACGGGGGCGGTACATAGAAAAGACTGCTCTAAAAGGGTTAAGACAAAATTTTCCATGATTTAGGGAACCATTCCACCTTAAAGTAATGCACCTATCAATGTTTTGCCCCAGGATGCTGAACGAAAGGTATTAAAGGAGTATTTTGATGCTTTTAAAGTAAAACGTTACTGTTTTTAACACCCATCCGATATATGACTTTGAAGTTTTATAACATATAGTGTTTTTCTGCCAGATTTTGAACGAAATAGTCGCACAGAAACTCATTTACATAAAAATTTGCTTTCTACTTATTTAACCTGAGTTCACTAGATGCTCTGCCATGAGTTTTTGACAGAGAGAGAGAGAGAAAGAAAGAGATCGAAAAATCATGTGTATAAACATGAAATAGACCTGGAATTCCATATTAGATTTGCGTAATGACACTACAACTGTTAAATTAAATGAATTTTAGGGCCTCAGCAACTAACATCACTTATATGAACTGATGGATTGCAAGTTTGAACTTTTCAATGAATTTATACCATGAATCCAGAAATATGTACCAAATTTCACCAAACAACATTAAGTAGGAATACTTTTTGATTTTTTTAATGGTTGCTTTTTAGTCTACGCTAAAAATCTTTACTACAAGTGAGAAAAATTGAATTATTTTAAGAAGGGCATGTCAATAAAATCCGGCCGTTTTGTGCAGTTTGTGACGTGGAGCTGTTTTGATCCAGGTTCTTGTTTAATTTGGCGGAAGTTCAGGGATTTCGTTTGATGCCGGAGGCCGGACGAAACGTCCGGTCGTTTGACATGTAAAGTCCGGTACTTGCACACGAAATAATTATTTTCTCAAGTGTAAATAAATCGCCCAAGTCCGTTTGTTCCACCAATGAATCCGGTACTTTAAAATCATGGTTTCCGAAAACCCTGGCGGAAGCCGAAAAGTTCTTTTACTACATGAAGAAGACGAAAACACTTGTTGTACTTATATAAAAGACCACTTGGCATCGATGGGGAGATCGTTCATCAAAAATACAATACAGAATGGCAGGAGTATATAGATTTGGAGCTGACTGATGTTATAGCGCGGATAAAGACAAGCTCGGTGTTATTGCTGAAAGGTAAACTCATATATAGGATTCGAATATTAGCTGTTCTTGTAGTTCATTAAAATGTATCATTTTCTTTCTTTGATTGGCTGAATGAAGCAATTATGCCAAAGCTAGTAGGCTGAAATTAAAATCTGACCAATACTGAAGACGAGAGAAGCGGTTTAAGCTTTACATAAATCGTGTAACGACGCTCCAAAACTAACGGACACAGCGGTTCAGCTTGATGTAAAACCAAAACACCATTACTATTTACTAATAGAGCTATAACAAAATCAAGTACAGACTCTAACTGCATAGCATTGAAATTAAAACACTTACGGTCCATCTTCCATTCCGCTCGCTGACAAAGGAACCAGAATATGTTTTCTGGCCCTTTTCAAAGTCACGCAAAGTAACGTGACGCCGCTTATCCCAAGCTACGATCTCCTACATTTCGTCTCGGGTAGACGGATAAAAAGATGTTTCTTTCGCTGGAGACGAGCAATCTACTTTATAGCTCAGATTATTGCCTTTCCTGCCTCTTCTTTTTAAATGAAGCTTCACATACAGCAGAAAGAAAACAAAACAGATACCGCAATGAATTATGGGAAACCCCTGAGTTCAACGAACGCGGAATGCCCTCTACTGACTGATAGTTTTTCACAAAATATACTACATGTAAGTCTAAAAGCACCTCTTCAATTCCAAACTTCGGTCACGGCAAGGTGTCACAAATGGGCTGAAACTCACGATCATACAGTTTTTGGACAAGACGTGCTTTTAGACTCCGTCTGGATCGGCTTGCCTACCGACTGTCAACGGCCGCAAAAGTGCCAACATTAGCACTATTAGTCGAAAAAGCAAAACACCCCTCGTTTCTTTGAAAGGTGCTAGTGACTTACGGGTTTCCGGACTTAATGATGTCCTTCCACCACCAGACGGGCACAAATGTGGCGAACGAAGAAAATAAATTGACTACAAGAGCTCAAAGCCAAATGTAAGCTTCGAGAATCGCTTCGAGATCGATCGACCATCGTTACTTTCGCGCTTTGATTTGAATATTATGACGTCATGGACACGTCATAATTCCTATGGAAAAGACTCTTTTCCAGATCTCTTCTGCAGTTAGCGCTAAATTGGTTTCTGCTAACCTTAACAACTTGGACTAAGCAAATGCCCCGGGGTGTAGCCGAAAAAAATGACTGAAGAAATTATTCGAATCTAGACTCATCAAAAAAATATTTGAAGGCAAACTAAGTCAACAGAGGAGTGTTAAAGGATCCGGGGTTCACTGAGGGAAGTCTAATGCACGATCCCCGGAATTCGAATAAGCAAATGCTCGACTAATGCCCGCGCGGGGAGGTGGTGGGGGAAAACTGCTGGAATAGGCTGATGCATAACAATATGATAAAAATAATATAAATATAAGAAGCTATATAAAATATATATATCAAAACGACAACACTCTACTTAACTAAAAAAATTACAGCAGACTCCACTGCTCTGGGAATAAAAGATATTTTGTGTTGCTGTGTGCCTTAGCTGACTCGGCTGGGGAGTTGCCCTCTTTTGTAAGAGCATTTTAGCCCGGCTTTAATATAGGGTTACCCCTTGTCAAGAAAAGATAAACCTCTGTCGAAAACATTTTTTCACGGATTACAACTGTGTTAATCTATATAAATAAAAACATGCAGCATGGATGAAAAAAATTGAATTCGGCCAGGATTTAAACATTTACTGCCGACGGACAATGATAAGTCAAATATAAAGCCATTTTGCTTACTTCTTTTCACGATTTGGACATTTTTTTGGAAGAAAAAATTATTTTCAACGTAAAGATGTCCAAAAAGGAACACCCCCGGTGGGACTCGAACCCACAACCTTTGAATTAGAAGTCCAACACGCTAGTCCATTGCGCCACGGGGGCGGTACATAGAAAAGACTGCTCTAAAAGGGTTAAGACAAAATTTTCCATGATTTAGGGAACCATTCCACCTTAAAGTAATGCACCTATCAATGTTTTGCCCCAGGATGCTGAACGAAAGGTATTAAAGGAGTATTTTGATGCTTTTAAAGTAAAACGTTACTGTTTTTAACACCCATCCGATATATGACTTTGAAGTTTTATAACATATAGTGTTTTTCTGCCAGATTTTGAACGAAATAGTCGCACAGAAACTCATTTACATAAAAATTTGCTTTCTACTTATTTAACCTGAGTTCACTAGATGCTCTGCCATGAGTTTTTGACAGAGAGAGAGAGAGAAAGAAAGAGATCGAAAAATCATGTGTATAAACATGAAATAGACCTGGAATTCCATATTAGATTTGCGTAATGACACTACAACTGTTAAATTAAATGAATTTTAGGGCCTCAGCAACTAACATCACTTATATGAACTGATGGATTGCAAGTTTGAACTTTTCAATGAATTTATACCATGAATCCAGAAATATGTACCAAATTTCACCAAACAACATTAAGTAGGAATACTTTTTGATTTTTTTAATGGTTGCTTTTTAGTCTACGCTAAAAATCTTTACTACAAGTGAGAAAAATTGAATTATTTTAAGAAGGGCATGTCAATAAAATCCGGCCGTTTTGTGCAGTTTGTGACGTGGAGCTGTTTTGATCCAGGTTCTTGTTTAATTTGGCGGAAGTTCAGGGATTTCGTTTGATGCCGGAGGCCGGACGAAACGTCCGGTCGTTTGACATGTAAAGTCCGGTACTTGCACACGAAATAATTATTTTCTCAAGTGTAAATAAATCGCCCAAGTCCGTTTGTTCCACCAATGAATCCGGTACTTTAAAATCATGGTTTCCGAAAACCCTGGCGGAAGCCGAAAAGTTCTTTTACTACATGAAGAAGACGAAAACACTTGTTGTACTTATATAAAAGACCACTTGGCATCGATGGGGAGATCGTTCATCAAAAATACAATACAGAATGGCAGGAGTATATAGATTTGGAGCTGACTGATGTTATAGCGCGGATAAAGACAAGCTCGGTGTTATTGCTGAAAGGTAAACTCATATATAGGATTCGAATATTAGCTGTTCTTGTAGTTCATTAAAATGTATCATTTTCTTTCTTTGATTGGCTGAATGAAGCAATTATGCCAAAGCTAGTAGGCTGAAATTAAAATCTGACCAATACTGAAGACGAGAGAAGCGGTTTAAGCTTTACATAAATCGTGTAACGACGCTCCAAAACTAACGGACACAGCGGTTCAGCTTGATGTAAAACCAAAACACCATTACTATTTACTAATAGAGCTATAACAAAATCAAGTACAGACTCTAACTGCATAGCATTGAAATTAAAACACTTACGGTCCATCTTCCATTCCGCTCGCTGACAAAGGAACCAGAATATGTTTTCTGGCCCTTTTCAAAGTCACGCAAAGTAACGTGACGCCGCTTATCCCAAGCTACGATCTCCTACATTTCGTCTCGGGTAGACGGATAAAAAGATGTTTCTTTCGCTGGAGACGAGCAATCTACTTTATAGCTCAGATTATTGCCTTTCCTGCCTCTTCTTTTTAAATGAAGCTTCACATACAGCAGAAAGAAAACAAAACAGATACCGCAATGAATTATGGGAAACCCCTGAGTTCAACGAACGCGGAATGCCCTCTACTGACTGATAGTTTTTCACAAAATATACTACATGTAAGTCTAAAAGCACCTCTTCAATTCCAAACTTCGGTCACGGCAAGGTGTCACAAATGGGCTGAAACTCACGATCATACAGTTTTTGGACAAGACGTGCTTTTAGACTCCGTCTGGATCGGCTTGCCTACCGACTGTCAACGGCCGCAAAAGTGCCAACATTAGCACTATTAGTCGAAAAAGCAAAACACCCCTCGTTTCTTTGAAAGGTGCTAGTGACTTACGGGTTTCCGGACTTAATGATGTCCTTCCACCACCAGACGGGCACAAATGTGGCGAACGAAGAAAATAAATTGACTACAAGAGCTCAAAGCCAAATGTAAGCTTCGAGAATCGCTTCGAGATCGATCGACCATCGTTACTTTCGCGCTTTGATTTGAATATTATGACGTCATGGACACGTCATAATTCCTATGGAAAAGACTCTTTTCCAGATCTCTTCTGCAGTTAGCGCTAAATTGGTTTCTGCTAACCTTAACAACTTGGACTAAGCAAATGCCCCGGGGTGTAGCCGAAAAAAATGACTGAAGAAATTATTCGAATCTAGACTCATCAAAAAAATATTTGAAGGCAAACTAAGTCAACAGAGGAGTGTTAAAGGATCCGGGGTTCACTGAGGGAAGTCTAATGCACGATCCCCGGAATTCGAATAAGCAAATGCTCGACTAATGCCCGCGCGGGGGGGTGGTGGGGGAAAACTGCTGGAATAGGCTGATGCATAACAATATGATAAAAATAATATAAATATAAGAAGCTATATAAAATATATATATCAAAACGACAACACTCTACTTAACTAAAAAAATTACAGCAGACTCCACTGCTCTGGGAATAAAAGATATTTTGTGTTGCTGTGTGCCTTAGCTGACTCGGCTGGGGAGTTGCCCTCTTTTGTAAGAGCATTTTAGCCCGGCTTTAATATAGGGTTACCCCTTGTCAAGAAAAGATAAACCTCTGTCGAAAACATTTTTTCACGGATTACAACTGTGTTAATCTATATAAATAAAAACATGCAGCATGGATGAAAAAAATTGAATTCGGCCAGGATTTAAACATTTACTGCCGACGGACAATGATAAGTCAAATATAAAGCCATTTTGCTTACTTCTTTTCACGATTTGGACATTTTTTTGGAAGAAAAAATTATTTTCAACGTAAAGATGTCCAAAAAGGAACACCCCCGGTGGGACTCGAACCCACAACCTTTGAATTAGAAGTCCAACACGCTAGTCCATTGCGCCACGGGGGCGGTACATAGAAAAGACTGCTCTAAAAGGGTTAAGACAAAATTTTCCATGATTTAGGGAACCATTCCACCTTAAAGTAATGCACCTATCAATGTTTTGCCCCAGGATGCTGAACGAAAGGTATTAAAGGAGTATTTTGATGCTTTTAAAGTAAAACGTTACTGTTTTTAACACCCATCCGATATATGACTTTGAAGTTTTATAACATATAGTGTTTTTCTGCCAGATTTTGAACGAAATAGTCGCACAGAAACTCATTTACATAAATATTTGCTTTCTACTTATTTAACCTGAGTTCACTAGATGCTCTGCCATGAGTTTTTGACAGAGAGAGAGAGAGAGAGAAAGAAAGAGATCGAAAAATCATGTGTATAAACATGAAATAGACCTGGAATTCCATATTAGATTTGCGTAATGACACTACAACTGTTAAATTAAATGAATTTTAGGGCCTCAGCAACTAACATCACTTATATGAACTGATGGATTGCAAGTTTGAACTTTTCAATGAATTTATACCATGAATCCAGAAATATGTACCAAATTTCACCAAACAACATTAAGTAGGAATACTTTTTGATTTTTTTAATGGTTGCTTTTTAGTCTACGCTAAAAATCTTTACTACAAGTGAGAAAAATTGAATTATTTTAAGAAGGGCATGTCAATAAAATCCGGCCGTTTTGTGCAGTTTGTGACGTGGAGCTGTTTTGATCCAGGTTCTTGTTTAATTTGGCGGAAGTTCAGGGATTTCGTTTGATGCCGGAGGCCGGACGAAACGTCCGGTCGTTTGACATGTAAAGTCCGGTACTTGCACACGAAATAATTATTTTCTCAAGTGTAAATAAATCGCCCAAGTCCGTTTGTTCCACCAATGAATCCGGTACTTTAAAATCATGGTTTCCGAAAACCCTGGCGGAAGCCGAAAAGTTCTTTTACTACATGAAGAAGACGAAAACACTTGTTGTACTTATATAAAAGACCACTTGGCATCGATGGGGAGATCGTTCATCAAAAATACAATACAGAATGGCAGGAGTATATAGATTTGGAGCTGACTGATGTTATAGCGCGGATAAAGACAAGCTCGGTGTTATTGCTGAAAGGTAAACTCATATATAGGATTCGAATATTAGCTGTTCTTGTAGTTCATTAAAATGTATCATTTTCTTTCTTTGATTGGCTGAATGAAGCAATTATGCCAAAGCTAGTAGGCTGAAATTAAAATCTGACCAATACTGAAGACGAGAGAAGCGGTTTAAGCTTTACATAAATCGTGTAACGACGCTCCAAAACTAACGGACACAGCGGTTCAGCTTGATGTAAAACCAAAACACCATTACTATTTACTAATAGAGCTATAACAAAATCAAGTACAGACTCTAACTGCATAGCATTGAAATTAAAACACTTACGGTCCATCTTCCATTCCGCTCGCTGACAAAGGAACCAGAATATGTTTTCTGGCCCTTTTCAAAGTCACGCAAAGTAACGTGACGCCGCTTATCCCAAGCTACGATCTCCTACATTTCGTCTCGGGTAGACGGATAAAAAGATGTTTCTTTCGCTGGAGACGAGCAATCTACTTTATAGCTCAGATTATTGCCTTTCCTGCCTCTTCTTTTTAAATGAAGCTTCACATACAGCAGAAAGAAAACAAAACAGATACCGCAATGAATTATGGGAAACCCCTGAGTTCAACGAACGCGGAATGCCCTCTACTGACTGATAGTTTTTCACAAAATATACTACATGTAAGTCTAAAAGCACCTCTTCAATTCCAAACTTCGGTCACGGCAAGGTGTCACAAATGGGCTGAAACTCACGATCATACAGTTTTTGGACAAGACGTGCTTTTAGACTCCGTCTGGATCGGCTTGCCTACCGACTGTCAACGGCCGCAAAAGTGCCAACATTAGCACTATTAGTCGAAAAAGCAAAACACCCCTCGTTTCTTTGAAAGGTGCTAGTGACTTACGGGTTTCCGGACTTAATGATATCCTTCCACCACCAGACGGGCACAAATGTGGCGAACGAAGAAAATAAATTGACTACAAGAGCTCAAAGCCAAATGTAAGCTTCGAGAATCGCTTCGAGATCGATCGACCATCGTTACTTTCGCGCTTTGATTTGAATATTATGACGTCATGGACACGTCATAATTCCTATGGAAAAGACTCTTTTCCAGATCTCTTCTGCAGTTAGCGCTAAATTGGTTTCTGCTAACCTTAACAACTTGGACTAAGCAAATGCCCCGGGGTGTAGCCGAAAAAAATGACTGAAGAAATTATTCGAATCTAGACTCATCAAAAAAATATTTGAAGGCAAACTAAGTCAACAGAGGAGTGTTAAAGGATCCGGGGTTCACTGAGGGAAGTCTAATGCACGATCCCCGGAATTCGAATAAGCAAATGCTCGACTAATGCCCGCGCGGGGGGGGGGGGGGGGGAAAACTGCTGGAATAGGCTGATGCATAACAATATGATAAAAATAATATAAATATAAGAAGCTATATAAAATATATATATCAAAACGACAACACTCTACTTAACTAAAAAAATTACAGCAGACTCCACTGCTCTGGGAATAAAAGATATTTTGTGTTGCTGTGTGCCTTAGCTGACTCGGCTGGGGAGTTGCCCTCTTTTGTAAGAGCATTTTAGCCCGGCTTTAATATAGGGTTACCCCTTGTCAAGAAAAGATAAACCTCTGTCGAAAACATTTTTTCACGGATTACAACTGTGTTAATCTATATAAATAAAAACATGCAGCATGGATGAAAAAAATTGAATTCGGCCAGGATTTAAACATTTACTGCCGACGGACAATGATAAGTCAAATATAAAGCCATTTTGCTTACTTCTTTTCACGATTTGGACATTTTTTTGGAAGAAAAAATTATTTTCAACGTAAAGATGTCCAAAAAGGAACACCCCCGGTGGGACTCGAACCCACAACCTTTGAATTAGAAGTCCAACACGCTAGTCCATTGCGCCACGGGGGCGGTACATAGAAAAGACTGCTCTAAAAGGGTTAAGACAAAATTTTCCATGATTTAGGGAACCATTCCACCTTAAAGTAATGCACCTATCAATGTTTTGCCCCAGGATGCTGAACGAAAGGTATTAAAGGAGTATTTTGATGCTTTTAAAGTAAAACGTTACTGTTTTTAACACCCATCCGATATATGACTTTGAAGTTTTATAACATATAGTGTTTTTCTGCCAGATTTTGAACGAAATAGTCGCACAGAAACTCATTTACATAAATATTTGCTTTCTACTTATTTAACCTGAGTTCACTAGATGCTCTGCCATGAGTTTTTGACAGAGAGAGAGAGAGAGAGAAAGAAAGAGATCGAAAAATCATGTGTATAAACATGAAATAGACCTGGAATTCCATATTAGATTTGCGTAATGACACTACAACTGTTAAATTAAATGAATTTTAGGGCCTCAGCAACTAACATCACTTATATGAACTGATGGATTGCAAGTTTGAACTTTTCAATGAATTTATACCATGAATCCAGAAATATGTACCAAATTTCACCAAACAACATTAAGTAGGAATACTTTTTGATTTTTTTAATGGTTGCTTTTTAGTCTACGCTAAAAATCTTTACTACAAGTGAGAAAAATTGAATTATTTTAAGAAGGGCATGTCAATAAAATCCGGCCGTTTTGTGCAGTTTGTGACGTGGAGCTGTTTTGATCCAGGTTCTTGTTTAATTTGGCGGAAGTTCAGGGATTTCGTTTGATGCCGGAGGCCGGACGAAACGTCCGGTCGTTTGACATGTAAAGTCCGGTACTTGCACACGAAATAATTATTTTCTCAAGTGTAAATAAATCGCCCAAGTCCGTTTGTTCCACCAATGAATCCGGTACTTTAAAATCATGGTTTCCGAAAACCCTGGCGGAAGCCGAAAAGTTCTTTTACTACATGAAGAAGACGAAAACACTTGTTGTACTTATATAAAAGACCACTTGGCATCGATGGGGAGATCGTTCATCAAAAATACAATACAGAATGGCAGGAGTATATAGATTTGGAGCTGACTGATGTTATAGCGCGGATAAAGACAAGCTCGGTGTTATTGCTGAAAGGTAAACTCATATATAGGATTCGAATATTAGCTGTTCTTGTAGTTCATTAAAATGTATCATTTTCTTTCTTTGATTGGCTGAATGAAGCAATTATGCCAAAGCTAGTAGGCTGAAATTAAAATCTGACCAATACTGAAGACGAGAGAAGCGGTTTAAGCTTTACATAAATCGTGTAACGACGCTCCAAAACTAACGGACACAGCGGTTCAGCTTGATGTAAAACCAAAACACCATTACTATTTACTAATAGAGCTATAACAAAATCAAGTACAGACTCTAACTGCATAGCATTGAAATTAAAACACTTACGGTCCATCTTCCATTCCGCTCGCTGACAAAGGAACCAGAATATGTTTTCTGGCCCTTTTCAAAGTCACGCAAAGTAACGTGACGCCGCTTATCCCAAGCTACGATCTCCTACATTTCGTCTCGGGTAGACGGATAAAAAGATGTTTCTTTCGCTGGAGACGAGCAATCTACTTTATAGCTCAGATTATTGCCTTTCCTGCCTCTTCTTTTTAAATGAAGCTTCACATACAGCAGAAAGAAAACAAAACAGATACCGCAATGAATTATGGGAAACCCCTGAGTTCAACGAACGCGGAATGCCCTCTACTGACTGATAGTTTTTCACAAAATATACTACATGTAAGTCTAAAAGCACCTCTTCAATTCCAAACTTCGGTCACGGCAAGGTGTCACAAATGGGCTGAAACTCACGATCATACAGTTTTTGGACAAGACGTGCTTTTAGACTCCGTCTGGATCGGCTTGCCTACCGACTGTCAACGGCCGCAAAAGTGCCAACATTAGCACTATTAGTCGAAAAAGCAAAACACCCCTCGTTTCTTTGAAAGGTGCTAGTGACTTACGGGTTTCCGGACTTAATGATATCCTTCCACCACCAGACGGGCACAAATGTGGCGAACGAAGAAAATAAATTGACTACAAGAGCTCAAAGCCAAATGTAAGCTTCGAGAATCGCTTCGAGATCGATCGACCATCGTTACTTTCGCGCTTTGATTTGAATATTATGACGTCATGGACACGTCATAATTCCTATGGAAAAGACTCTTTTCCAGATCTCTTCTGCAGTTAGCGCTAAATTGGTTTCTGCTAACGTTAACAACTTGGACTAAGCAAATGCCCCGGGGTGTAGCCGAAAAAAATGACTGAAGAAATTATTCGAATCTAGACTCATCAAAAAAATATTTGAAGGCAAACTAAGTCAACAGAGGAGTGTTAAAGGATCCGGGGTTCACTGAGGGAAGTCTAATGCACGATCCCCGGAATTCGAATAAGCAAATGCTCGACTAATGCCCGCGCGGGGGGGTGGTGGGGGAAAACTGCTGGAATAGGCTGATGCATAACAATATGATAAAAATAATATAAATATAAGAAGCTATATAAAATATATATATCAAAACGACAACACTCTACTTAACTAAAAAAATTACAGCAGACTCCACTGCTCTGGGAATAAAAGATATTTTGTGTTGCTGTGTGCCTTAGCTGACTCGGCTGGGGAGTTGCCCTCTTTTGTAAGAGCATTTTAGCCCGGCTTTAATATAGGGTTACCCCTTGTCAAGAAAAGATAAACCTCTGTCGAAAACATTTTTTCACGGATTACAACTGTGTTAATCTATATAAATAAAAACATGCAGCATGGATGAAAAAAATTGAATTCGGCCAGGATTTAAACATTTACTGCCGACGGACAATGATAAGTCAAATATAAAGCCATTTTGCTTACTTCTTTTCACGATTTGGACATTTTTTTGGAAGAAAAAATTATTTTCAACGTAAAGATGTCCAAAAAGGAACACCCCCGGTGGGACTCGAACCCACAACCTTTGAATTAGAAGTCCAACACGCTAGTCCATTGCGCCACGGGGGCGGTACATAGAAAAGACTGCTCTAAAAGGGTTAACACAAAATTTTCCATGATTTAGGGAACCATTCCACCTTAAAGTAATGCACCTATCAATGTTTTGCCCCAGGATGCTGAACGAAAGGTATTAAAGGAGTATTTTGATGCTTTTAAAGTAAAACGTTACTGTTTTTAACACCCATCCGATATATGACTTTGAAGTTTTATAACATATAGTGTTTTTCTGCCAGATTTTGAACGAAATAGTCGCACAGAAACTCATTTACATAAAAATTTGCTTTCTACTTATTTAACCTGAGTTCACTAGATGCTCTGCCATGAGTTTTTGACAGAGAGAGAGAGAGAAAGAAAGAGATCGAAAAATCATGTGTATAAACATGAAATAGACCTGGAATTCCATATTAGATTTGCGTAATTACACTACAACTGTTAAATTAAATGAATTTTAGGGCCTCAGCAACTAACATCACTTATATGAACTGATGGATTGCAAGTTTGAACTTTTCAATGAATTTATACCATGAATCCAGAAATATGTACCAAATTTCACCAAACAACATTAAGTAGGAATACTTTTTGATTTTTTTAATGGTTGCTTTTTAGTCTACGCTAAAAATCTTTACTACAAGTGAGAAAAATTGAATTATTTTAAGAAGGGCATGTCAATAAAATCCGGCCGTTTTGTGCAGTTTGTGACGTGGAGCTGTTTTGATCCAGGTTCTTGTTTAATTTGGCGGAAGTTCAGGGATTTCGTTTGATGCCGGAGGCCGGACGAAACGTCCGGTCGTTTGACATGTAAAGTCCGGTACTTGCACACGAAATAATTATTTTCTCAAGTGTAAATAAATCGCCCAAGTCCGTTTGTTCCACCAATGAATCCGGTACTTTAAAATCATGGTTTCCGAAAACCCTGGCGGAAGCCGAAAAGTTCTTTTACTACATGAAGAAGACGAAAACACTTGTTGTACTTATATAAAAGACCACTTGGCATCGATGGGGAGATCGTTCATCAAAAATACAATACAGAATGGCAGGAGTATATAGATTTGGAGCTGACTGATGTTATAGCGCGGATAAAGACAAGCTCGGTGTTATTGCTGAAAGGTAAACTCATATATAGGATTCGAATATTAGCTGTTCTTGTAGTTCATTAAAATGTATCATTTTCTTTCTTTGATTGGCTGAATGAAGCAATTATGCCAAAGCTAGTAGGCTGAAATTAAAATCTGACCAATACTGAAGACGAGAGAAGCGGTTTAAGCTTTACATAAATCGTGTAACGACGCTCCAAAACTAACGGACACAGCGGTTCAGCTTGATGTAAAACCAAAACACCATTACTATTTACTAATAGAGCTATAACAAAATCAAGTACAGAGTCTAACTGCATAGCATTGAAATTAAAACACTTACGGTCCATCTTCCATTCCGCTCGCTGACAAAGGAACCAGAATATGTTTTCTGGCCCTTTTCAAAGTCACGCAAAGTAACGTGACGCCGCTTATCCCAAGCTACGATCTCCTACATTTCGTCTCGGGTAGACGGATAAAAAGATGTTTCTTTCGCTGGAGACGAGCAATCTACTTTATAGCTCAGATTATTGCCTTTCCTGCCTCTTCTTTTTAAATGAAGCTTCACATACAGCAGAAAGAAAACAAAACAGATACCGCAATGAATTATGGGAAACCCCTGAGTTCAACGAACGCGGAATGCCCTCTACTGACTGATAGTTTTTCACAAAATATACTACATGTAAGTCTAAAAGCACCTCTTCAATTCCAAACTTCGGTCACGGCAAGGTGTCACAAATGGGCTGAAACTCACGATCATACAGTTTTTGGACAAGACGTGCTTTTAGACTCCGTCTGGATCGGCTTGCCTACCGACTGTCAACGGCCGCAAAAGTGCCAACATTAGCACTATTAGTCGAAAAAGCAAAACACCCCTCGTTTCTTTGAAAGGTGCTAGTGACTTACGGGTTTCCGGACTTAATGATGTCCTTCCACCACCAGACGGGCACAAATGTGGCGAACGAAGAAAATAAATTGACTACAAGAGCTCAAAGCCAAATGTAAGCTTCGAGAATCGCTTCGAGATCGATCGACCATCGTTACTTTCGCGCTTTGATTTGAATATTATGACGTCATGGACACGTCATAATTCCTATGGAAAAGACTCTTTTCCAGATCTCTTCTGCAGTTAGCGCTAAATTGGTTTCTGCTAACCTTAACAACTTGGACTAAGCAAATGCCCCGGGGTGTAGCCGAAAAAAATGACTGAAGAAATTATTCGAATCTAGACTCATCAAAAAAATATTTGAAGGCAAACTAAGTCAACAGAGGAGTGTTAAAGGATCCGGGGTTCACTGAGGGAAGTCTAATGCACGATCCCCGGAATTCGAATAAGCAAATGCTCGACTAATGCCCGCGCGGGGGGTGGTGGGGGAAAACTGCTGGAATAGGCTGATGCATAACAATATGATAAAAATAATATAAATATAAGAAGCTATATAAAATATATATATCAAAACGACAACACTCTACTTAACTAAAAAAATTACAGCAGACTCCACTGCTCTGGGAATAAAAGATATTTTGTGTTGCTGTGTGCCTTAGCTGACTCGGCTGGGGAGTTGCCCTCTTTTGTAAGAGCATTTTAGCCCGGACTTTAATATAGGGTTACCCCTTGTCAAGAAAAGATAAACCTCTGTCGAAAACATTTTTTCACGGATTACAACTGTGTTAATCTATATAAATAAAAACATGCAGCATGGATGAAAAAAATTGAATTCGGCCAGGATTTAAACATTTACTGCCGACGGACAATGATAAGTCAAATATAAAGCCATTTTGCTTACTTCTTTTCACGATTTGGACATTTTTTTGGAAGAAAAAATTATTTTCAACGTAAAGATGTCCAAAAAGGAACACCCCCGGTGGGACTCGAACCCACAACCTTTGAATTAGAAGTCCAACACGCTAGTCCATTGCGCCACGGGGGCGGTACATAGAAAAGACTGCTCTAAAAGGGTTAACACAAAATTTTCCATGATTTAGGAAACCATTCCACCTTAAAGTAATGCACCTATCAATGTTTTGCCCAGGATTGGGGGGAAGGGGCAACCCACGGGCATTTGACTTGGGGAAGCTCCACTCGGGTAGGGATTTTGACATCCACAATGGCCCCCCGGGTGGGAAATTTGACTCATCGCCAACCTCGGTTGCCATCTTGGAAAGCTTGGGAATGAGCGGTCCGCCATCTTGGAAAATACCCAGAAGTCATTTTGATGAGCTTCCCGCTTCTCAGCTTCGCTCCGCGAACAATGGCTGAACGAAAGGTATTAAAGGAGTATTTTGATGCTTTTAAAGTAAAACGTTACTGTTTTTATACCCATCCGATATATGTCTTTGAAGTTTTATAACATATAGTGTTTTTCTGCCAGATTTTGAACGAAATAGTCGCACAGAAACTCATTTACATAAAATTTGCTTTCTACTTATTTAACCTGAGTTCACTAGATGCTCTGCCATGAGTTTTTGACAGAGAGAGAGAGAGAGAGAAAGAGATCGAAAAATCATGTGTATAAACATGAAATAGACCTGGAATTCCATATTAGATTTGCGTAATTACACTACAACTGTTAAATTAAATGAATTTTAGGGCCTCAGCAACTAACATCACTTATATGAACTGATGGATTGCAAGTTTGAACTTTTCAATGAATTTATACCATGAATCCAGAAATATGTACCAAATTTCACCAAACAACATTAAGTAGGAATACTTTTTGATTTTTATTAATGGTTGCTTTTTAGTCTACGCTAAAAATCTTTACTACAAGTGAGAAAAATTGAATTATTTTAAGAAGAGGCATGTCAATAAAATCCGGCCGTTTTCTGCAGTTTGTGACGTGGAGATGTTTTGATCCAGGTTCTTGTTTAATTTGGCGGAAGTTCAGGGTTTTCGTTTGATGCCGGAGGAGCCGGACGAAACGTCCGGTCGTTTGACATGTAAAGTCCGGTACTTGCACACGAAATAATTATTTTCTCAAGTGTAAATAAATCGCCCAAGTCCGTTTGTTCCACCAATGAATCCGGTACTTTAAAATCATGGTTTCCGAAAACCCTGGCGGAAGCCGAAAAGTTAATACGTTCTTTTACTACATGAAGAAGACGAAAACACTTGTTGTACTTATATAAAAGACCACTTGGCATCGATGGGGAGATCGTTCATCAAAAATACAATACAGAATGGCAGGAGTATATAGATTTGGAGCTGACTGATGTTATAGCGCGGATAAAGACAAGCTCGGTGTTATTGCTGAAAGGAAACTCATATATGAGATTCGAATATTAGCGTTCTTGTAGTTCATTAAAATGTATCATTTTCTTTCTTTGATTGGCTGAATGAAGCAATTATGCCAAAGCTAGTAGGCTGAAATTAAAATGTGACCAATACTGAAGACGAGAGAAGCGGTTTAAGCTTTACATAAATCGTGTAACGACGCTCCAAAACTAACGGACACAGCGGTTCAGCTTGATGTAAAACCAAAACACCATTACTATTTACTAATAGAGCTATAACAAAATCAAGTACAGAGTCTAACTGCATAGCATTGAAATTAAAACACTTACGGTCCATCTTCCATTCCGCTCGCTGACAAAGGAACCATAATATGTTTTCTGGCCCTTTTCAAAGTCACGCAAAGTAACGTGACGCCGCTTATCCCAAGCTACGATATCCTACATTTCGTCTCGGGTAGACGGATAAAAAGACGTTTCTTTCGCTGGAGACGAGCAATCTACTTTATAGCTCAGATTATTGCCTTTCCTGCCTCTTCTTTTTAAATGAAGCTTCACATACAGCAGAAAGAAAACAAAACAGATACCGCAATGAATTATGGGAAACCCCTGAGTTCAACGAACGCGGAATGCCCTCTACTGACTGATAGTTTTTCACAAAATATACTACGTGTAAGTCTAAAAGCACCTCTTCAATTCCAAACTTCGGTCACGGCAAGGTGTCACAAATGGGCTGAAACTCACGATCATACAGTTTTTGGACAAGACGTGCTTTTAGACTCCGTCTGGATCGGCTTGCCTACCGACTGTCAACGGCCGCAAAAGTGCCAACATTAGCACTATTAGTCGAAAAAGCAAAACACCCCTCGTTTCTTTGAAAGGTGCTAGTGACTTACGGGTTTCCGGACTTAATGATGTCCTTCCACCACCAGACGGGCACAAATGTGGCGAACGAAGAAAATAAATTGACTACAAGAGCTCAAAGCCAAATGTAAGCTTCGACAATCGCTTCGTGATCGATCGACCATCGTTACTTTCCCGCTTTGATTTGAATATTATGACGTCATGGACACGTCATAATTCCTATGGAAAAGACTCTTTTCCAGATCTCTTCTGTAGTTAGCGCTAAATTGGTTTCTGCTAACGTTAACAACTTGGACTAAGCAAATGCCCCGCGGTGTAGCCGAAAAAAATGACTGAAGAAATTATTCGAATCTAGACTCATTAAAAAACTATTTGAAGGCAAACTAAGTCAACAGAGGAGTGTTAAAGGATCCGGGGTTCACTGAGGGAAGTCTAATGCACGATCCCCGGAATTCGAATAAGCAAATGCTCGACTAATGCCCGCGCAGGGGGGTGGTGGAGGAAAACTGCTGGAATAGGCTGATGCATAACAATATGATAAAAATAACATAAATATAAGAAGCTATATAAAATATATATATCAAAACGACAACACTCTACTTAACTAAAAAAATTACAGCAGACTCCACTGCTCTGGGAATAAAAGATATTTTGTGTTGCTGTGTGCCTTAGCTGACTCGGCTGGGGAGTTGCTCTCTTTTGTAAAAGCATTTTTGCCCGAATTTAATATAGGGTTACCCCTTGTCAAGAAAAGATAAACTTCTGTCGAAAACATTTTTTCGCGGATTAAAACATGCAGCATGGATGAAAAAAATTGAATTCGGCCAGGATTTAAACACTTACTGCCGACGGACAATGATAAGTCAAATATAAAGCCATTTTGCTTACTTCTTTTCACGATTTGGACATTTTTTTGGAAGAAAAAATTATTTTCAACGTAAAGATGTCCAAAAAGGAACACCCCCGGTGGGACTCGAACCCACAACCTTTGAATTAGAAGTCCAACACGCTAGTCCATTGCGCCACGGGGGCGGTACATAGAAAAGACTGCTCTAAAAGGGTTAGGACAAAATTTTCCATGATTTAGGGAACCATTCCACCTTAAAGTAATGCACCTATCAATGTTTTGCCCCAGGATT